>JAHSUH010000306.1:0-25881 GCA_025388415.1 Cynanchum wilfordii | reverse complement strand
TGAATTGATATCTGGTTGTGTCTCAGTGTTGTTACATTCTTTTTGCTGTATATAACACGCTTAATTGCTATTGCGACGCTTTACAATGCTGTCTCTTCTTTCTTCTTTCTTTGCAAAACGAAAATACTTAAGCTGAGGCTCGTTGTTATTTCCGACTGCTCAGAAAGATAATAGGAGGCTCTCTGGCCACAAATCCCACTGAATTCAGTACATTGGTCCATTTTTTTCTTGTTAGCGAGAGCTGCGCAATGGGGAGGATGCGGTAATTCTGGCAGTGATGACGACAGTTCAGGCCTCGTAGCTAGAAGTGTTGAGTGTTTTGAAGTCACTGATAGGATCTAGTTCTTGCTCCTATCGTTCTTTGTGTCCTGCTAGCTCTGTAAGGCGGACTCTCTCCCCGCCCCCGAGCACCAGTTCGGCTCACTGCTTCCATTAGTAAAGCAGTTTGGCTAGAAGTAGGTGTGATGATGTCTCTGCTGGAGGAGCTAGAGGCCCAGGAGAAGTTTATGCAGTTCTGTGAAGTGTTTGCGCGTCTGACTCTGGGAAAGGGCTTTAACCACACCTCCGAGGATGAAGGCCTCGATGAGTACACAGAAAGCCTGAAAAAACTTTATTCAGTAGATCCTCAAAAGTTGAGCACACTGGATGTTGTGCAGTATGTTGCAGCTAAGGAAGACGCCCATCCAGTTGACTGGGCGAAGCGCTGGTACGAGAGGGCCCTCCTGGTGCCGTTACAGCGTACACCAGAGTATCAACGACTGCAGAGGATTCAGCAGGCTGATCAAGAGGCCCTTCAACTGAGGAAGACGCTGGAAACTTGTGATGAGGGGAAGTCGAAAAGTGCCGATGGCGGTCATGCAAGGGGTGCGATTCAAGGGACAGCTCCACAGACCGATAAGGAAAAGTGTTCTGGACATGCAATTGGCTTGCAAATAAGTCAGAATGCTGCCAAAGACACTAAAGACAAGGTGGCGCATATCGTAGAGAAGATGTTTCTCAGACCAGAAGACCCACGTCTAGAAGGCTTACACGAAAAGCGCCTGCGCTACTTAGCATACTTGCAGTTAGAGCGGCAGATCATGGAAGCGCGGAAGAACGCGAAAATGTTTGCTGGGGTGGAGTTGATCCCCGAAGCTGAAGAGTGCCGGATGCTTTACCGCCAGCTTATGGAGCGGAAGAAGGTGGTCAGCCAAGATGCGCATCGCTCTGAAATGTTATCTTCTTCTTCGTCTGGGGGGACGGAGACCCCCAGTGTGGATCGGGCACTGAACGTGTTTGCCGTTGATCCTGAGGCTTCTGCGATATTCCAGCGTTTACACGATATTACGTTGAGGGTTATCAAGGAGTACAAGGAGAGGAACTTGACAGGAGGAAATCAAGTGGGAAGGAGTGTGGGTAGGCGGGCTCAAAGGGTCGCGCAGATCATCGAGAAAACCATCGGCAGTCATCGGCAATCTGAAAAAGCAAGTCAACTGTTGGCAGATGAAAAACACGCCGTCGCTCAGCGGTTGCTTGGTGTTCTAGAGCGTGACGTCCTCTCTGAAATTGAGTGGCTCGATGCGATGCAGGAAGCGGATCGCCCTCCACTACTTTCGATTCCGGAGGGGATGTCCTACACGTCAGCGGCGGATGTCCAGGCCTGGAAGAGTCTTCGCGAGGAGGAAGCGAAGCGCGGGTTAAGCCCATTTGAAAAGAAGAAGCGGCTCTTTCAGCCCTCGTTGCTTGGCCAAGCGTGGGACATCCCGGACAGGCCACTGTTGTTCTGGGGGACAGGGGCTAGAGTGGTGCAGCAGGCCCTGCGGCACGCGGTTGAGGACGCGGAGCGGAAGCGCCAGGGCGTGCCCCTCTCGCCACCATACCCTTGTCCCGAAAACCCATGGGGATGGCGGTTAGCGAAGGACATTCTAGATGATTAGGCCATGTGAAGGTGAAGGCGCAATATTTTACATGGGATAGGATTTAGGTGTGGTGCGATTTTTATTCGCGAAGCAACAAATAGGGTATGCCGTCCGTGCATATCAATTCATCTGGTTATAACAATGCCAACCAACTTGACATCCACGTATTGAAACCGCTGAAATGTTGAATGTTGTCATACTACCTCGCTCTTGCTCTTTTCTTCCCTATTTCTTTTCAAAAAAGTAGCATTTTAAAGCTTAACAATAACAACAAAAAATACATTGTAACAGGGAAAAAAGCGCGAAATGAGGCCTGAAACCGTGGATGCACATCCTACAAATTCGGCGGAAGATACGCAGTCCTCTGTCCGAAAGGCTAGCAACCCTTACCTCTCTCCTCTTCATGATGCGTGTGAGACTGGAAAAACAAATTTTACTTCTCCTACAGAACGGGAACGGACCCCCCCACAGCAACATGATGAGCTTTCTGATATATGCTATTGTTCTTTCTTGAGGCCATGTGTGAAGATTATAGGACACGGCGGGTTCATCGCAAATATTTACAACTTGGCGAGCGCTACACTCGGCGCTGGCATTGTAACAGTACCCGGAGGCTTTGATAATTCTGGCATTGTGGTATCTACAATCTTGCTGGCAGTGGTGTGTGCTTGTACGATTTACTCGATTCGCTTGATTGTGAAGGCTTATGAGTTGACAGGCTTGCGCTCCTACGAGGAGATGGCGCGGTCGCTCTTGGGGAAGGGCTGGGACTATTTGACGGCCTTCCTCATGTTTGTGTTCTGCTGGGGCGTTTGTGTCGGCTACGTCATTTCTGTCGCCGATATATTGGTCACCATGTTTCAAAAAGGAAGGCCAGCCAGAATACCCCCGAACCGCTCTAAAGGTCAGGCTCCTTACCGCTTTGGTTTGGTTGATTGGAATGCTGCCACCGTCTCTCCCAAAGCAAATCAACTCACTACGATACATGTCCTTCGTTGGGGTTATGAGCATCATATTTTTCGTTGTCTGCGTAATCATCCACTTTTCTCGTAACTCCGACAAACCCCCAATGCGCGAGCTTAAAATAGCTAATTCTGGGATGGGTGCGGTCAAGGGGCTAACCTTGTTCATTTTTTCTTTTATCTGCCAGGTCAACGTTTTCGAGATCTATGAGGAGATGCAGAATAGGTCTGTAAGCCGGATGACTCGGGACAGCACTATCAGTATGGTTCTTGTAGCTGTCCTGAACTTCATCTCAGGCTTCTTTGGCTATTGCGACTTCGGCGAGGACGTGAAAGGGTCGCTCTTGCTCATGTACAGACCAGCCAGTAGCCCACTCTTCATGATTGCATATATCGGTATATGCATTAAGGTATGTGTGGGCTTTGCCATCTGCATGCAGCCGTCTCGCGATGCGATATACTATTCGTTGGGCTGGGGTAAGACCAGTGATGTGAAAACATGGATTAACATTCTGGTAAGCAGCTTTTTGTGTGTAGCAGCCCTCTTTTCTGGTATGTTCATCCCGAATATCGATGTTGTATTTTCATTTTTGGGCGGTCTTTGTGGTGGTGTGCTGGGATTTTTGCTGCCTGCATATTTCTACCTTTACACTGGTGGGTTCACGCTAAAGAGGATGGGTATGAAGAGGTTCGTTTTCAACTATATTGGCTGCTTACTACTACTGGTTGGAGGTGTAGTTGCGGTTATTTTTGGGACCGCTGCGTCTATCTATGATGTGCTCTTGTCCAGTTAAATTAAATGAAGAAATATGTGGTTGAGAAAGCAGGACATCTCTTTGTTCTGTTTATTCATCCGTTCCTTCCAAGTTCCATTCCCATAACCTTTACCAACTCAATATACAGCGCGAAAACGTGCCATCTGCGAAAGAAGTTCATATATCTAAACGCATATCCGGCTCTTTCAGAGCTCCTTTTTTCCCCTTGATCTACTAATTTTTAGGATATTTTTTTACTATTATTCTTTCCTTCCCTTCTCCCTCGTTTTATAATAATAATAATATTCTTTTTTTTGTGAGTATCCATTCGCAGCGATGCCAGGTTAATTTTTTCCCGTTAATGTTGTAGTATAGTTTAGGCTAATTTTTAAATCTTAATTTCTGAATTTTCCAAAAAAATATTGGGAAAAATAATTAAAGATGAATGTTCGCACGCACATATATTTATATATATCTACTTTTTTTTTCGAGGGCTCACACGTTGTGGCGTTATCTAAAGCACAGGTAGGAGTAAAGGGGACACTATTTACGAAGTCCTCTTCCAGAGGGAGAGCAAAGCATTAAATTCAGGAGCCTAGTTAATATAGAGGTAAGTTAAATTTTCCCATCTCTTCATCTTTGCTTTGGATTCTATTGCTGCACATTCTGGGTTTAGCTCTCAAAAGTGGAAGAAATAATAACCGGCATTTGCATTCTACTTTAGTTTTACACATGTTTTTTGTTGTTTAAGCAGTCCTAATAAAATGTATGCAAGAGACTTGAGGTAAATAAATTAGATATATAATGCAAGTTCGAGAAATGTTTATCTTTTTGTGAATTGATATCTGGTTGTGTCTCAGTGTTGTTACATTCTTTTGCTGTATATAACACGCTTAATTGCTATTGCGACGCTTTACAATGCTGTCTCTTCTTTCTTCTTTCTTTGCAAAACGAAAATACTTAAGCTGAGGCTCGTTGTTATTTCCGACTGCTCAGAAAGATAATAGGAGGCTCTCTGGCCACAAATCCACTGAATTCAGTACATTGGTCCATTTTTTTTTCTTGGGTTAGCGAGAGCTGCGCAATGGGGAGGATGCGGTAATTCTGGCAGTGATGACGACAGTTCAGGCCTCTTAAGGTAATTTGAGTGTTGTGAAGTCACTGATAGGTTGGAGTTCTTAGTTCTTGCTCCTGTGGATCATTCTTTGAGTCCTGGCACTCTCAGTAAGGCTCAGTCCGCGGCCAAGCGCAAGGTGCGGCTCACTGCTTCCATTAGTAAAGCAGTTTGGCTAGAAGTAGGTGTGATGATGTCTCTGCTGGAGGAGCTAGAGGCCCAGGAGAAGTTTATGCAGTTCTGTGAAGTGTTTGCGCGTCTGACTCTGGGAAAGGGCTTTAACCACACCTCCGAGGATGAAGGCCTCGATGAGTACACAGAAAGCCTGAAAAAACTTTATTCAGTAGATCCTCAAAAAGTTGAGCACACTGGATGTTGTGCAGTATGTTGCAGCTAAGGAAGACGCCCATCCAGTTGACTGGGCGAAGCGCTGGTACGAGAGGGCCCTCCTGGTGCCGTTACAGCGTACACCAGAGTATCAACGACTGCAGAGGATTCAGCAGGCTGATCAAGAGGCCCTTCAACTGAGGAAGACGCTGGAAACTTGTGATGAGGGGAAGTCGAAAAGTGCCGATGGCGGTCATGCAAGGGGTGCGATTCAAGGGACAGCTCCACAGACCGATAAGGAAAAGTGTTCTGGACATGCAATTGGCTTGCAAATAAGTCAGAATGCTGCCAAAGACACTAAAGACAAGGTGGCGCATATCGTAGAGAAGATGTTTCTCAGACCAGAAGACCCACGTCTAGAAGGCTTACACGAAAAGCGCCTGCGCTACTTAGCATACTTGCAGTTAGAGCGGCAGATCATGGAAGCGCGGAAGAACGCGAAAATGTTTGCTGGGGTGGAGTTGATCCCCGAAGCTGAAGAGTGCCGGATGCTTTACCGCCAGCTTATGGAGCGGAAGAAGGTGGTCAGCCAAGATGCGCATCGCTCTGAAATGTTATCTTCTTCTTCGTCTGGGGGGACGGAGACCCCCAGTGTGGATCGGGCACTGAACGTGTTTGCCGTTGATCCTGAGGCTTCTGCGATATTCCAGCGTTTACACGATATTACGTTGAGGGTTATCAAGGAGTACAAGGAGAGGAACTTGACAGGAGGAAATCAAGTGGGAAGGAGTGTGGGTAGGCGGGCTCAAAGGGTCGCGCAGATCATCGAGAAAACCATCGGCAGTCATCGGCAATCTGAAAAAGCAAGTCAACTGTTGGCAGATGAAAAACACGCCGTCGCTCAGCGGTTGCTTGGTGTTCTAGAGCGTGACGTCCTCTCTGAAATTGAGTGGCTCGATGCGATGCAGGAAGCGGATCGCCCTCCACTACTTTCGATTCCGGAGGGGATGTCCTACACGTCAGCGGCGGATGTCCAGGCCTGGAAGAGTCTTCGCGAGGAGGAAGCGAAGCGCGGGTTAAGCCCATTTGAAAAGAAGAAGCGGCTCTTTCAGCCCTCGTTGCTTGGCCAAGCGTGGGACATCCCGGACAGGCCACTGTTGTTCTGGGGGGACAGGGGCTAGAGTGGTGCAGCAGGCCCTGCGGCACGCGGTTGAGGACGCGGAGCGGAAGCGCCAGGGCGTGCCCCTCTCGCCACCATACCCTTGTCCCGAAAACCCATGGGGATGGCGGTTAGCGAAGGACATTCTAGATGATTAGGCCATGTGAAGGTGAAGGCGCAATATTTTACATGGGATAGGATTTAGGTGTGGTGCGATTTTTATTCGCGAAGCAACAAATAGGGTATGCCGTCCGTGCATATCAATTCATCTGGTTATAACAATGCCAACCAACTTGACATCCACGTATTGAAACCGCTGAAATGTTGAATGTTGTCATACTACCTCGCTCTTGCTCTTTTCTTCCCTATTTCTTTTCAAAAAAGTAGCATTTTAAAGCTTAACAATAACAACAAAAAAATACATTGTAACAGGGAAAAAAAGCGCGAAATGAGGCCTGAAACCGTGGATGCACATCCTACAAATTCGGCGGAAGATACGCAGTCCTCTGTCCGAAAGGCTAGCAACCCTTACCTCTCTCCTCTTCATGATGCGTGTGAGACTGGAAAAACAAATTTTACTTCTCCTACAGAACGGGAACGGACCCCCCCACAGCAACATGATGAGCTTTCTGATATATGCTATTGTTCTTTCTTGAGGCCATGTGTGAAGATTATAGGACACGGCGGGTTCATCGCAAATATTTACAACTTGGCGAGCGCTACACTCGGCGCTGGCATTGTAACAGTACCCGGAGGCTTTGATAATTCTGGCATTGTGGTATCTACAATCTTGCTGGCAGTGGTGTGTGCTTGTACGATTTACTCGATTCGCTTGATTGTGAAGGCTTATGAGTTGACAGGCTTGCGCTCCTACGAGGAGATGGCGCGGTCGCTCTTGGGGAAGGGCTGGGACTATTTGACGGCCTTCCTCATGTTTGTGTTCTGCTGGGGCGTTTGTGTCGGCTACGTCATTTCTGTCGCCGATATATTGGTCACCATGTTTCAAAAGGAAGGCCAGCCAGAATACCCCCGAACCGCTCTAAAGGTCAGGCTCCTTACCGCTTTGGTTTGGTTGATTGGAATGCTGCCACCGTCTCTCCCAAAGCAAATCAACTCACTACGATACATGTCCTTCGTTGGGGTTATGAGCATCATATTTTTCGTTGTCTGCGTAATCATCCACTTTTCTCGTAACTCCGACAAACCCCCAATGCGCGAGCTTAAAATAGCTAATTCTGGGATGGGTGCGGTCAAGGGGCTAACCTTGTTCATTTTTTCTTTTATCTGCCAGGTCAACGTTTTCGAGATCTATGAGGAGATGCAGAATAGGTCTGTAAGCCGGATGACTCGGGACAGCACTATCAGTATGGTTCTTGTAGCTGTCCTGAACTTCATCTCAGGCTTCTTTGGCTATTGCGACTTCGGCGAGGACGTGAAAGGGTCGCTCTTGCTCATGTACAGACCAGCCAGTAGCCCACTCTTCATGATTGCATATATCGGTATATGCATTAAGGTATGTGTGGGCTTTGCCATCTGCATGCAGCCGTCTCGCGATGCGATATACTATTCGTTGGGCTGGGGTAAGACCAGTGATGTGAAAACATGGATTAACATTCTGGTAAGCAGCTTTTTGTGTGTAGCAGCCCTCTTTTCTGGTATGTTCATCCCGAATATCGATGTTGTATTTTCATTTTTGGGCGGTCTTTGTGGTGGTGTGCTGGGATTTTTGCTGCCTGCATATTTCTACCTTTACACTGGTGGGTTCACGCTAAAGAGGATGGGTATGAAGAGGTTCGTTTTCAACTATATTGGCTGCTTACTACTACTGGTTGGAGGTGTAGTTGCGGTTATTTTTGGGACCGCTGCGTCTATCTATGATGTGCTCTTGTCCAGTTAAATTAAATGAAGAAATATGTGGTTGAGAAAGCAGGACATCTCTTTGTTCTGTTTATTCATCCGTTCCTTCCAAGTTCCATTCCCATAACCTTTACCAACTCAATATACAGCGCGAAAACGTGCCATCTGCGAAAGAAGTTCATATATCTAAACGCATATCCGGCTCTTTCAGAGCTCCTTTTTTCCCCTTGATCTACTAATTTTTAGGATATTTTTTTACTATTATTCTTTCCTTCCCTTCTCCCTCGTTTTATAATAATAATAATATTCTTTTTTTTGTGAGTATCCATTCGCAGCGATGCCAGGTTAATTTTTTCCCGTTAATGTTGTAGTATAGTTTAGGCTAATTTTTAAATCTTAATTTCTGAATTTTCCAAAAAAATATTGGGAAAAATAATTAAAGATGAATGTTCGCACGCACATATATTTATATATATCTACTTTTTTTTTCGAGGGCTCACACGTTGTGGCGTTATCTAAAGCACAGGTAGGAGTAAAGGGGACACTATTTACGAAGTCCTCTTCCAGAGGGAGAGCAAAGCATTAAATTCAGGAGCCTAGTTAATATAGAGGTAAGTTAAATTTTCCCATCTCTTCATCTTTGCTTTGGATTCTATTGCTGCACATTCTGGGTTTAGCTCTCAAAAGTGGAAGAAATAATAACCGGCATTTGCATTCTACTTTAGTTTTACACATGTTTTTTGTTGTTTAAGCAGTCCTAATAAAATGTATGCAAGAGACTTGAGGTAAATAAATTAGATATATAATGCAAGTTCGAGAAATGTTTATCTTTTTGTGAATTGATATCTGGTTGTGTCTCAGTGTTGTTACATTCTTTTGCTGTATATAACACGCTTAATTGCTATTGCGACGCTTTACAATGCTGTCTCTTCTTTCTTCTTTCTTTGCAAAACGAAAATACTTAAGCTGAGGCTCGTTGTTATTTCCGACTGCTCAGAAAGATAATAGGAGGCTCTCTGGCCACAAATCCACTGAATTCAGTACATTGGTCCATTTTTTTCTTGGGTTAGCGAGAGCTGCGCAATGGGGAGGATGCGGTAATTCTGGCAGTGATGACGACAGTTCAGGCCTCTTAAGGTAATTTGAGTGTTGTGAAGTCACTGATAGGTTGGAGTTCTTAGTTCTTGCTCCTGTGGATCATTCTTTGAGTCCTGGCACTCTCAGTAAGGCTCAGTCCGCGGCCAAGCGCAAGGTGCGGCTCACTGCTTCCATTAGTAAAGCAGTTTGGCTAGAAGTAGGTGTGATGATGTCTCTGCTGGAGGAGCTAGAGGCCCAGGAGAAGTTTATGCAGTTCTGTGAAGTGTTTGCGCGTCTGACTCTGGGAAAGGGCTTTAACCACACCTCCGAGGATGAAGGCCTCGATGAGTACACAGAAAGCCTGAAAAAACTTTATTCAGTAGATCCTCAAAAGTTGAGCACACTGGATGTTGTGCAGTATGTTGCAGCTAAGGAAGACGCCCATCCAGTTGACTGGGCGAAGCGCTGGTACGAGAGGGCCCTCCTGGTGCCGTTACAGCGTACACCAGAGTATCAACGACTGCAGAGGATTCAGCAGGCTGATCAAGAGGCCCTTCAACTGAGGAAGACGCTGGAAACTTGTGATGAGGGGAAGTCGAAAAGTGCCGATGGCGGTCATGCAAGGGGTGCGATTCAAGGGACAGCTCCACAGACCGATAAGGAAAAGTGTTCTGGACATGCAATTGGCTTGCAAATAAGTCAGAATGCTGCCAAAGACACTAAAGACAAGGTGGCGCATATCGTAGAGAAGATGTTTCTCAGACCAGAAGACCCACGTCTAGAAGGCTTACACGAAAAGCGCCTGCGCTACTTAGCATACTTGCAGTTAGAGCGGCAGATCATGGAAGCGCGGAAGAACGCGAAAATGTTTGCTGGGGTGGAGTTGATCCCCGAAGCTGAAGAGTGCCGGATGCTTTACCGCCAGCTTATGGAGCGGAAGAAGGTGGTCAGCCAAGATGCGCATCGCTCTGAAATGTTATCTTCTTCTTCGTCTGGGGGGACGGAGACCCCCAGTGTGGATCGGGCACTGAACGTGTTTGCCGTTGATCCTGAGGCTTCTGCGATATTCCAGCGTTTACACGATATTACGTTGAGGGTTATCAAGGAGTACAAGGAGAGGAACTTGACAGGAGGAAATCAAGTGGGAAGGAGTGTGGGTAGGCGGGCTCAAAGGGTCGCGCAGATCATCGAGAAAACCATCGGCAGTCATCGGCAATCTGAAAAAGCAAGTCAACTGTTGGCAGATGAAAAACACGCCGTCGCTCAGCGGTTGCTTGGTGTTCTAGAGCGTGACGTCCTCTCTGAAATTGAGTGGCTCGATGCGATGCAGGAAGCGGATCGCCCTCCACTACTTTCGATTCCGGAGGGGATGTCCTACACGTCAGCGGCGGATGTCCAGGCCTGGAAGAGTCTTCGCGAGGAGGAAGCGAAGCGCGGGTTAAGCCCATTTGAAAAGAAGAAGCGGCTCTTTCAGCCCTCGTTGCTTGGCCAAGCGTGGGACATCCCGGACAGGCCACTGTTGTTCTGGGGGACAGGGGCTAGAGTGGTGCAGCAGGCCCTGCGGCACGCGGTTGAGGACGCGGAGCGGAAGCGCCAGGGCGTGCCCCTCTCGCCACCATACCCTTGTCCCGAAAACCCATGGGGATGGCGGTTAGCGAAGGACATTCTAGATGATTAGGCCATGTGAAGGTGAAGGCGCAATATTTTACATGGGATAGGATTTAGGTGTGGTGCGATTTTTATTCGCGAAGCAACAAATAGGGTATGCCGTCCGTGCATATCAATTCATCTGGTTATAACAATGCCAACCAACTTGACATCCACATATTGAAACCGCTGAAATGTTGAATGTTGTCATACTACCTCGCTCTTGCTCTTTTCTTCCCTATTTCTTTTCAAAAAAGTAGCATTTTAAAGCTTAACAATAACAACAAAAAAATACATTGTAACAGGGAAAAAAGCGCGAAATGAGGCCTGAAACCGTGGATGCACATCCTACAAATTCGGCGGAAGATACGCAGTCCTCTGTCCGAAAGGCTAGCAACCCTTACCTCTCTCCTCTTCATGATGCGTGTGAGACTGGAAAACCAAATTTTACTTCTCCTACAGAACGGGAACGGACCCCCCCACAGCAACATGATGAGCTTTCTGATATATGCTATTGTTCTTTCTTGAGGCCATGTGTGAAGATTATAGGACACGGCGGGTTCATCGCAAATATTTACAACTTGGCGAGCGCTACACTCGGCGCTGGCATTGTAACAGTACCCGGAGGCTTTGATAATTCTGGCATTGTGGTATCTACAATCTTGCTGGCAGTGGTGTGTGCTTGTACGATTTACTCGATTCGCTTGATTGTGAAGGCTTATGAGTTGACAGGCTTGCGCTCCTACGAGGAGATGGCGCGGTCGCTCTTGGGGAAGGGCTGGGACTATTTGACGGCCTTCCTCATGTTTGTGTTCTGCTGGGGCGTTTGTGTCGGCTACGTCATTTCTGTCGCCGATATATTGGTCACCATGTTTCAAAAGGAAGGCCAGCCAGAATACCCCCGAACCGCTCTAAAGGTCAGGCTCCTTACCGCTTTGGTTTGGTTGATTGGAATGCTGCCACCGTCTCTCCCAAAGCAAATCAACTCACTACGATACATGTCCTTCGTTGGGGTTATGAGCATCATATTTTTCGTTGTCTGCGTAATCATCCACTTTTCTCGTAACTCCGACAAACCCCCAATGCGCGAGCTTAAAATAGCTAATTCTGGGATGGGTGCGGTCAAGGGGCTAACCTTGTTCATTTTTTCTTTTATCTGCCAGGTCAACGTTTTCGAGATCTATGAGGAGATGCAGAATAGGTCTGTAAGCCGGATGACTCGGGACAGCACTATCAGTATGGTTCTTGTAGCTGTCCTGAACTTCATCTCAGGCTTCTTTGGCTATTGCGACTTCGGCGAGGACGTGAAAGGGTCGCTCTTGCTCATGTACAGACCAGCCAGTAGCCCACTCTTCATGATTGCATATATCGGTATATGCATTAAGGTATGTGTGGGCTTTGCCATCTGCATGCAGCCGTCTCGCGATGCGATATACTATTCGTTGGGCTGGGGTAAGACCAGTGATGTGAAAACATGGATTAACATTCTGGTAAGCAGCTTTTTGTGTGTAGCAGCCCTCTTTTCTGGTATGTTCATCCCGAATATCGATGTTGTATTTTCATTTTTGGGCGGTCTTTGTGGTGGTGTGCTGGGATTTTTGCTGCCTGCATATTTCTACCTTTACACTGGTGGGTTCACGCTAAAGAGGATGGGTATGAAGAGGTTCGTTTTCAACTATATTGGCTGCTTACTACTACTGGTTGGAGGTGTAGTTGCGGTTATTTTTGGGACCGCTGCGTCTATCTATGATGTGCTCTTGTCCAGTTAAATTAAATGAAGAAATATGTGGTTGAGAAAGCAGGACATCTCTTTGTTCTGTTTATTCATCCGTTCCTTCCAAGTTCCATTCCCATAACCTTTACCAACTCAATATACAGCGCGAAAACGTGCCATCTGCGAAAGAAGTTCATATATCTAAACGCATATCCGGCTCTTTCAGAGCTCCTTTTTTCCCCTTGATCTACTAATTTTTTAGGATATTTTTTTACTATTATTTTTTCCTTCCCTTCTCCCTCGTTTTATAATAATAATAATATTCTTTTTTTTGTGAGTATCCATTCGCAGCGATGCCAGGTTAATTTTTTCCCGTTAATGTTGTAGTATAGTTTAGGCTAATTTTTAAATCTTAATTTCTGAATTTTCCCAAAAAATATTGGGAAAAATAATTAAAGATGAATGTTCGCACGCACATATATTTATATATATCTACTTTTTTTTTTGAGGGCTCACACGTTGTGGCGTTATCTAAAGCACAGGTAGGAGTAAAGGGGACACTATTTACGAAGTCCTCTTCCAGAGGGAGAGCAAAGCATTAAATTCAGGAGCCTAGTTAATATAGAGGTAAGTTAAATTTTCCCATCTCTTCATCTTTGCTTTGGATTCTATTGCTGCACATTCTGGGTTTAGCTCTCAAAAGTGGAAGAAATAATAACCGGCATTTGCATTCTACTTTAGTTTTACACATGTTTTTTGTTGTTTAAGCAGTCCTAATAAAATGTATGCAAGAGACTTGAGGTAAATAAATTAGATATATAATGCAAGTTCGAGAAATGTTTATCTTTTTGTGAATTGATATCTGGTTGTGTCTCAGTGTTGTTACATTCTTTTGCTGTATATAACACGCTTAATTGCTATTGCGACGCTTTACAATGCTGTCTCTTCTTTCTTCTTTCTTTGCAAAACGAAAATACTTAAGCTGAGGCTCGTTGTTATTTCCGACTGCTCAGAAAGATAATAGGAGGCTCTCTGGCCACAAATCCACTGAATTCAGTACATTGGTCCATTTTTTTTCTTGGGTTAGCGAGAGCTGCGCAATGGGGAGGATGCGGTAATTCTGGCAGTGATGACGACAGTTCAGGCCTCTTAAGGTAATTTGAGTGTTGTGAAGTCACTGATAGGTTGGAGTTCTTAGTTCTTGCTCCTGTGGATCATTCTTTTCCTTCTAGGGCTTCCCCTTCTGCAGCTGAATTGACTCCGAAAACAGCGGCAAGCTTGGTCCCTCAACAAATCCCTTTCTGCATCTTTGATCATCCCCGAAGAATGCTGATGAGTCGTACCAGAGGAGACTGAAATTTTAGTTGGATATCAGGGAAGAGACAGAAGACGCGCATAAGGTAGGCAAAACAAGATATTGTGAGGATTTTATAGAGGGTATCCTATAGCTCAACCCGTCGTGTCTGGCACATGTTCTCCCTGATTTGTTACTGTCTCATCCTGGGGATAATTCTTTTATGGCGGACTAACATGTGATTTATCGTGGTGATGGTGGGGGCGTGCACCAATGCTTGATAACCCCAGGAAGCCTTCTTTTACGACAGTGTTGGCCACGTCACGAGACCACGACATGATTTCTATTTCATTGGTCCTAGTGGAGTTGTTTAGCCCATTTCAATATTTAGGGAATCTAAAAAGTAGTGATAAGTTGAAGTCTCTATTGAAGTGATTTCTTGCATGTGCCGAGCAGCTTCCCTCTGACACAGCACTCCCAGAAAGGTTTTCAGCAATCCACCGTCCGGAATTGATGTCTGTATGCCTCAATTTCGAAATACTGCCGAAAAAAATGTAGGAAGGAAAGAGCTAGGCTGTTATGGTTAACAGTGATTCTGCCTTATTATATCATCGATCGTGTAATTTCCGGCGGATGATTACAATTCATACACTCTCCCGTTTCCCTTTAATTTGAAGGAAGGTTAGAAACAAGGCATTTAAAGGTTGTATATATATGTATGCGTGTATAGGGAATCATTTCAACGTCTTTCGCCAGGATGGAAGCGCCTATTGAAGTTCTTGTATCCATGCTCTATCGTCGTTTTCAAAACAGAGCCGATTCACACGGTAATAATACTTGCAAGGAACTTCCGTCTTTGCTTTTTAGCATTGCGTTGGATGTGGCACGATCCCTCAATCCTCAGGAGCGAAAACGCCATTTGGCGCAGCTGCTGAGCTCTTTGCACGTTGTCACCGCCACCACTACTACCGGCGAGTGCATCCCGGCTGTTATTTCGTGTGCGAGTGCACTGATTCTGCTCCAGGCACTGCATCTTTACCCCACGTGGGAGACTTTTCTCTCCACGCAGAACACATTTTCGGACGTGGAAAGTCATTTCGGTGAGATTATTCATTGTATCCTAACCGCCCACCCACCCTTTCCGGAGGATGTCATCACAAACACGTGCTACAACGCCGCGCAGCTCATTTTACACAATTGTTGCCACACCGTACTTCATTGTGTTTGCGCTTCATTGGATGGTACTTTAGACCAAGTAGAAATGAGGATGCCGACGACGACTGCAGTGGAGTTGCTTTCCTATTGCACCGCCCTTCTTGTAGATTTATGCCCCATCGAGCTGCCCACAGAGGCGGTAGCAGTCCCCTTGTCAAACACTTTAGTTAGGTGGGGTGCGGCGACTCTGAAGAAGCGGGGTAGGAAACTCGTAGCCCCCTCTAAAAGGCTGAACTCAGATTCAAAAGACACAGATGAGGGATTGAAGACAGATCGAGAGCGAACTAATAAGGCCCCTACATCTCCTCTCCTGAAGCCGCCTGATCGTGCGGCGTGTTGTGCACTGGAAAAAAAGATTATCTCCAGCTGCTTTCGTACCTTGGAAAAGTTTGCTCAGGTGTATCACGCTGATGTGGTGCTCACAGGCCTTCTCTGCCGCCGTGTTCTCATCCCCCTGCTTTTAATGAAGGATACCGATGAGGAAAGTCTGAAGATCTTTGAGCCACAGCTTCACCAGCTGCTCGAGGCACTTCACAATGGCAGGGATGCCAATGCTGGGGGTGACGAAGGTGGGAAACTGGGAGGCCACCCAGGGAATAGAAGCGAGGTGATTGCTTTGGTAGCCGCTTTATTCGATTTTCTCTTTCGATACCGTTGCGTTGGTGATACCAGACAGGACTACCGATTCTCGCCGTTCTTATGGCGCGTGCTGCAGCGGAGCTTTTGGGACGCCCTCACCTCCGAAACGGACGCTGGGCGGAGGGCGAATATGCAGCTACGTGCAGAATATCTCCTGAAGCGTATCGTGCACCTAACCCATTTAGAGAAAGTGGGCGTGTCCTCGGGGGTAAAAGCTATTGCTCGCTCTTGTGAGGGTAGAACGAAGCCCGGAAGTTTTCGCAACGGTGAGGCTGCTTGGTTCCTCGCCGTCGACGCACCGCCAAAGGAGTGTACAGGGCGCGGTCAGGTTCAATTTCATGAGTGGTTTACCTGGGATGACAATCAGAGTTTTGCACAGTGGGAGCAGTTTTTTCTCATTTTAGAGACCATAAATGAGTTCGGCTTGCACATCGTTGAACCCGCTTTGCTTAAGCTTGACACCCTCATTAAGCAGCCTTTTGCCTCGGCGTCGAGCGATAGTAATAATGTTAGCGATATAAACTTTAGTATTGTTACAAATTTGATTGGTGAGAGTGAGAATACGGACGCGATACCTTCCCTTTCGCGGTTCTGTACGCAATCCATGCTTCATCCCGTGTGGATAGAGATACTTTTTCTGAAGCTTATTCTTCATCCCAATATTGGGGTGCGAAAGTTGGGCCTACAACGGGTGTGGCGCCTGCCGTTATCCATTCTGCGGGGGTTCTCATCTGAGTTTCTTTTTCATTATGTTTTCCGGAGCTCTTCGGATCCAAGGTTGTGCTCGGAGCTTGATCGCATCCCAATTACCGCGACTTTCTTGGAGACCCCCGCTTTCGAGGGAGCGGAGGAGAAGGCGTTGAGAAGCATGGAACCAATTATTCAAGAGCTTGAGCGCTTTTACTGCGCCCTTTTTACGGCACATTTGCGCTCGGCAGAGACCCGAGCAGCCGCTTTGTGTCGTATTCTTGATACCGCCTCGGAGCAGATGTCACGCTTCACCACGACGGTTTTGGTTCGAACCCTACACACCCTGGCGGGAGCTCTCTATAATGAAGCAAAGACCAATCCAGAAGCAGCACGTTGGACGGTCGCGATGACGCTTCACGAGGCGGTCCTTGAACGACTTTCTGCCCTCTTGCAGAATTCCCTTCAGGACAACGTACCTTTCTGGTTGTCTGTGCGCATGACGTGCATTGTCTTCTCGATGCTGCTCACGCTAGCGTCCATTGATCCAGTCACTTTTCGATCGCGGGCATCGTTTTGGTCCTTGTTGTGTATGTGTGGCCCTCTTGGCAAGTACGGTGGGCACCAGGCCGCTCGACTTGAGGCATGTGGGCGATACGGAAGAATTGGCTCTGGCGTCGATCGACACTTTCTCGTCGCCAGACTTTTAACCCTCGCAAAGCACGTGGCGCCGACTGAACAGAAAGCCAAGCATAACAGTGGTGAATCCCAAAAGGTGGCTCCACCACGGTTGACTCTGTTTCACGATCTTTTGCAGACTTACGATATGCTAGAGCGCACTAAAGTACTTCTGGCACGCACATCAGCTCATGGCTCCAGCTTCGATGAAGTTTCTGTCAAGGAGCACTTCTTTCTGATGGGTGGGCTTCTTCACACAGGTTACACTGAAGATATGCAGCTCGCGCGGAGTATTCTTGCCGAGGTTGTGCAAAACGTCGCCTCGTATCGCACTCGTGCATACTCGAGTACCACAGGCTTTCTTATGTCTCTGTCAGCCCTTGTGGAGGTGCATCATGAATTTGGGACTGACTCCTGTTCGCAATTGTTTTCCATGTCCGTGCTGATCGATATAGGGAACACCATAAATACGCGTGCCTTCAGTGCCCTGATGTGGGGGAAACGGGTTCTCGAAGAGTTTGGGCTAGCAGGTTTATCCTTTGAGAGAGGGGAGGCCAACGGGGAGGCGGTTTTGCTGCACACGGCTAATTGGGATGTTCTTACTGCAGTCATTGTTACGATTTATGAAATTGTCTTGAAGCAGTCAGCAGAACAGGCGGAGGGATTACTGAAAGTTTCTGAGTGGGTACACTGTCTAACCAACTTTGTTGAGGAATGTGGGGCATGCTTCAGCCGCTACAAGCATCATAAAAATGTTCATGAGAACTCTGCAGTTCAGGGCCAAACAGGCACTATAGTGAATTCGGAAAACAACACTGATGAGGTGCTTGCGGCACTCCAGATGGCCCATATCGTCCTTGCGCGCAATGCATCTCGTCTACTCCAAAGCAACGTATGCGGCATGATCTGCTGCCCGCGAGGTCACAAATGGTTGGGTGACAACATCATGGAAGGGGTAATGCCAAAATTTGCCGAGATTCGCTGCTTCTTGAATCTTCACCCGAGCAAGGCAGCTTCTCTCATTACAAAGCTGACTAGTTCCCTTACACAGCACGCTCCTGCAATAACAGAACTGTGTGTCCTGTCTGACAGCACTCCCCAGGTTCTCCTTGCTGAGCACGCTCGTTGTGTTTACGATGCTATTTCTATTATCTGTGAACGTGTGGTGGGCGACCAGCAGGTGTATTATAATATCGTGCAACATCTCGAGCGCTTTGGCATGGAACAGGTAACAGAGTGTTGGACCGGGAACCTCGCTGCGGTTTACGACATACTTACCTGGGTGACTGCTTGCCCAGACTCTAATCTCGTTGACCATGCGGGGATACTGAATACGTTGTTTGAGCATGTGCGCGATGTCGGCGCACGCGAGCACGCGCGGGTTTCCTCGATTGCTTTCAGTGCACTTCGCCGTGTTATGCCTCATCATCCCAAGCTTGTTTCTCAAACGCTGGAACATCTGTTCGATGCCGATGTTGTGTCGGAGCGCTTTATATTTTTCGTCTCATCAGCAGCGTCTCTGCAGGTTTTGGCCGACGCACAGCGGCATTGGCCATACCTTCAAGATGCCCTTTTACACATCGCAGTTTTTTTTAATCCAGGTCGTGATGAGGAGGAAAGCGAGTCCATGATGGCCATCACGGAGCCGCTGTTGTGGGTGTGGCCGAATGAACTACGCGAGGTATACCCGGCTACGGTGCGCCTGTCTACCCTCGGCCGCGCGCTCGCGGTATCCACAATTCTCTACTTTAGCGCCCAGAACCCCGATCTAGCGCACAAGCTTTGTCTCGAGTTGCTCTATTTAAATACACGTGACCCGGTGGTGACGCAGGAGCCCTGCATGCCAAACTCCCGGACGCACCGCGTGCGTCTTCGGCTTTGGCAGCTTCTATGCTCTATGCTACCCCTTCTCCCTGTGGACGACCACGCTCGAGTGAGTTCCCTGCTAGAGGTGGTTTTGCGAGAGTGTATACCCATCAATAACCTTGGCAGTGTGCGCCGATTAATGGAGCTCTTTGCTATCAAACTGCTTCAACGCGCGCCGGCCGTGTCCCACCTCATTGTGAGTGCCCTAGGGGACTACAACCTTCGCCCACAGGCTTGCGGCACCTACGTACTCATCGCCTGCCACATCTTGCTGCACCTAGAGGAGCTCGAGGCGCAACTCGGAAGTGGCGGCAGCATCACATCTGGTCTTCGCGAGCACCTCCTACAGCGAATTCTTCAGCAATGCACCTCGAACCAGCATTTACTCCGTATTATCAGCCATATTGGGCTTTTCAAGCTTTGTCGCCTGCGCCAAGCTCTCGGTAAGACCATCCCTGACAACGTCAATGCAATCTTAGAGTACATTGTGGGCGCCGAGGATCACGCCAAATTCAGACAAAAATACGAGGATATCCTTTTTTACAACACGGCGGAAGCGTGCACGCCGCACAACATCTTCTGTGTTGTGCGTAAGGATGGCAATGCGATGCTGCGGGAGAGTATCCCGGCCGCCATGTTCGAGCGGATGCGTTTTTTAGAGACAGAAACGTGTTGTCTGATAGGTGTTATGAACCCAGCAGAGCGGCTACGGTGGCGCCGCACGTGGGGTCCTTACCCTTGCGTTCCCCCGTGCAACGGATGAGCTCCTGGTGGTGCATGATCCTGCGTGCCATTGTCTAACTGACGTCTTCAAAAATTTCCCCTACATCCCTCACACGGCGACCCCTACGGAGGGCTACCTAGATTACACCATGGAAGTCAAGGAGTTGTTGATGACAGACCCTTCGTCTTTGTTAGGTGGTGGACTCCGTTCTGGCGGCTCCGATCGCTGCGAAGTGCCTGAGGAGGATATCCAGAAAAAGGTGACCTCCTGGTGGAATAGTGAGGTCTACAACCAGCTCCACCCGCGCGCTGCGTACGGCGACCGTCAGCGCCAATCTCTCATCGTGGTGGGAAGCCTTCTCGAGAACCCCGTCAACATCGCAGGGTTATGTCGCTGTGGGGAAATTTTCGCCGTTGAGAAGATTGTTATACCGGAGCAAAAGGTGTTTGAGCACCCGCACTTTGTGGCGACCGCGCGTAGCGCGGAGTTGTGGATTCCATGGCAGGAGGTAAGACCAAAAGATCTTCTAGGCTACCTTGCTTCCATGCAGCGTGAAGGATATGCGATCATTGGGATCGAACAGACGTCTGGGAGTGTGTCCATGGCGAGCTACCAGTTCCCATCTCGCGCGGTGGTGGTATTGGGTTCAGAGGGGCATGGGATTCCGGCCCCCATCATCCCCTTGCTTGATGTGTGCGTTGAAGTACCACAGTACGGGCTGATACGCTCCTTGAACGTGCACGTGACGGGCGCGATCGTAATGTATGAATACACAAAGCAACATTTGATGACAAAGGATTAAGGCTTAAATCAAGGTGTAAAAGCATAAAGATAACTCCGAATTAATTCATAACACAAGTAACTTGTTAAATGAAATAAGCGGACGCTGCTGCCAATTTATCTTTTGATACTAGAGTGGCAGGGAGAGGGGGGATAGATGACGAGGGATGTTTTTTTTCTTCTTACGACTTTTCAATATGGGTTTTTCTTTTGTACCTACAAATTATCTTTAACATGTTAAACAGTGGAGTTTAAACACTAAAAGCGTAAAAGAGCCCCCATTATCATTCGCTGCTCAACCCATATACGTTTGACTTGTTCTGTATCTCGGGATCACCATTATTTTAGTGCGGGGAATTCATTAGTACTATTATCATTTGTATTATTGCCGAATTCAAACATCTTTCGTGGTCTTCATCGAAATGCTTCGTCGCGCTTCTGTGCCCGTCGTCGTCAGCGCATCATCTGCGGCAGCTTGCCTTGGCGCCGCTGCTTTGCAGGTGCAAAGCCGTACGGGCCTTGTCATGCACACTCCTAAAGCTGACGTTACTCTTGGCCGCTTTAACTTTATGGAACAGTACAACAACTTTCGAGATCGCTCTGGTCGAGTTCCCGATCAATACGTGGAGAAGTACCGGGCAACCTACTGGCGCGTCGACGAGTATATTCGCCGCTCGGAGGATTATATTCAATCTCAGGGGTTCTTCTACTTACCAACGCTTGACTTTCCCTGGTACAAGGGCTGTTTGCCTCTGTTTTCCTCATATCAAATTCGTGTTCATTACGGTCGTCACCATCGATCCTACGTTGAGAAACTAAATCAGTTGATTGAGGGAACCCCTTTGTATGGTTTGCAGCTTGATGAACTCATTAAGAAGAGTCACAATGATTCTAGACTCATCGGGGTTTATAACAACGCAGCGCAGCACTTCAACCACAGCTTTTTTGGAAGTGCATTCAGCCTTATGGTAGTAACATTCCACCTGACTTATCGGCGGCGATATGCAGGCAATACGGGTCTTTGGATGCTTTCGAGGAGAGGTTTATCACCGCTGCGCTGAACTTGTTTGGCAGTGGATGGACCTACTTTGTGTATGATAAAAAGGCGGAGATGTTTGATATCCTTTCGTTGAGCAATGCAGGCTGTCCGCTAGTGGATTACGATCTCGTTCCGCTTTTGTGTGTAGATGTGTGGGAGCATTCCTACTACATTGACTACGAGAACAATAGGGCAAAGTATCTATCTAAGTTCTTCGATGTCGCAGACTGGCACTGGGCAGAGCGGCACTGGAAGCGTGCAACGAATCAGGAGTATCACGAGATGAAATTCTGGTAAAAAGGAAAGCTTTAGAGGTATAGAAAGGCATTAGAAATTTTTTTTCCCATGTTGTAGAATAGGAATGTGTTAGATATTATTACTCTTTATTTTATTAGGAACATCGCACCTTGTAGCATAATTGTATTTAATATCCTTAGTTAACTTTACTTTATTTTCTCCGTGATTCAAAGAAAACGACACAGGGGTATAGTCATTGCCAGGTTAGTTTGCTTTATGTTTTCCGCAGAGTTGTATGTTAGCAAAGTGTAAATCTTTTGCTTGGTTGATTTTTGTTTTCCTTGTTTGAAATTCGGCAGAGGCTTTGCTTTTTTCTTTCCCTCCTGGTTTGGGAACCTGTTAAAATACATATGCTAATACACTGGAATTCCAACCTGAAGGGATGATCTTGCAATTTTTTTCCAGTGGTTAGCGTAGGACATCGCATACACATTCGAGAGAGCTGTTTCCATCTTGTTCTTTGCTTTGCGCTTTCGAGGATGTATGAAAGAAGTGATAAAGTGTATAAGCCACTAATGCAGCTTTAAGAGAGGCCAATATAAGGAAATGATAAATGTTCGATATGAATAGGAGAAATTTTTATGTCTCTATTAAACAAAATTTGCTCCTATATCTTTTTTTGAGGAAGATGGAAAGGTGTAGCGAATATCAACATCATTATTAGCATAGTAATTAGTTAGTAAGGAAAAGTTAGCATTTCTTTTTTTAGCACTTGGTCCCCTTTTTCTTTTCGCTGCTTACCGCCCTTCGGTTTAGAGTCACGAACAAGGAGGGAATATAAACGCGCAGGCATTATGCGACGTAGCTTTATCCTCCTTAGTGGGGGAATGAAAGAGTACCACGAATGGAATCTTCACGAACCACTTCTTCAAAATTATGAAGGCTGGCGTATCCTTGACAACCCGAAATACGAGCGCAAGCTTGATGCCTACACCTATGATATCGCTGGTTGTGTGCGTCACCTCGACCCGATTATCGACGACCCCCGGCTCACTCACAAGCAGCGCGTCTGCCGCCTTTATCGATGGGCTCTCAAAGAGCTGCAGATGTGGATGATCCAACTTAACGCGCATAAGCTCAATTTAGCCTACAAAGTAGTACGTCGCCGCTTTGAGCGGTATCGCTACGTCACGGACCCCGCCACCTGTGACATGATGGTGCGTCAGACCCAGAAGTACCTCCGCGAGAACGCCAACTTTCACTACCTACGCCGCAACAACGGCTCTCCGTGGAGTACCTACACCCTGGCAAATCCACTTTTTCATCCCGACAACACCCTCGTCTATGATCACTGGACTCACCCTGAGGTGATGTGGTACGATGACGCGAAGCTACATCGTTGGAATGCGCACCATCCGATGTACGCCTCTGCGAGTGAAATGTCGGAGCGCTTTGGTAACATGGATGTCGCGCCTCACCTGCGGTGGCTAACCTGGACGCTTGCGGGGCTTGTGTTCAGCTGGTCGATTTATCAATTTTTTGGTGGACCATTAGTAGATGAGGACAAACACTTTGAGAAGTGGTGTAGGCACTTTGATGAAAATCTTGCCGGTGCGATGTACGCATCCGAGCGTAACTCTCGAGCGAAAGTCAGCTTACCTGGATTCGACTGGGATCGTGTTATGGGCAAGAGCGAACCTAAGAAGGGCTATCATCTCTTTGACATTAATTATCAGGATCCTGCTAACTACGCAGCTTCCAGCTGACCCTGCGGCTGGACCAAAAAACAGGAAAGAAGGGTGAGCCAATTTTTTTTGTGTGGAATAAACTCAAAAGAAGCCGGAGATAGAGCACTGCGGTGTATGAAAGGGAAAAGGAGCTTACTGGATATTCTAATAAAACATTTGGTTCAATGCCTTTTCTAGTGTACCGTTTTCCTTTTATTATTTCGCCCTTCATTTTCTCAACATGTGGCTAAGGTAGGGTAATATAAACCAGTACTCATTTAGTTTGATATGCTAAGGGGAAAAGTATGCTTTAGTGGTCGGAATTAATGTAGGTAAGGGGTGGGCTCCCAAATCGTCTTTTCATTTTTAAATCAAGCCAATATGAATAGAAAACTTTATTTGTAGAAGTCGAGTTATGCAATAGCACCAAAAAAAGTAGCACTGTCAAATAGAGATTTTATTGTTATGGATGCTTAGTTTCCTTACTTTTTACACCTTTTCACTCTATGCGTTTTCGCTTGTGAAATTGCGCATAAATAGTTTTTTTCTTCCTAATAATTATATACAGCTAGTTTAGTACTTTTTTATCTTGGGTTGCTTTTTAGCGACAATTAAAGAATCATTCACGCACTTGTTTATTTATAACACCCAATTAACCCAGCCTCTTGTGTAGCTTAACCCTTTGCATTAGTTATTTTACCTTACAGATAAAAATTTAAAGGGTAAAAGTTTAGGCATTCGAAAGAGTATAACTTATTATTATTATTGCTTAGCCGACTAGATAAAGCTTAAATCGCCAGGCTTTTGGACCTTTTGTATTGCCAAGAGAGTATTGAATTGTATTTGCACTCAGAGCGCAAAGATAAATATCTACCAATATATATATATATGAAGGAAAAATTATACCAATATTATTGGGGCACAGTAATTGTATAATACAATATATTGGTACATTTTCCTACCACTTCTTCTTAGATGAGTCTGTATACCGTCAGCAGCGAGAGCAGCGTTTGCTGCTCCCCGTCTAACGATACCCTTATGCGTGAGTTTTCTATCGGTGGAGCCAAAAGCATCTCAAATCCGCGCTCCCTTGTGAGACTCCACTTGAATGATTCCAACAAACCAGAAAGTACTGTGGCTGCTGCCTCTGTTGTGGCTGTGGACTATTCGAAGCAGATGGAGGCCCTACGCGATCGCAACAGCACGCTTGAGCGGTATAAGATGTTAGTGAATAAGGTGCGCCTCACACCTGCCAAGGCAAGAAACAGCGGCACCGCACAATCAACGCAGCTTCATTCGGAACCACTTGCCGCACAAGAAAAGGCAGCGAATGGGAATAAGATAAATTACGTGGCAACCGCCGCGACTATGATGGATCAAGCGGCTGACACATCGGCGTTTGATGCATCCCTGGCTTCTTCTAAGGATCAGCGCTTTTTGAAAGAGCAGTTCACAATTTGTACAAAGTGCGCGGGGTGCGTGCGAGGGGTTGCGCCTCGGAGCGCGGATGATTTCAATTTATCCACTGTATCTTTCCAGAAACTAGCCTCTCAAGCGGAGGATGCTATTCAAGGCCCCCCAGACGATGGCGAGAAGCACGTGCATGCTCCGGCTAAGGAACTTCATGATGACGCAGATTGCAAACAAACCCAGGAGTTAAATACACAACCGCTGATCCTACCCGAGCCTATCGTGTTCCCGTCAAATCTCAAACGCGATTCCATACGGCCGGACTATGAACCCGTCACGAGTCGCCACAACTGGCACGACGAAATGCATTCTAACAGCAGCTCACTGTTGAAGTTGAATATGAATTTGGAGGTTCAGTTGAGCGCCTCCGTGGACAGCCCGTTATTGGACCAAAATGTTCACCTTCTACACACAGATGAAGAGGAGCCCCAGCAGCCATCGAAGACCCTTAAATCGAACAAGAACTCTGCTGTGAAGTGCCAGATGGGTAAGAAGGGTGAAAAAGATAAGGAGCTGAACTCGCTGCATCAGTCTGGTTTGAACGAGAGGCGGATACCTGGGAATGGAAGCCAGACTGCCTTCTGGATTCGACCTTCGTCAGCACTTTATGAGATGACAGCCAGCGTTGCTGCCAAGCGAAAGAACAGCACGCGTATGGAATCCAGCAATGAAGGCGAATCAGTCGAGCGTGCTCGCTTCAGCACGTCGTGCAGCAGTAAAAGTTTATCGGAGACCTCTCTACACAACCGTTGCCCACAGTTCACAACCTACTTTTCCACGCACCGCGCTTTAACGAAGAGTGGCGACAGCAAGACCCCTAAAATGTCAGCTCCTTCATCAAATCGAACGGCGCCCAACATCTGCTTGGTGTCTCCTCGTACCCCCTCGCTCTCCTACGACCTTTCGGCGCTGGCTAAGCCCTCTCATTTGAGCTCCCACGCGTCTTTCAGACTCCCAGTCGTCCACGGTCAGCGTCGTCCTCCTTTCCAGCAAAAACAAGCACGATGCCTCTTCA
>JAHSUH010000303.1:0-13075 GCA_025388415.1 Cynanchum wilfordii | reverse complement strand
ATAATCCAGTTTTGTTAAATTCTTGGTGGTCGATGAACAAGACTTCCGTAAGCTGCAGCTAGGCTGCATCATTCAGAACCTAGAGTAACCATGCTAAAACTAGTGGTGGAGGAAGGTGAGGATTCTGCGGCTGGTGCTAGTGGCGAAAAAGGGTCCTGGATTATGTCGAATACTGCGATTGCTTCTATTTGTTTGGAGTTGTTTGTATTTTGCGCGTTTTAGTTTATGAGGCATGGGGTTAGGGGGCATCAAGAATTACTGATTCTTTGTTGTTGTGGATTGAGAATATGCTGGATGAGTTTCTAGGACCTAAAATGGATTTTAGAAAATATGCTGAATATTTTTTCTTCAGATTGAGAATGAGAGGATAGATGGGCAAGGAAGAGGAAAGAAGTAGTGAACAATAGATGGAAGAGAAAGATTATTGGCTATGGTGTTTGATAAAGGTAGAAAAACCTGACAATTTTGTGTAGGAGGGTGGATAGGGAGGGGGAGAGGATTGGTGCTTGACCAATGGGATTGGATGTCTGTGTTGGAGAAAGGAAGAGAGAAGATATTTGACCATTTTCTTGTTCTTTTTTATTAAGTACTTTTGCAGATGATATTTGAGTTCCAGGTATTACCATTTTCAAAATTTTGGAATTTTTAAATTTAGAAATGAAAAAAGTTCTTAAGAAGCAATGTTTTTAGAATTTTGAATGTCTATCCAAATGCTGTCTTGGCTTTCTGAATTTTGAGCGTGATTAAATCTGTTTTTGAGGTATTAAAAAAATATGCAAAAATTGGTTTAAATCTCCACTCAAAGGAGAAATCTCATGGTCTTTTCATATCAATATTGGTATGTCTCTTCTGTCAAGTTTTGAGTTAAGTGTGTCTTACACTCTTATATCCTCAATTGAAAGATTCCCTAGACAATCAAGAGTCTTATTCCAGTTATTTTTCCATGTTCCTTTGCCCCCTTTATGTTATAATGACTTTGTTCTGTAATGATGAAAATGACATGATCAACAATGCAGTTGCTGAGGGAGATAAACCATGAAAATGTTGTGAAGCTTGTGAATGTGCATATTAATCATATGGACATGTCGCTCTACCTGGCGTTTGACTATGCTGAACATGACCTTTATGTGAGTACCTTATTGCTTTAATTGGTTATGTATTTATATTGTATAAATTCATTTCAATTGTGTTATGGCCAAATACAAATTAAGATTGTTTTTGCATTTGAACATTTTAGTAGTTATTTTATATATTTATTTATTTTTGCAGTTCTTTCGTTTGTACTTGTCTAGAGATAGAAATTGCTGTTGCTGCTCTTTTTTTTTTTTTTTCTTTCACTTTTCTAATGTTTTTATTTTAATAGTATGGTTTCTTAAATGTAATCAAGAATGTCCTCTTATGTTTTCATTCTAGTTCATTTATTCACTCATATGTGTATTCTTTTTTATTTTCATATGTCATGAGTAATTCAATGCTGATGATAATGCTTGCACGCCATGTTTCATATTAGTGTTCCTAGAATGAGAACCGTCTGATTAGAAAATGTACTAGCTCATGGTTCAATTGTTTGAGTTGTAATTAAACCAGTAAAAATTTAAATTTAAATTATTTTATTATAAATAGGAAAATTTATTAGTCATAGAATGCAATTTAAAACTATATCAAGTCCATAATAAAATAAACATTAAGTCTACAACTAGTGTATGAATAAAACAAATTGTTAAAGTAACATACTTTTTCTTATAAAAAATAATTAAAGGAATTAATTTGTATTTGTTAAAAATGTATCCCTTTGTAGTAAAAAGTACAAATAGATGCATCATAACATTATTAAAGTTTTATGAAATACAATTCAAATATTTTTCCCGTTTTATGATTTTTTCATTCATTTTCAAATTTATGAACTACTCTATTGTTTACTCTTTTAATCTTTTGATCTTTAACCAAAGGATGCTACACTTTTTTGAGTGATGAATTTCTTTTTGAGATAATTAAGTGGGAAGAATTAGGTATTCATAAAATCTATTTATAAATTTAATTATGTTTAAACATGGACTAGTTTTCTGCCTCAATGTTTAATTTTTAAGATTGGTTTGATGGACAGTCAGTCCAACAACTTAATGATCTAACCAGTTGGTATGAAGAATGTAAAATTTTTTTGGGGAGAGAAAAGAAACAAAAACAGTGGTCTATATTGCTGTAAATGCAACCCAGTGAAGGAAGTACTACTTCTACATTCAAGAGATTTCTTGGAATATACAAGAAAGGAGAAAAAATTTGTAACTGGATTCCTTTCATTTTGGTTTATGAAACAGAAATAAGTATTGTTACCATAAAGCACTTTTCTGTTTGAAGTTGGTACAAAGATTAAGGGAAGCTTTACCCAGTCTTCAGTTGCTATATTACCATTAATGAACTATACTGTTGCATCCGTATATGATAAGCTTTTTTGATTAGTGTTTCCACACACATTGCCTTTATGCGAATTATATGATAATGCTAACCATCTTTTCCTTTTAAATTATATTGGTAGTAGTTTGAAAGTAAGATAGGAAACTGGTTTATTTTACTCAAATTCGACGATATATCCGGTACTAGATGGGTTAAAATGCACCAAACGGAGCCCCCGGGATGCATCTCTTGATCATTCGTTTTTCTTTTCTTTTGCTGAAAATGTCAGGAAATCATTAGACATCACAGAGACAAGGTTAACCAGTCAATTAATCAGTACACAGTTAAGTCATTATTGTGGCAACTGCTTAATGGTCTGAATTATCTTCACAGGTAAGGTATCTCTTTGATATCACAACTTTTGCTCATCCTCCCACTTTATTCTATGCAATAATTAGGCTAACAGCTATGTGTGTTTTTTTTTTTTTTTTTTTTTTCCCAATGCTTCACTATCAACTTATTTTTGGATATGTGGTATTTTGATGCAGTAATTGGATTGTGCATCGAGATCTAAAGCCATCAAATATCTTGGTAGAATTCTAAAATATTTGTCCTAATTGCATTGTTAGCCACATATGTCATAGTAAAGCTTTTTACTCTTCTTTCTATTTCTTTTTTATTTCAATAACTAGGTAATGGGTGAAGGAGAAGAACAAGGAGTTGTAAAAGTAGCTGACTTTGGACTTGCAAGGATTTACCAAGCTCCTCTGAAGCCATTATCTGAAAATGGGGTAGGATACAATTGTGCTTGTTGCTGCCTCTCTCTGTCTTTTTCTACTAATTTTTCTTTCCTTTGTTTAATTTTTAATGTTTGGTTTTTTTTTTTTTTTTTTGGGAAAATATGACCCTTTATATATATAATTATTATTTTTATTTTTTCCATGGGGAAGGGAGGTTCAGGGGTCCATGTTTGCTCCTTTTTCCATATTGATAGTTTGCGAGGCAATTGGTAAAATTTATCAAACTTTTTATAGCAAGCACCATCAAAACATCTTTTGAGGCTTTAGTAAAGTTATGTGCTCTTTTATATGGCTTTTTTATTTCTACAACTGAAGAATGTTTGTAGGCCAATAGCTTGATGTATAAAAACTTTAGGGTGTCAATTAAAAAAAAAAAAAAAAAAAAAATAATGTATTTTGGTAATTGTTTTTTCTTGACATGATTTACATAAACTTCAATGTGCATCCTGTTATTCCTTGGCCTTCACATTTGGATGGCTTAATGAAATTTCTATTCCTAAAGTGATAAGCCTCAAATATTGTATCTTTTGCTCAAGGTATTATTTCTTATGTTATTGGGAAGACTATATTTATGTTCTTAATTATGATGTAATTGGCAAGAGATGATGTCCTGATTGGATATTAGATTTTTATAGCAAATAATGCAGTCCTTTCTCAATTTTAGCTTCTCTCTTTATGGCAAAGAATGAGAAAAAGATTCCAAAACACCTATGAAAACTCAAATTTTTAATGATCTGGCATGCGAGTCCCACAACTGAAATTAAATCTATTTTTTTGAATATTTGTAGTCATACTCTTTACAGCATTTAGTATTTTATTGACGATATTGAGCTAACTTATCAATTTATCAAAAATGGAATGCCTATTTAGTATAAAATTGACCAAAATAGATCAAAATTCATTCATATTTAGGACATATGCAAGAGAAGGAATAAAAGAGGCAAGAATATAGGTCATTATGGATTCTCAATATTCAGAGTTATCTAGTTTACTTTTAGTTTATATCCTTAGGTTTATTTTGTTTTATTTTATTTTCCGGTAATTTAATATCCTAGATTACTTTATTTCCATTCTTTTCTTATTATGACAAGAATCCTTTCGAGGTTATATTCTAGTTTCAGCCTGTATATAATTCAAATTTCAGCCTTAAAAATGTTCATCTCTTACATTTAGGCAAATTGGTGAATTTAGTTTGTGATCATTTTAGATGGATGTGATTGGTTCTAGATGTTTAATTTTATTTCATTTTAGATCCTCCATGTTTTTTAAGAGATCGTTTGCTCTTTTCCATCTATAATTTGTCAAGTCAATGTTAAAATATATATCTTCGTCGAATATAGAGGATTTTTTTTTTTTTTTTTTTGAGAACACCATTCTCCTTCTACCTTACCTGAAGTTACATGTACACCACTTGAACCAAAATATCACTGAAATCCCCAATTTAGTGAAGTAATAGTTTAAGAATTTTCATCTTGAATCAATTTACCCAAAATGAAATAACTGTTTAGTATAAAATTGACCACAAAACTGATCAAAATTCATTCATCATTAGGACATATGCAAGAGAAGGAATGAAAGAGGCAAGGGTATAGGTCATAATGGAGTCTCAACTTTCAGATATATCCGGTAGTTTGCTTTTAGTTTGTATCCTTAGGTTTATTTTATTTTTCTGTATTTTAATATCCTAGATTACTTTATTTCCACCTCTTTTGTATGATAAGAATCCTTTTGAGGTTATATTCTAGGTTTAGCCTGAATATAATTCAAATTTCAGCCTTAAAAAAGGTTCATCTCTTACATTTAGGCAAATTGTTGAATTTAGTTTGTGATCATTTAGTGTGATCTTCTTGGGTTTTGATGTTTAATTTTATTTCATTTTTTATGTCCTCCATGTTTTTTAAGAGATCGTTAGCTCTTTTCCATCTATAGTTTGTCAAGTCAACGTTAAAATATTTATCTGTGTCGAAGATAGGAGTTTTTCTTTGTTTTCTTTTCCTTTTTTTTTTTTTTTTTAACAAAAAGACCATTCTCCTTCCACCTTACACGAAGTTACATGTACACCACATGAACCAAAACATCCCTGAAATCCCCAATTTATTGAATTAATAGTTTAAGAATTTTCATCTTGAATCTGTGCTGATCTATTCACAACCTTCTAACTTATGGATCTTAACCTATACTGGATCTTTTTCAGTCATTCTTCTAATTTCATCCTGCATCTCTATGCCTTTGATTATTGCCATATTTTCTTCTTAATTGAACATATTTCTCCCTCTGCACTCTTGGATGTTGAAGGATTTCTCATCAGATTTTGTTCCTTGATTAGATTTAGTTGTCTGTAAAGTTATCCTTAAACCCTCTTTTACAGGTATTTGAACCCCTCTTAAATATGAAAAATATGCACTGTTGGTCTCCAGTATCAGGAATAGGAGGATTGAAGTTTTCAGAATCAAATTCTATTTTGAATTCCTTTACTGCCGATAATTCATCTTCTGTCTTCTTTATCGGCCTCCTACCTCTTTCAGCACTTTTAGGTTTGTGGATAGTAAGCTTTGCAAATTTTGTTAGCTTTGAGATAGCAAGTGATTTGGTAAGAATTCTTTGAATGAAGAATGTTGTTCAAATATTCTATAAGCATGCTATCATGAAGCTACCATTTCAAAATTCTTTTTTCAGTATTTTATTGATGAAAACCTTTGTTGGCATCATGATTTTCTTTATTCCTTACATAAAAACTGTCTCTTCTCTTGTTCTTGGTCATCTCTGGTTTCTTTCAAGTGTCCACTTCTATCTCTAAGACTCATTTTCAAAGCTAAGAGTGAGAAAATTTCCATCTTCTAGATCTAAGGTTGGAATTTCCCTAAACTTCTTACCACGTCAATGCCTCTGTGGGTTTACTGAAGTTCCTTCAATGAATCCACATAGTTCAACATTTTGTTTTGATTTCATAGGAAAAATTATGTTAGTTGGGAATGAATTGTGATTTTGTGAAAGGTGTAGAGAACAGTATTTTTCTCAAAATAGCCACTACCTCTGACAAAAATAATTGTTTCAAATAATTATATTCTAAGATCCTGGGGGATCTAAAAAGTGATAAATAAATATCTAGGACCAATGGTTATGGACTTTCACCAATTATCCTGGTCGTTTAAATGAAACAGCTCTTCTTTAATAACCTAAGGCATGCTAAAGTAGCCTCTAATCTAGAGTTTTTTGGTTTTCCTCTGAAACTATACCTTTGAATTGTGTTCAAGGCCCTTCTGTTGTCCCTGAGCTGTTGTCAGCGCTTTTGGATGTCTAGTGAAGAAAGGATACAATTGTCAAAAATATTACTGCAAGTCGTAAACAGGTTTCCTTCTAGTTCTTGTCTAGGACTTGTCTAGGACAAGGAGAATATAGGGTTATGTGTCATTCCATGAAATTTTCCATTTAGCTAAAGGACTTCATATTTATTTTTAAAATAAAATGCCTTGACCTTTTAAATGAGTTGATTGGTTTTGATCTCTGCTGCATAATTGCCGCGGTGAAGAGTGAAGAAAACCTTATGAAAATTCTTATTTAGAATGACATTTGTGTACTTTCCTAGTCCCAGTTAGGGTTTGAGTAATCTGGCACACCTCTCTTCTTCATCTCCTATTTATTTGTTCATTTGTTTGTTTATTTTTTTGGGTTAGTTCTCAAGCTAAGTGTATCAATGATAGGTTGTGGTGACAATTTGGTATCGTGCACCTGAATTACTCCTAGGCGCAAAACACTATACCAGTGCTGTTGGTATATCTTTTGGCCCCATATTCCACATTGTTGCATTCAATTGTCAAGTTTAGAGTTTCACTTTTGGAACATCTTGTTGTGAATAGACATGTGGGCTGTTGGATGCATATTTGCCGAGCTCCTCACTTTGAAGCCACTTTTTCAAGGACAAGAAGTAAAGGGACACCAAATCCATTTCAGGTTTAATGTATTTGGTATCTTATTAATAATATATGTAGCCTATTTTATCTTAAAAATCCATATTCATTGTTGTTATTGTTTTAATAATAACTAGTTGTAGTATTTTATGATTATAATTCAGTTTTTCAGTATTTTTCTGATTATGTGTCCTCTATGCTTCAGTATTCTACACGCTTTTAGTTTTTAACTTGTTTTAGGATTTAATTATTATTTACTTTTCTAATTTCATGAGGTTTTATTTTTCTGATTCTATTTAGGTTTAGGGTTTTAATATTCTTTTTAAAGGCAAGTTTTATATAGATGGAAAGGCATTTTTTAATACAATTACAATATATTCAATTGCAGAAAAATTCTTCTCGCAACAAGTTAAAAGTTTGGCTTGTTTTCTCCTTTCCTTTTTACTACCCTGCACTACATGTTCTTTCAATATGACATCTGTCTATACAGTCTTTTCAATTACCATTATCATTTTCTGACTCTGGCTTTTTGCCCATTATTCTGTTTATTATGCAGCTTGACCAACTTGACAAGATATTTAAGGTCCTAGGTAAGTTAGTTCTTTTGTCGTCCTACACGTTCCAAATTCTCTAGGAACACTCAATTTTGTTTATGGCACTAGGTCACCCCACACCAGAGAAGTGGCCTACACTGGTGAATCTTCCACATTGGCATGCTGATGTGCAACGGATTCAAGGACTTAAATAGTAAGATTCTTCGGTTCTTGTTAGGTTCTTCAAATTTGTTGGTTGTAGTTTAAAAAAATATATCTTTGTAGTAGGGGAATTAATTCTCTTGTTATCTCATTCCTGGCAGTGACAATGGTGGACTCTACAGTGTTGTTCATCTCTCTCCTAAAAATCCTGCCTATGATCTCCTCTCAAAGATGCTTGAGTATGTGGTTTCCTCATAGTTTATAGCTAATGTTATATCTCTTTTTAAACTTCTGCATAGCGATTTATGGATTACATGATATTTCTGAGTTGCTCTCTAATATCATTTTCAGGCTTACTGTAAAAGGTTGGAAGTTCAGTAAACTGAGTTATTGGCCTTTTCAAATCATCATATACCTTGATCTTTGGTCCAACCATTTTTATTCATTTGTAGAAACCATGTCTATGTTACCATAACGTGTATGGAATTGAGGCGCCCTGTTCTGAGTTATTTGAAATAAACTGATTTAATTATTATTTTTATTTTAAATTATTTCTTATTTAAAGCCAAAAGCTCCTTTTGAGCTATTCTCTGTTTTTTCCAGTTTTGATTAAATCTTACAGAGGATAAAAAGAACTGTTCCGGAAATGCTACCTTAGAGGTGCTTCTAAGTCAACCTTAGAGGTGCTTATTGATGTAATTGAAAACAAAATGTTATATTGATCTCTGAAATGACTTTTAACAACACTTCTTCAGCTGTTTAAGAAGGCGCTTCAGTAACCTTCAAGAGCTTATTTATATTGCTTTTCTCTTTTGATTTTGCTTAAAAGGGCTGTAAAAAGGTTTTCTTTGGAAAACTACTTTAGAGAGGCATTGAGAGGCATTTAAAGCAACTTTTTTTTTTTTTTTTTTTTTTTTTTTTTTTTTAAAAAAAAAAGAGCTTTATTAAATTTTGAAAACAGTTTTCTTTCAAAAATACTCCTTAAAAAAGCTTTCAGCAACCAGTGATAAGCCCTAAGTAAATGCAATCTCATACTCCTTCAATCTCAATTTGTTGCTGGATCTTGATAGTGTTTCATGATTAACCTACTATATTTATTCTGTTCTTGCTTTCTAGCTCCTGGTTTCTTGTATGATAAATGCTCTGAAATGCTTTCTCCTTACTTTTTCAGTACAGAGTTATATTTTCTTTACTGCTACTTTGTGAATAATTTTGCAGATATGAACCACAAAAAAGGATAACAGCTGCGCAGGCCCTTGAGCATGAGTATTCCTTCTCTTAAATTCCCCTCATTTTTTGGCTAAGTGTTTCTGGACATCTGAATGTTTGTAATTAACAAAGAAGCTATTCTCTTCAGGGCTTTTAGCTTAGATAACGACCGTTCTAATTAGTAATATTCTGTTAATGCTTTTTTATCCATATCATTTTCTGTAATTTAACAAGGTGCGTGGTTTTTATTACCATTTTGGATTCTTTGAAATATTGTCGTACTTGTTGTACATGAACCTTCTATTCTTTTTCCTTAATATTCTGGTACTTGACTTAATATTTTTTTGTGGTGGTCATGTGGGATGGAGATAATATGAATGCACCACCTCTCTATACATTTTGAACTTGATCTCTATATGTATTTTTCTTTTCATTAAATATGTGTGGCTTTAGGTTTTTGGAACTCAATATTGTCCTCCATCTAGAGTTGTTACAATGATACTAATAGGCATCAATCCCAGAAATGTAACTACTTCGGTGCTAAGAGATCTTCAGTTGTAAGGAGCTTCTGGTCTAGGAACTTAAAACTGAAATCTTGAACTAGGAAAAAATTAAGTTGGCTGGAGTGTTATATTCCTAGTACTTAGTAAATCTTAAACTAGAGGCAGAGATAACTACTGTAATTATAATTTTAAGAGAAGGTTACAATCTAGATTGATTTATATTTATTTCATGGTAGTTCTGCAAGTCTCGAAATGCTAATTATCATCTCTTTTTGCTTTTGAGACTGACCTTTCCTTTCTTTTTGTAGGTATTTCCGTATAGAACCTCTACCAGGTCGCAAGTATGTCATTCCCCTGTTGTTTTGCGGACAATATTCTGATTAACATTTTAACTAGATAAATATTTTTCTTGTTTTTCTTCAAGACTAATGGCTTTTACCTGTCTCTGTTCTTTCATACCATTTTTGGTTTTACTCCCCTGGGATAGGGGCTTTGCTGAAGATAGAAAGTAGATTGTTTTCTGTGCCATAGTTCTTAACCAATCAGTTTATTTCTGTCAGTGCGCTAGTGCCGCCGCAACCTGGAGAGAAAGTGGTGAACTATCCCATTCGACCTGTGGATACTTCAACTGATTTTGAAGGCACAATAAGTCTGCAGCCATCTCTCCAGCCTCTTCAATCGGTATGCCAAAATATTCTGTGGTTTGTTTCCTAGCTCTACATTTAGGACTGCAGAGTAGGATAGATTGTAGATGGTACAAAGAATAAATTCAGGGATAAAACCACTGGAAAATAATCCTGCATAATAATATTAGTGAACCATGTCTAATCCTAGTGTTACACCAATTTATTGTACTAAAATAGTAAGCCTAATACTAAACAAAAGGGAGGTATTAAACAAATATGGAAATCTTGTTAAAGTCCTAAAAAATAAGTTTTCCTAAAAACCACCCGACACATGTTTCAATTCCTATTAAAATTAAAATAAGAAAAAATATAAAGTAATTGATCATATGATAAAATTAATATATTTTATCATTCTCCTTGGGTTTGAAGAGAATAAATAAAACTAATTGGCTGACAAGTAGACTCTGAAACTCATATTAGAGCATAGAAAGAAAGATCTGTGCCACCTGTGAATACAAAGGAGTTTAATTTTATAATACAAACTATAACCCTTAGATTGTACTTTTTGTGCCAAATAAATACATGATTGGGGTCTGAATGATGAAATATTAAGCCAACTACTGTGATAATGTAATTTGTAGAGACTAAAAAATTTTCACATTCAAGTAAAAGCCCAAAGTATTGGATAAGGGTGTGATATACATCCAAGGCCCTTCATTCTTTGTTTATTTCTTTTATATGTTATTGAGTATTAAGAGGATAAATTTAATTCTTCTTTATCAACTTACCTTTTAGAACAAACATGGTATCAAAAGTTGGAGGTTTTGAGTTCATGTCTTGGTCATTGCCCGATTTGTTGATTATTGTTCAGATGTTGGGCCTTGTTTAGAAAGATTTGTGTTTGACCCATATTTGAGGGACTATGATAAGAGAATAAATTTAACTCCTCTTTATCAAATTAAACTTTTAGAGTATGTAGCAGTTTAACTTAATCTAACATGGACCAAACATCAACTGAAAATCTCTTGGCATTATATATATTAGAAAACTTACTTTCGATTGATCTCCTTTGTTAACCTTACTTGTTCAGCTTAACTGTCTTTTGCTACTAAATAGGCACATTCCGATGGAGATCCGGATCTTAGTAAATGATTTCAAGCTGTATTGCCCTATTTGTCTCATGCTCCCGAAATGTATCATGTTTATATAGAAAGGAAAGTTAGTTATGCATACAAATGAGAGCAAGGTAGTTATAGGGCTGATTGGGATAGAGGAGAGGGGGAGCTTCTGGGATTTCTTTTCAGCTATTAGTCTTTTTCTTTGGTTGTTATTTTGATTATTGGATAAACCATTCCCATTTTCAGTCAGTTTCTTCTATTTCTCTATTGTTCTTAATTCTGATTGTTATAGTTGAGGGTTTTCATCACATTCTCATATACAACATAGGTCTCTTCAATTTTGGGGTAAAGTATGTGGATAGCACCTGAATTTTTTAGGATTCTAGGTTCGCAGCTGAGCTTTTATTCATCTTAACATTTTACTCTACCTTCTATTTTATATCAAATGAACACTTCAGTCTAACTTTTTTTGTTAAATTTATCATCTATTTTTATGATTTTTTCAAGGACATTCTTGTCCACTTCAGCAATAGTTATATATCCTATTGTTATCTTCTTATCTGTGTGTTTTTTTTTTTTAATAAAAAAAAAAAAAATTATTATTATTTTTAAAACCTTAGATACTTATCTGTATTGGATTAAAAATAGTTGTATAAATGTACAATGGATGTATCCAAGGTCATATGAAAAAGACTTGGGCTTTATCTAACACTATAACTTTGCAAACTTGGGTAAAAACTAACATATACAAAGAAAACTCTATACGTGAATTTTTAACCCTTGTAACAATGCCAACCAAGCTTTGTTGTATGCCTTCCAAAGTAGTATGATTCCAAGCCACCCAAGATGAGTACACAGTACATGTAAGTTCTATGTAGTAAACTCTAGTTGAGCTGACTTCCCACTAGCATCCGATCAAGTAGAGAGTACTAAGTAGGGATTACCTTGGATGCATAAGTTCCAACTAGATAGAAATATGACGCCTAATTGTGAAGGGGTGGAATGGAAAACACTTGAATAAGTAAGTTTTTAGTGCCTCATCTACTGAACAAACATAGCAAGATACCTGTTTGAAAAGCAACTAATTTGTCCCATTTGTAGCCTTCTTATAGATGCAAATCAATAATGAATGCATGTCCCCAAAATATGTCTAACTGCTCTTCCAACACTGCCTGCCCACGAGGATGTTGAAGCCTACTAAAAATCATTCACCATGGCAATACATATCCTCCTAATTGTTGATGCCCATGAAACCTACTAGTTCTGTGATAGCACTTTCCGTCAACCTACTCTTGAAACCACAAAGCCCCAAATCAGTTAGAGTCTCTTAAAGAAAGTGGAATAGTTCTTCATGTCACTACTTATACTAATGTATTGGTGAGGTAGTGGTGATAAGCCCACTTGACCTCTCGTGTCCTTAGCATGAATATTCCAAAGTGACTTAGTAAGCAAAGCACGTGTGGACATCTTAAATGCTTAAGGTTCTTTTTCCTTGGGAGATAAATACACTCCAGCTAACCAAAGGTTTCCCATAACTCCATAAAAATGGTGCCAAGGAGGAATGTAGAGTTGAGAATAGAAACGGGCATGGATAGAACATAAAGCCAAAGGTGCTCTGTTCCTTAGAAGATTGAGTACTTAGGTTCCCACCGAGATCCTGATATGGTCACGTGACTTATTATTAAGATGAGGTGCATAATAAATCATTTTGAAGCGTTCTTCTGCAATTGAATGCCAAGTACCTAAAGGGACAGTTGCAAAGCCTTTATTCCCCTAGATTTCAAAATAGGGAATCAACCTCATCCACTCTACCTACAAATATCTC
>JAHSUH010000301.1:192500-298358 GCA_025388415.1 Cynanchum wilfordii | reverse complement strand
ACCATTAACGACTGTCCAACTGACGAAGAAGTTCAAATGTATCACGAGTCTTCGAAAGGTAATTACGAAGATCTTTATCAAGAAATGGATCATCAAAGGTATTTACCTTTCTTGTAGGTAAATCAACATGGGAAACTTGGAGCAATGAATTGATCACATCACTGTTGCGTTTGAAATTCCTCTAGCAATTTTGTCCGCATCAGTATAGAAAAGTAAAAAGCAGATGTATCAAAGGAGGCAGTAACCACGTGAGGACAAACCTGTTCATCAACAATAGCAGCAACAACTTCACTAGAAATGAACTCGAACATAAACACACTTGAATTCCAGCACGCAAGTCGATTTACCCAATTTGTTGAGATATTCTCCACTGGGCCGGAACATTGTCAATCGTCGTTTTGTTCCCCACTATTTTGTATAATGGGTAAAGGTAAGTCAAAGGTATATATTGCTGCTTCTTTCCTTTTTTTTTTCCTGAAAAGGGGTATTATATTGAATATAATAAAGAGCTATACAAGGTCACTACCAAAATAACGGTAGAACCGCCAAGAAGGGCGGACCCATCTCAGCCAAAACAAGAGCAAAATAGTTAGCTCCCTGTAACATTTCTAGCTCCAACTCTATACAACGAAGAATGTAAAGCTAAACAATGTTCTAGAATTCTATGAGCCACAACTACCGCGGGCGGAATAGGCTGTTGTTGGAAAAGTAGTTGGTTCCTCCGATACCAGCATTCTTGCACAACAGAGCAGAATATATATTTCCAATGTCCTCCCAAAGCTTTGGACGTCAAGTTGGCATGTACCCATTCCGACGAATCACTCGACTGCCAAAATCCATCGTGTATCCCGGGGGGAGATAGTAACCTCCATATTCTATGGGGGCCACGTAGTCCCTAACGGCATGTAGCGCAGTTTCCCAATCCTCCCCACAGACGCTGCACTCGGCATCTTCCAGGATTTGTCTACTCCACATCAAATCCTTAGTCTTCAACCTATTATGGGCCAACAACCACAACAAAAGAGGTCCCCGAGCTGGTCCCTTCGGATTCCATATTGCATTCCAGTGTGCTTGCTTCAATAGGCTGCCCCACATCCTATCGAATGAGATCGTGCGCGGACGCGGTAGTAAATTTCCCCTTTGCGGAAGGGTTCCACCAAATTCGGGAAGTACCACCAGAGGGCTCTGTGTGTCTAAGTCCCTTGCTAAGCAGCTGAAATCCCCAGTTCATCCCCCGCCACACTTGTAGACCCTATTACCCGAGTTGATTCCATTTGGCTCCCATATTTACCGATAAGAATTTGTGCCCAAGCTCGAGCAGGTTTTGTGAGACAGCGCCAACATAACTTAGCCAAAAGTACCTGGTTAACATGCAACAAAGGCCTTATCCCCAGTCCTCCCATGTTCTTTGGTTGGCAAATACTTTGCCAGGAAATCGGATGAATAGATTTCCCGTGTTCTGTATCTCCCCAGAAAAAGTCTCTATTATACTTCTCTAGTCGTTCCACGATACTCCTAGGAAGTTTACAAGAATGCATAGAATAGACGGGGATAGCAGTAGTCACAGTTTGGAGTAAAATTAATCTTGTTGCCCTGGACAGTAACCTCGCTTTCCAGCTGCTCAATTTCCCCCTTACCCGATCCAAAAGAGGGTGGAAAATATCACTTCTCAACCGATCATGAATAAGGGGAACTCCAAGATAGATTCCAAGATTTTCGGTAGTCGGAATGCCAATTTGGCCAACGATTAATCTAGTAGTTCGGCGAGCTGTATTCGGCGAGAACCAAATCTTCGATTTCCGTAAATTGACCGTTTGGCCCGATAGCATACAAAAGGACAACAACACATCTCGCATGCTATTGGCTTGTTGTTCGGACGCCTCACCATCGGTAATAAGTCGTCGGCGAAGAAAAGATGGGAGACTGCCAAGCCATTCTTACCAATCTTACACGGTTTCCATTTTTTCTGTTCTCTCGCTGCTGAAATCTTATGATGTAGTACCTCCATGCACAACACAAAGAGATATGGGGAGAGAGGATCTCCCTGGCGTAATCCCCGTTCGGGTGTAAAGCTGTTTAACCTCACTCCGTTCCAAATGACAGACAGTTTTGTGGATTTTATGCAGCCTAGAATCACCTTCCGTAGTCCCTCCTCGAATCCCATCTCAACGAGAACCTCCTCAAGAAAATTCCAGTCTACCCGATCATACGCTTTTTCAAGATCAATTTTAATAACCATGGCGCTTTTTCTCCCCTTCCGCCATCGTAGCGAGTGTAGCACTTCTTGTGCAATAACAATGTTATCCGTAGACTGCCTCCCCGGTACAAAGCCGGCTTGGTACGGGCCAACTAAGTCGTTCATGAGTGGTTTCAACCGATTCGCAATAATCTTGGAGGCCACTTTAATGACTGTGTTACTCAAACAAATAGGCCTAAATTGACTAATCAACTTCGGGTGAGCTAATTTCGGTATTAAGCAAATAAGAGAGTCATTCATGTGTTCCGGTATGTGTCCCGTCCGAAAAATTTCATGGATGAACGTAGAAATTGCCTCCCCGACCCACGGCCAGAATTTATGGAAAAAGTAAGCGGGTAGACCATCTAGACCGGGTGCCTTGTGTGCACCAATTTGGAAGACAACAGCTTTTATTTCCCCATATGTGACCTCCCGGTTAAGCCACCAAGTACTCCCGCGACTCAGCTTAGGAAAATTAAGTGTCTGATGTGTAGGTATGGAACTCTCCTTGGAGTAAAGTTGACGATAAAAATCAGTAGCCATCTGCTTGAGTTCAGCCTCATCCGAACACCAGCTCCCATCTGTTCTCTTTAGTTGAAAAATTCGGTTCCTCCGCCGCCTATCGACCACGCTTGCATGGAAATATCTAGTATTCCGTTCGCCCATGCACAGCCAATTCTCACGAGATTGTTGCTTCCAATAAACTTCCTCTTGATCCAACGTACAGTCCAATTCTGCTACCAACTTGGTTTCGAGTTTCTCAAGTGACTTAGAAGGTGCTAAAGCTAACCGTTTTTGGATCCCCAGGATACGAGCTAAACACCTTCTTTTACGATGGAAGATGTTTTTGAAGGTATTCCGGTTCCACTCATCAAGTCCAACTTTAAATTCCTCCATGACTTTATATAAATCCCCCGTCCCTTGTTTCCATAAACGTTCCACAACTAATGCAAAATCGGGATGATGAAACCAGGCTTCAAGAAATCTGAAATTACAGCTGACTGTCCGCCTCTCCTCATTTAGCCCGCACAGAAGAATCGGATGATGGTCCGATGCAGTACGAGGTAAATGTCGGACATACGCCTGCTGAAATCCGAAGTGCCACTCCAAGTTACACCAACTTCTATCAATCCTTTCCCGAATCTTAGCCTCGCCCTTGTCTATTGTTAGTCCACGTGTATTTAGGTCCTTGAAACCCCAAATCCACTAGTTTGCAGCGATCAACCATATGTTGAAGCATAGCTTCCCGAGAGGGGTTAATAGGCTGCCCTCCGTACTTATCTTCAGCATTTAACGGTTGGTTCACATCCCCCATTAACAACCAAGGAACATCAATAATGGCCCCCAATCTTATAATATATTCCCACATATCTTCCCGCAACATGTAATTTGGTGAAGCATAGATAATTGACACCATCCACCTACGTTTCTGTTGATCGCAAATCGCGGCTGTAATAATCCGATCATGGGAAGACATCTCAGTAACATCAACTCGGGTATCATCCCACATTAGCCAAATACCTCCTGCGAAACCGACAGCCTCCACAACAATATATTTAGTGAGATAAGTTCTATCTAAAATATTCTTCCGTATATGTACACTAGAAACTCTAGTTTCTAACATGGCAACAATAGGTGGATTATAGCAATCCAATAATTCCCTTAAGTGTCTCATCGTAGCCTTAGCGCTGGCACCCTGGCAATTCCATACAAAAATGCTTGACATAAATAAACACAGGAGAAGGAAAGTTACTTGGTTGAGGCAGCAGCCTCCTGTGAAGTCCCCCCCTCACCATCCGATTTCTTAAGTTTCTCCACACCCGAAGAAACTCCCATCGGCGATTCCACCATAGGCAAGTCAGGTGAGCTATTCTCTTGATCGACCTCCATTTCAAACATGGCCACTGCTTTTCCATCTTTTCCAGTACTTCGAACTTCCCCTGACTGCTTCAATTTCAAATGTTGGGGATTACGGGATGTTGATGTGGATGCTCGGGTCGGGTTAATCGGGTCTTGGGTTGTGACTTGGGCAGATTGGGCTTCCCGCTCCCTTGGACTATCTCGGTTGGGTTGACCCGCCATTCCCTTTTTGGTTATGGGCGGTTTGGGCATATGGGGAGGTTTTAGGCCCACCAGAGATTTCTCTTTACCCTCTTTTGGGCTTCCTTTGACTTTCTTCCCTAGGTCTTTAACTCTAACATTTTTTTGATGGGCATGCCCACTAGGCCCAGGTAAGTCCCGAATTTTCTGCTTCAAAATCCCGATTGACTCAATGCGGCTCCTCTTCCCTAGAAATCCCCTCCAAGGCGGAAAAGCTGTTTCCTTTCCTATGTTCGGACGTCGCATGGGCGGACAACTTACCAGCTTTCTATGATTGTCGCTGCTTGTTTGCAAGTCTCCTTACCTATGTCTTGGGCCCCGTAATCCGACCCGTTGAATTTGTCTGCGGGTCGACCCGTACGTGCAAGGCGCAGTTCCCACTCAATCTATTGATTGAGCCGTTGATTCTCAGTGACGACATGCTTTTCCGTTGTATCCGTTGTTGTGCTTGTTGCTTGTCGGCAGCAAACATTGGCTGGGAGCATCCATGGACCGTAAGGTCCGGAAGAGGGTGACTTAGTCCCGGTGTGAGACGCCTCAGAGGTTGGTTTTTATGGTTCCGTTGATTGAAGTTGTGGGCATGTCTCTATTCGATGCCCATACACGCCACAATGGTAGCAGATCTTTGGTAGCCCCTCATATTACACAGGGACTACTCTCCCCATCATCGAAACAGTTGGATATGCTTCTTTCTTTTTTGTTCCAGACATATTTTTTTTTTTTTTTTTTTGGGTTTTAATTTGTGTGAGACGATTTTTATTTTTTTGTTGTAGACCAAATTTTTTTTTTATTTTGGGCCAATATATTATTTTGTATGGGCCAATGTTTTTTTTGTGGGCCAATATCTTTTCTTTTGTATGGGCCAATTGTTTTTTATTTTTTAATTTTGCTAGCAGATTTTTTTTTTTTTGTTTTTCACAGCCGAATTTTTATTTTATTTGGGCTTCATTTCATTTTTTTTGGGTCCACAGATATTATTTTATTTTGGACTTTTTTTTTTGACTGCTCTTTTTGTTTGGGCCTGAATATACATATATTTTTTTACAGAAACTTTCTTTTGTTTCTTTTGGGCCTGTATATTTATATATATATATATTTTTTTTGCCAACTATCCCTCTTTCTTTTTTTTTTTTTTTTTTTTTTTAATATATCTGTTTCTCTCAGCCTCGGCAGTATCAAAGTCCTTTTTTTTTTTTAATTATATATATATATATATATTTATGTTTCTCTTTGCCTCAGCAGTATCAATTTTTTACCTCACGAACATATCGTTATTCTTGATCGTCGTAATGGGTCTCGAATCAAATTTTTAAACTTAGAAGTACATGAAGCTGGATTTAGTCCATTCGCACCTATGTCCCAAGGAGCTGCGAGCTACCACTGTATCACCGATTGGTCTTCTACTGCAACTCATAATATATTCTTCTACCTATTGGGTTCTATTCATTACTTCCTCTAGGGTTTAATCTTTATAAATAGACAAGTCTTGTACAAGAAAATATATGAAAAAAATTACTCTTTATTCTTTCTCTCTAGCTCTATTTTCTCCTTATTATTATTATTAGTTTTATAATATAAATAGGTAATTTTATCTCTTATATATTTATAATTTGATCACTTATAGCCATTTTTATATTTATTTATTTTCAACAAAATCAAATAATTCCTTAAAAATAACAAAAGTATAATCATGACTTTTATTTAGACAAAATTTATCCTCTGTGTTGTGCAAGAGATAATCCACAAATTTATCATGACCTTTCCTTATTTCTTGCATGGAACCTGCAGACTTCTTTCCTGAACTTTGCTGATACGTACCGATATATACTTACATATGATAATTCTATATATATAGGTACTGATCAGAGCCACTAATACAATTTCTGAACCTAATGTTTTACAGATTTCAATAACTCCATTCTTTGTAAAGACTGCAAAAAGAGAATACAAAAATATCTTGCAATCAAACTGTAAAGCAGACTTTAAGCACCATTATTTACAATACCAGATTGATCCAATTCATTTCATAGTCCCTGATTTTAAGCTCAACTTCATGGAATCCACCCATTCTGCTTAACAAACATAATCAATACTGCAGAAAAGGCTAAGTAACAAAATTTTCCCACTAAAACATCAAAAGAAAGATTTTAAACATTAGAGCAGAAAATTAATTAGTACCCATGACCACCTTTGAAGTCCAGTAAAGCAACAAAATTTCTGCTCCTATTTAGTGGGCGAGAAGATGAACTAACACAAGGTAGCCGGAACTACCGTCTAGATATGGCCGGAGAAGTGGTTGATGATCGATTTACATAATTAAACGACGAGTTTAGGATGCCAGAGAAGCTGGGAAAACTCAGCTGCATTGAAGGATTTCCAAGGGATTGTAGAATTTTTTTTTTTTTCTCTTGAATTACTTGAATTGGAGAAGTAGCGGTGTTTTCAAGAACAAGAAATGATCTTTGGAGGTTATTGCGCCGGTTTATTTCGTAATGTATATGAATATAATTAATTATATCACGTGAAATAATAATAATAAGAAATAACTAATTTATGATTCTATTATTTTATTTTATTTAAATAAATAAAAAGGTTGATTAATGTTTGATTAGTACAAGATAAAGAAAAAGACGTAAAAATGACAAAAACTATTATCAAGGAATTGATTTAGTAACATAATTAATATTCAAAAAATGGCAAAAATTACACTTACTTATGGTAGAATATTCGAAATCTTGATGATGATGAATACATTTAATATACATAAGCAACAAAATTCTCCACAAGCTGAAAAAGTGCAATACGCCATGACTTCTTGAAAAGAAATATACAAAAGATCAATAAATGACCAAATGCAAATCCTGGTCCTAAACCAGAATAAAACCATGAAAATTCAAACTCATTTTCCTCTTTATCATCATTATTTTCATGGTTTCTTGCTTTCTCATCGGAACAAGCTGTTGGGAGAGGTTTACCACAAAGACCCTTGTTTCCAGCATAGATTGATGGATCATTTAACGTCCGAAGTTGATTCCTGTCGATTATTCTCCCGATAATTGATTTGATGAGAGATTTAAGTGATTCAAAAAATTTAAATTTCCCAAACTTTGTGGAATTGAACCCGAGAGCTGATTCATGGATAAATCAAGAGAAATAATTTCCGTCAAATTTCCAATCTTTTCTGGAATATTTCCCGCTAGTTGATTTCGAGATAAATTCAAGCTTTGTAATTCCACAAGTTCCATCAATTGGTTAGGAATCTCACCGACGATATAATTGTTTGACAGATCTAAAGATTTGAATCCAACAGGGCGAGAATGAAACATTAATTCTCTTCCACCCATGAAGCTGAAACTTTGTTCACTGGCATAGTATTCTTCATATGCAGAATCTTCCAATTTCGAGTCATCGGAGGAAACCATAGCACTTAAGTTGTTGAAACATCGTGGGATATAACCGGTCAATTTGTTTCCAGCTAGGTTCAAAACTTGTAATTTTGAAAGTTGACAAATATTTGTAGGAACATCACCCGAGAAACGATTAGATTGTAGTTTTAATATTCTTAAGTTTGACAATTTTTTCCCAATCCAAAATGGGATGTTTCCTTCAAGCCTATTTTCTCCAAGATCAAGAAATTGCATGTATTCAAGATACTGAATCGATAATGGGATTTTGCCGCTAAACATGTTTTTATTCAAACCTAAAGACTGAAGGAATCGAATGTTGCTCGGTGAACTTGGAATTTGACCATAAAAACTATTATTTTTAAGTTTTAGTTCAGTCAAATACCTTAACTTTCCCAAACAAATAGGAAGTTTTCCTGATAATTGATTATTATAAAGAGATAATATACTCAAATTTGTAATTTGACAAATAGGAGGAATGTTTCCCTTCAAAGAGTTATCATTAAGAAATAAAAGGTTCAATGAAAATGGTAAATCGGGAATTTTACCACTTAAATTATTCAAACGAAGATCCAAAACATGGATATGAGAATGAAGATTAACAATCTTAAACCAACTTGGAATCTTACCAGAGATGCTTGAATTCACCATCCTTAATTCCTTCAAATTCTTTTGAGTTTTTAGCCATGGAGGAAAATGATGTAGATCCCATTAGTGGAACAGAACTTATTCTAAAGTCGTTTAGTTGAAACGGTGGAATCCAAGAAGATGAAATGTTGAGTGTGAATGAATTTCCAAGAAGATAAAGGAATTTCAATTTACTCATTTTTGCAAAGTGAAGTTCGGATATCTCACAACAAATCATGGGATTGTATGAAATATCTAATATTTCCAAATTAGACAACAATCCAATGTTTGAATCAACGGTGCCATTTAACTCATTGTTGTCTAATATCAGTTGATCAAGCTTTTCAAAACAACAAATTTCTTTTGGAATTGAGCCTTGAAAACGATTTATCCCTAAATTAAGTACTCTTAAAGAATTACTTAGGTTGCACAATGGCTCAATTGGTAAAAATCCTCCAAAACTATTGTTTTCAAGATTAAGGAAAGTTAGAGATGTTAATTCTGAAATTTTGACTGAAACCAATCCATAAAAATAATTGTTTCCAAGATCAAGATATTCCAAGGATGTCATATTAAACAACCACACAGGTAAGGGCGAGTAGAGATAATTCCAACTCAAATCTAAGGAACTAAGAGATGTCTTATTAGCAAGTGGGGTGGCAAAATCAGCAAATTCTGATAAGAAACTAAGTCCACAAAACCTTAACTTCAAAATCCTCAAATTAGGAAGCCTTGTAATGACTTGAAACCAAACTTTTCGTTGAGAATCTTGAGACCCAATAAATTGAACAGAAGAAAGATCCAAACTTTGTAATGAAGAAAGTTTAGCAACCCATGCAAAAGTTTTTGTGGTTATATTATAACCAAATGGAGATTGCCAACTTAGATCAAGATGTTGCAAATTAGAGAGATTTCCAAGTTCATGAGGAATTTTCCCAATAAAACCAGAGTAAGAGAGGTTTAAATATTTCAGTTTTTTCAATGACCCAAGAAAAACAGGTATTTTCTTTCCAGAAAAATTGTTCATACTGAAATCCAAGTAATTCAAATGCTTCAAAGCACATAAAGAAGAATTTATTTCACCTCGAAACATTCCTTGATTATAGTAGTAGCCGATCCTAGTCCTTAAATCAAGCTTCACTATATGACCAGTGTTTTTGTCACATCGATTCCTTCCCATTGCAACAATCTTCTTCTTGTCCGAACCACGAAGATAGTCTATTCGATTCATCGATTAGACCGTTTCGAAATTGAAGAAGTGCTCTTTTTTCTCTAGCAATACAACTAATATTGGTGTAATAAGTTTTCTGGGCAGAAGAAAACTTAAGAAAGGATATTAGTACGATTGAAATGGAAAATATTAAAACAGAGGTAATACTAAAATTAGCCATTTTCTTTTTTCTTTCGATATGCATTCAAACAAGTAATGGAATTACCATTAGTTAATTATATACATATATATAGGAAGAAGGTTGCCAAAAAAAATCTTCCAAATATGGACAAGAAGACCAAAGTCTTTGCAAATTTTGCCCCAAAAAGACAATAACTTATCGAGATTACTTACGTATTGACCATGCCACTAATTTGTGATAGATATTCAATTGTTAAACTTTGGAAGAAAAAAAAATTATTTTTTAATAGATGACTTTTTTTTAATGTGTAATTTAATAATGTAATCCAAATACAACAAATAAGAAATAGATTTCTCATTAAATGTGTGGATCAAAATATATTGTTCTAATTATCTTTTTATTTTTTTAAAAAAAAAGTTAATTTATTGTGGAAATAGTTTGGTCAATAGTCTAAATAATGTTATTAAAGTCTTCCAACTTGGCCTTTTATATATATATATAATGACAACTAGTCTCTCTCAAACAATAAAACAAAATAAATAAAATTACAAATTTAAATTTTATTTGGGATAATTAATTAATTATTTTTATTTCTTATATTTATACTTTTATCAATTATAGCCATTTATATTTATTTATTTTGGAAAAAATAACAAAAATATAATCACTATCTTCTTCTTCTAATTTTTTTTTTATTTTTTATCACATAATCATTAAATTTTGAATTTCTCAAAAATTCTTGATGCAAAGAAAATTCAACCATGTTATAACAAAGATTCATCTTATTAATATTATTATTTATTAAGTCCACCATCTATTCTTCGATAAATTATTTTTCCATTTATACTAACTTTCTTCAATTTTATAAATATATAATGAATTTTTTGTTATTTCAAAATAGTATGTCAAAATCTTGAATGGTGTAAAGATTGATTTCTTTTATAAATTCTTTTGATGGAAGAATTTGTCCGTTAGATATGTATACAAGATAAACCATGAGCTCTTTGTTTGTAGTATCAAATTTTATTTTAAATCCTAAAGGGAGCTCGGTAACAGGTCGGATGAAGTTTTCTTGATTCATTATGATGAAAGTTTCTTGAATTTTTCAAGAAAACAGAAGCAGAGAAAGAAGAAAGAAAGAGAGAGAAAAAATTATTGAAAGTGAAGTAACATAATTAATATTCAAAAAAAGGCAAATATTACACTTACTTATGGTAGAATATTCGAAATCTTGATGATGATGAATACATTTAATATACATAAGCAGCAAAATTCTCCACAAGCTGAAAAAGTGCAATACGCCATGACTTCTTGAAAAGAAATATACAAAAAATCAATAAATGACCAAATGCAAATCCTGGTCCTAAACCAGAATAAAACCATGAAAAATCAAACACCTTTTCTTCTTTATCATCATCATTTTCATGGTTTCTTGATTTCTCATCGGAACAAGCTGTTGGGAGAGGTTTACCACAAAGACCCTTGTTTCCAGCATAGATTGATGGATCATTTAACGTCTGAAGTTGATTCCCCATTGGTATTCTTCCCGATAATTTATTTGATGAGAGATTTAAGTGACTCAAAAAATTCAAATTTCCCAAACTTTGGGGAATTGAACCCGAAAGCTGATTCATGGACAAATCAAGACAAATAAGTTTCCTTAAATTGCCAATCTTTTTTGGAATATTTCCCCTTATTTGATTTTGAGATAAATTCAAGCTTTGCAATTCCACAAGTTCCATCAATTGGGTAGGAATCTCACCAACGATATAATTGTTCGAAAGATCCAAAGATTTGAGTAATTTAAGACGTTGAGAACTAACCATTGCATTTGTTCTATCCAAGAAGTTGAGAAGTTGTTCATTAAAATGGTAGTCTTCGAATGCAAAACCTTCCAATTCTGAGTCATCCAAGGAAACCATAGCACTTAAGTTGTTGAAACATCGTGGGATATAACCAGTCAACTTGTTTCCATCTAGCTTCAAAACTTGTAATTTGGAAAGTTGACAAATATGTGTAGGAACATCACCCGAGAAACCATTAGATTGTAGTTTTAATATTCTTAAGTTTGACAATTTTTCCCCAACCCAAGATGGGATGTTTCCATCAAGCCTATTTTCTCCAAGATCAAGAAATAGCATGTATTTGAGATATTGTATCGATAATGGGATTTTCCCGTTAAACATGTTCTTACTCAACCCTAAATACGAAGGAATCGAATGTTGCCCAATGAACTTGGAATTTGACCATGAAAGCTATTATTTTTTAGTCTTAGTGCAATTAAATTCCTTAACTCTCCCAAACACATAGGCAGTTTTCCAGACAATTGGTTATTATAAAGAGATAACAGAGTCAAATTTGTAATTTGACATATAGATTCATGAATGTTTCCCTTCAAAGAGTTATCATTTAGTAATAAAACTTTCAATGAAAATGGTAAATCAGGAATTTCCCCACTTAAGTTATTTGAACGAAGATCCAAAATATTGATACGATTAAAAACCTTAAACCAATTTGGTATCTTACCAGAGATGCTTGAATTCAACATCCTTAATTCCTTCAAATTCTTTTGAGTTTTTAGCCATGGAGGAAAATGATGTAGTGGAACAGAATTTATTCTCAAGTGGTTTAGTTGAAATGGTGGAATCCATGAAGATGAAATGTTGAGTGTGAATGAATTTCCAAGAAGATAAAGGGCTTTCAATTTACTCATTTTTGCAAAGTGAAGTTCAGATATCTCACAACAAATCATGGGATTGTATGAAATATCGAATATTTCCAAATTAGACAACAATCCAATATTTGAATCAACGGTGCCATTTAACTCATTGCTTTCTAATATCAGTTGATCAAGCTTTTTAAAACAACCAATTTCTTTTGGAATTGAGCCTTGAAAATGATTTAACCCTAAAATAAGTACTCTTAAAGAATTACTTAGGTTGCACAATGGCTCAATTGGTAAAAACCCTCCAAAGTTATTTTGGCCAAGATTAAGGAAAGTTAGGGATGTTAATTCTGAAATTTTGACTGAAACCAACCCATAAAAATAATTGTTTCCAAGATCAAGATATTCCAAGGATGTCATATTAAACAACCATATAGGTAAGGGTGAGTAGAGATTATTCGAACTCAAAGCTAAGGAAGTAAGAGATGTCTTATTAGCAAGTGGGGTGGCAAAATTAGCAAATTCAAATAAGAAACTAAGTCCGCAAAACCTTAACTTCAAAATCCTCAAATTTGGAAGCCTTGTAATAATTTGAAACCAATCTTGCCTTTGAGAATCTTGAGACCCATTAAAGGAAACATAAGAAAGATCCAAACTTTGTAAAGAAGAAAGTTTAGTAACCCATGAAAAAGTTTCAGTGGTTAACTTATAACCAACTGGAGATTGCCAACTTAGATCAAGATGTTGCAAATTAGAGAGGTTTCCAAGTTCATGAGGAATTTTTCCAATAAAACCAGAGAAAGAGAGGTTCAAATATCTCAGTTTTTTCAATGACCCAAGAAAAAAAGGTATTTTCTTTCCAGAGAAATTAGTCATACTCAAATTCAAGTAATTCAAATGCTTCAAAGCACATAAAGAAGAATTTATTTCACCTCGAAATTTTCCTTGATTATTGTAATAGCTGCTTCTGCTCCTTAAATCAAGCTTCAGTATATGACCAGTGTTTTTGTCACACCCGATTCCTTCCCAATTGCAACAATCTTCTTCTTGTCCAAACCAAGAAGAGAGCCGATTTGATTCATCAATTAAATCGTTTCGAAATTGAAGAAGTGCCCTTTTTTCTCTAGCAATACAACTAACGTTGGTATAATAAGTTTCATGGGCAGAAGAAAATTTAAGAACGGATATTAGTAAGATTAAAATGGAAAATATTAGAACAGAGGTAATACTAAAATTAACCATTTTTTTTTCTCTCTCTTAAACAAGTAATGGAATTGCCATTAGCTAGTTATATATATATATATATATATATAGGAAGAAGGTTGCCAAAAAAAGTCTTGCAAATATGGACAAGAAGACCTAAGTCTTTGCAATTTTTGCCCCAAAAAGACTGGAACTTACATACGTATTAATCATGCAACTAACTAGTGAAATTCAATCATTACACTTTGGAAAACAATTTTTTTTTTTTTTAATATATGACTTCTTTTTCAAGTTGTAATTTAATGTTATCCACATATAACAAATAAGAATAGATTTCTCATTAAATGTGTGGATCAAAATATATTGTTCTATTTTTTTTTTTATTTAAAAAAGTTAATTTATTGTGGAGATAGTTTGGTCAGTAGTCTAAATAATGTTATTAAAGTCTTCCAAGTTGGCCTTTTATACATATAATGACAACAAGTCTTTCTCAAACAATAAAACAAAATAAATAAAATTACGCCTCTATGGAAATAATAATAATAATAATAATATAATGGAAGGGGTAGGTGGGATGGGTGCATCCGTCATAAAAACGGAAGCGAGGTTGGAGAATTTCGCCTCTATGATATTTGGCATTTAATTTGGAAGAGAATGGAAAACACAATGAGAGCAAATTTTAATGGTGGTGGGTGCTCTACAGCTCCAGCTGATGGAGTTGGTGGTTGCATGGCCATAAATACTTAAAAGGACAACCATAACTACTAGGGTGTCGTCGTCGGAGGAGGGTTTGCTGTGATATCCCGTCTTACATCGAAATGATAAGTAAATGTGTAATGATATATAAGAATGAGTCTAGATATTCATAGTCAACTCAAGGTATTTTTTTTGTGCGGTGAGAACAACACCAAGTAGTTGATCATGGGTGTTGTCAGACCCATAATCGCAACATGGACCTACGGGTCCGGGTCGTGATAGTTGGAGGACTTGGTTCTTCTCTATTCTCATTTTCCACATTTATTTCTCACCACTGTTTTTTCTTCTTCGGGTCTCCCTTGGGGATCAGAACAGAACCGCTCATATAATTGTCATCCCTAGTTATATTTTAAGGATATTATTATTTTAAAAAAAAATTAATGTTAAAATAATGACAACAATGTTAGAAAAAAATAATGTTAAAATAAGGATATTATTAGAAATAGATGGATCAAAATATATTGTTCTAATACTTTTTTTTTAAAAAAAAAAAAGGAACAGTTAATTTATTGTGGAAATAGTTTGGTCAATAGTCTAAATAATGTTATTAAAGTCTTCCAACTTGGCCTTTTATATATATAATGACAACTAGTCTCTCTCTCAAACAATAAAACAAAATAAATAAAATTACAAATTTAAATTTTATTTAGGATAAATAGTTAATTTTATCGTTTATATTTATAATTTTTTTAATTATAGCTATTTATATTTATTTATTTTTGAAGAAATCAAAGTAATTCTTTAAAAAATATAAAAGTATAATCACTTTTATACTTTCTGCTAAGATACAATTAAAAATATTCTAAAATAAATGCTTATTTAAAAAATAAAATAAATAAATTGATACTTATCAAAAGTCAAGTGACATAACAAAATCAAATAACTCGAATAGTGAAAGAGTATAGAAGAATGATATCTCAATAAATTAAGTCTATGAGAGAAAATAATTAAATCGAAAATAAAATATTTATCAATAATATATATATATATATATATATATATAAATAATATGGTAACTTTATGAATGAAAATAGTGATCATAAGCATAGACGTGATTGACTCAAATTAGGAAGCCTTGTAATGACTTGAAACCAAACTTGTCGTTGAGAATCTTGAGACCCAATAAATTTAACTAAAGAAAGATCCAAACTTTGTAATGAAGAAAGTTTAGCAACCCATGAAAAAGTTTATGTGGTTATATTATAACCAAATGGAGATTGCCAACTTAGATCAAGATGTTGCAAATTAGAGAGATTTCCAAGTTCATGAGGAATTTTCCCAATAAAACCAGAGTAAGAGAGGTTTAAATATTTCAGTTTTTTCAATGACCCAAGAAAAATAGGTAGAGTAAAAATTGTTCATACTCAAATTCAAGTAATTCAAATGCTTCAAAGCACATAAAGAAGAATTTATTTCACCTTGCAATTTTCCTTGATTATTGTGCTGCTCTTACTCCTTAAATCAAGCTTCACTATATGACTAGTGTTTTTGTCACATCCGATTCCTTCCCAATTGCAACAATCTTCTTCTTATCCAAACCAAGAAGATAGTCTATTCGATTCATCGATTAGACCGTTTCGAAATTGAAGAAGTGCTCTTTTTTCTCTAGCAATACAACTAACGTTAGTGTAATAAGTTTTCTGGGCAGAAGAAATAAAAAGGATATTAGTACGATTGAAATGGAAAATATTAAAACAGAGGTAATACTAAAATTAGCCATTTTCTTTTTTCTTTCGATATGCATTCAAACAAGTAATGGAATTACCATTAGCTAATTCTATACATATATATATAGGAAGAAGGTTGCCAAAAAAATCTTGCAAATATGGACAAGAAGACCAAAGTCTTTGCAAAATTTTACCCCAAAAGACAATAACTTATCGAGATTACATACGTATTGACCATGCCACTAATTTGTGATATATATTCAATTGTTAAACTTTGGAAGAAAAAAAATAATTATTTTTTAATAGATGACTTTTTTTTTAAGGTGTAATTTAATAATGTAATTCAAATACAATAAATAAGAAATAGATTTCTCATTAAATGTGTGGATCAAAATATATTGTTCTAATTATTTATTTTTTAAAAAAAAAAAGTTAATTTATTGTGGAAATAGTTTGGTCAATAGTCTAAATAATGTTATTAAAGTCTTCCAACTTGGCCTTTTATATATATATAATGACAACAAGTCTCTCTCAAACAATAAAACAAAATAAATAAAATTACAAATTTAAATTTTATTTGGGATAAATAGTTAATTTTTTTATTTCTTATATTTATACTTTTATCAATTATAGCCATTTATATTTATTTATTTTGGAAAAAATCAAAGTAATTCTTTAAAAATAACAAAAATATATAATGGATTTTTCGTTATTTCAAAATAGTATGTGAAGATCTTGAATGGTGTAAAGATTAATTATTTCTTTTATAAATTCTTCTAATGGAAGAATTTGTTCTTTAAATTTACATACAAGATAAACCATAAGCTCTTCATTTGTAGGATCAAATTTTATTTTAAATCCTAAAGGGGTGCTCGGAAACCGTGGGGATGAAGTTTTCTTGATTCATTACCATGAAAGTTTCTTGAATTTTTCAAGAGAACAAAAGAAGAGAAAGAAGAAAGGAAGAGAGAAACAATTATTGAAAGTGAAGTAAATAGCATAAAAAAAGAGGGTTAAGAAGTACAAAATTAATATTGTAAATTGAAAATTTTCATCTTTAAAGTTATATAATTTATGTAATTTTATAAAAAAATTTAATCTTTATCTTTATAATTTTGACAATTTCCATCGAAAAACCATAGCACTTTAAGGTCCAATTTAATGTAATACAAATATAACAAATAAGAATCTCCACAATAATATTTTATGAAGATAACCCGATATGTATAGTTCAATTACATGAATGATATCTCAAACAAGATCGTATAAAGCATATTTCATCAAAATTCCTCTTCGCGCATGATCTTCAGAAAAATAGTGATATTAATGTACAGCAGATCCGTTCAAGTAATAATTTGACAGACTTGTTCACAAAGACATTATCGACTTCAATATTTGAAAGATTGGTCCGTAATATTGGAATGCATCGGTACACAGATGTTGTGTAATAATCGGGAGTGTACAAGGAACGATGTAATCTTTATCTTTATAATTTTAACAATTTTCATCCGGCGAAACCATAGCACTTTAAGGTCCAATTTAATGTAATACAAATACAACAAATAAGAAATAGATTTTTCATTGAATGTGTGGATCAAAATATATTGTTCCAATACTTTTTCTTTTATTGATTATTTTTTTAAAAAAAAAAGTTAATCTATTGTAGAGATATTTTGATCCAAATAATGTTATTAAAGTCTTCCAATTTGGCATTTTATATATATAATGACAACTAGTATCTCTCTCGAAAAAAAAAATAATAATTAAAACAAAAAAAAATAATATGTTATGAATCTGAAGATTCATTGAAGGTTATGAATCTTGAAAATTCATTGAATTCAAATATTTATTAAATTTAGTGGATATCATTCTAATGGTCATTTTTATCCTTAATGTCAAGATCAATGATATTAATGCAATATTCCGTAGAATGAATATTTAAGGGAGAGTGTTATAAATTTATTAATTATGTGAATATCCATTAAGAAATTGTATACAATGTATGCTTTTTTACTGTCTTATTTCCCAGTTTATCTACGGTTTTATTCACTATTTTATCTAGGGTTTTATGTTTATAAATAGACAAGTCTTGTACAAAAAAAAATATATCAATAAAATTACTCTTTATTCTTTCTCTCTAACTCTATTTTCTCCTTATTATTATTATTATTAGTTTTATAATATATAAATAGGTAATTTTATCTCTTATATATTTATAATTTGATCACTTATAGCCATTTTTATATTTATTTATTTTCAATGAAATCAAATAATTCCTTAAAAATAACAAACGTATGATCATGACTTTTATTTAGACAAAATATATCCTCTGTGTTGTGCAAGAGAGAATCCACAAATTTCTTTTAAAATAAAAGAAGCTTTAATGTTTGCACCTCACATTTGTAAAAATATCATAAAAAGAATAAAAAATTTAAACTTTCGAGAATTTGAAGGAACAAAATAATTATATTTCTTTTGCAATAAAAATTATATAAATTTTATCTTTAAATTATATAATTGTTGTCGTTCCATCCCTATTTAAAATTTTTATATAATTTCATTTTTTATCTTTATAATAATTTACGTACCGATATATACTTACATATGATAATTCTATATACAATGGTACTGATCAGAGAATAAGTCCATTCATGCAATTTCTTCTTTCCTGCATGCAATTTCTGATCCTACTTTATTTACAGATTTCAATAACTCCATTCTTTGTAAAGACTGCAAAAAGAGAATACAGAAAGGTCTTGCAATCAGGTAAAGCAGACTTTAAGCACCATTATTTACAACACCAGATTTGATCCAATTCATTTCATAGTCCCTGATTTTAAGCTCAACTTCATGGAATCCACCCATTCTGCTTAACAAACATAATCAATACTGCAGAAAAGGCTAAGTAACAAAATTTTCCCACTAAAACATCAAAAGAAAGATTTTAAACATTAGAGCAGAAAATTAATTAGTACCCATGGCCACCTTTGAAGTCCAGTAAAGCAACAAAATTTCTTCTCCTATTTAGTGGGCGAGAAGATGAACTAACACAAGGTAGCCGGAACTACCGTCTAGATATGGCCGGAGAAGTGGTTGATGATCGATTTACATAATTAAACGACGAGTTTAGGATGCCAGAGAAGCTGGGAAAACTCAGCTGCATTGAAGGATTTCCAAGGGATTGTAGAATTTTTTTTTTTTTTTTCTCTTGAATTACTTGAATTGGAGAAGTAGCGGTGTTTTCAAGAACAAGAAATGATCTTTGGAGGTTATTGCGCGGGTTTATTTCGTAATGTATATGAATATAATTAATTATATCACGTGAAATAATAATAATAAGAAATAACTCATGATTCTATTATTTTTTTTTATTTAAATAAATAAAAAGGTTGATTAATATTTGATTAGTACAAGATAAAGAAAAAGACGTAAAAATGACAAAAACTATTATCAAGGAATTGATTTAGTAACATAATTAATATTCAAAAAAAGGCAAAAATTACACTTACTTATGGTAGAATATTCGAAATCTTGATGATGATGAATACATTTAATATACATAAGCAGCAAAATTCTCCACAAGCTGAAAAAGTGCAATACGCCATGACTTCTTGAAAAGAAACGTACAAAAGATCAATAAATGACCAAATGCAAATCCTGGTCCTAAACCAGAATAAAACCATGAAAAATCAAACTCTTTTTCTTCTTTATCATCATTATTTTCATGGTTTCTTGCTTTCTGTCGGAACAAGCTATTGGGAGAGGTTTACCACAAAGACCCTTGTTTCCAGCATAGATTGATGGATCATTTAACGTCTGAAGTTGATTCCCTGTCGGTATTCTCCCCGATAATTGATTTGATGAGAGATTTAAGTGACTCAAAAAATTTAAATTTCCCAAACTTTGTGGAATTGAACCCGAGAGCTGATTCATGGATAAATCTAGGGAAATAATTTCCTTTAAATTTCCAATCTTTTCCGGAATATTTCCCCTTAGTTGATTTCGAGATAAATTCATACTTTGTAATTCCACAAGTTCCATCAATTGGTTAGGAATCTCACCAACGATATAATTGTTCGAAAGATCCAAAGATTTGAGTAATTTAAGACGTTGATAACCAACCATGAAATCTTTTCCATCCATGAAGTTGAGAAGTTGTTCATTAAAATAGTAGTCTTGGTATGCAAAACCTTCCATTTCCGAGTCATCCAAGGAAACCATAGCACTTAAGTTGTTGAAACATCGTGGGATATAACCAGTCAACTTGTTTCCAGCTAGGTTCAAAACTTGTAATTTGGAAAGTTGACAAATATGTGTAGGAACATAACCCGAGAAACCATTAGATTGTAGTTTTAATATTCTTAAGTTTGACAATTTTTCCCCAATCCAAGATGGGATGTTTCCTTCAAGCCTATTTTCTCCAAGATCAAGAAATAGCATGTATTCGAGATACTTGTATCGATAATGGGATTTTCCCGTTAAACATGTTTTTACTCAACCCTAAAGACTTAAGGGATCGAATGTTGCCCAATGACCTTGGAATTTGACCATGAAAACTATTATTTTTAAGTCTTAGTGCAATTAAATTCCTTAACTCTCCCAAACACATAGGCAGTTTTCCAGACAATTGGTTATTATAAAGAGTTAACAGAGTCAAATTTGTAATTTGACATATAGATTTAGGAATGTTTTCCTTCAAAGAGTTATCATTAAGTAATAAAGTGTTCAATGAAAATGGTAAATCAGGAATTTTACCACTTAAATTATTTAAACGAAGATCCAAAACATTGATATGAGAATGGAGATTAACAATCTTAAACCAACTTGGTATCTTACCGGATATGCTTGAATTCAACATCCTTAATTCCTTCAAATTCTTTTGAGTTTTTAGCCATGGAGGAAAATGATGTAGTGGAACACAACTTATTCTAAAGTCGATTAGTTGAAATGGTGGAATCCATGAAGATGAAATGTTGAGTGTGAATAAATTTCCAAGAAGATAAAGGAGTTTCAAATTACTCATTTTTGCGAAGTGAAGTTCAGATATCTCACCACAAATCATGGGATTAATTGATATATCCAATATTTCCAAATTAGACAACAATCCAATGTCTGAATCAATAGTGCCATTTAACTCATTGCTGTCTAGTATCAGTTTATCAAGCTTTTCAAAACAACCAATTTCTTTTGGAATTGACCCTTGAAAACCATTTATCCCTAAATTAAGTACTCTTAAAGAATTACTTAGGTTGCACAATGGCTCAATTGGTAAAAACCCCTCAAAATTTTTTTTGTTCAAGATTAAGGAAAGTTAGAGATGTTAATTCTGAAATTTTGACTGAAACCAATCCATAAAAATAATTGTTTCCAAGATCAAGATATTCCAAGGATGTCATATTAAACAACCATATAGGCAAGGGCGAGTAGAGATAATTCGAACTCAAATCTAAGGAAGTAAGAGATGTCTTATTAGCAAGTGGGGTGGCAAAATCAGCAAATTCAGATAAGAAACTAAGTCCACAAGAACTTAACTTCAAAATCCTCAAATTTGGAAGCCTTGTAATAATTTGAAACCAATCTTGCCTTTGAGAATCTTGAGACCCATTAAAGGAAACATAAGAAAGATCCAAACTTTGTAAAGAAGAAAGTTTAGTAACCCATGAAAAAGTTCCAGTGGTTAACTTATAACCAACTGGAGATTGCCGACTTAGATCAAGATGTTGCAAATTAGAGAGGTTTCCAAGTTCATGAGGAATTTTTCCAATAAAACCAGAGAAAGAGAGGTTCAAATATCTCAGTTTTTTCAATGACCCAAGAAAAATAGGTATTTTCTTTCCAGAGAAATTGTTCCTACTCAAATCCAAGTAATTCAAATGCTTCAAAGCATATAAAGAAGAATTTATTTCACCTCGAAATTTTTCTTGATTATTGTAGTAGTTGCTCTTGCTCCTTAAATCAAGCTTCACTATATGACCAGTGTTTTTGTCACATCTGATTCCTTCCCAATTGCAACAATCTTCTTCTTGTCCGAACCACGAAGATAGTCTATTCGATTCATCGATTAGACCGTTTCGAAATTGAAGAAGTGCTCTTTTTTCTCTAGCAATACAACTAATATTGGTGTAATAAGTTTTCTGGGCAGAAGAAAACTTAACAAAAGATATTAGTACGATTGAAATGGAAAATATTAAAACAGAGGTAATACTAAAATTAGCCATTTTCTTTTTTCTTTCGATATGCATTCAAACAAGTAATGGAATTACCATTAGTTAATTATATACATATATATAGGAAGAAGGTTGCCAAAAAAAAATCTTCCAAATATGGACAAGAAGACCAAAGTCTTTGCAAATTTTGCCCCAAAAAGACAAGAACTTATCTAGGTTACATACGTATTGACCATGCCACTAACTTGAGATAGATATTCAATTGTTAAACTTTGGGGAAAAAAAAAGTTTTATTTTTTAATATATGACTTCTTTTTTATGGTCTAATTTAATGTAATCCAAATACAACAAATAAGAAATAGATGGATCAAAATATATTGTTCTAATACTTTTTAAAAAAAAAAAAAAAAAGAACAGTTAATTTATTGTGGAAATAGTTTGGTCAATAGTCTAAATAATGTTATTAAAGTCTTCCAACTTGGCCTTTTATATATATATATAATGACAACTAGTCTCTCTCTCTCAAACAATAAAAACAAAATAAATAAAATTACAAATTTAAATTTTATTTGGGATAAATAGTTAATTTTATCTTTTATATTTATAATTTTTTAATTATAGCTATTTATATTTATTTATTTTTGAAGAAATCAAAGTAATTCTTTAAAAAAGTATAAAAGTATAATCACTTATCAAAAGTAAGCTTATTCAAAAAATAAATAAATTGATACTTATCAAAAGTCAAGTGACATAACAAAATCAAATAACTCGAATAGAACTTAAGGTAATTGATAATATGACAAAACAATTAAATCGAAAATAAAACATTTATCGATGATAGTATATATATATATATATATATATATATATATATATATATATATATATATATATATATATATATGTCATGGATGAGTGAAACGAATATGATCGGAGAGATTCCAGAAAGTACTCTCCAGACTTTCTTTCTCTTTGCCGCCATCTGCGTTGGGATCAACTGGAACATGCAATAAATTAATATAAATTAATTTAAAATAAGTTTTAAAATAAGTTTTAAATAATTATTTCTCTATTGAAAAAATAGGTTTTAAAATATAGATTTTGACCACTTTTATTCAGAGAAAATTTGCACCTTATTAAATCTATATGATTTTTTACTTTTTACATTGGAGGAGATAAAAATTTTTTATTTTTTAATTTATTTTTTAAAAAAATTGTCCCTACAAAATAAAAGTAGTATTTATTGAATTTTATTTTAAAATTATAAACATTTAAATAATAAGTTTTTTTAATTTTTTTTTTAGAGAAGAAAAAAAAAAATATATATATATATATATATATATATTATAAAAGTGAGCGTAAAAGTTTTGATGGTTTCATGTGTCCCTTACTATGAAACATCTCACTTTAAGTTTCCTTCTTTTATTTCTCTACCAAGATTTCAATTACAATTACATTTGAAAAATCTATGATCAAATTGGAAAAACCTAATATGATTCTTATACTTATACTCTATGTTAATTAGAACATTAATTAGGAGTCAAAAGTTTAATTAAATGTTTGATACATATAAAAATAAAATAAAATTTATATGTTTTAAATTGCCCTAATTTTATAACTATGAGCCCTCTAAATAAAAAGTGGCCGATGAAGAAACAAACCCGGTGACGATAGAAGAAGATTTATTCGACTTATATTTTTGAGGCGTCCTAAAGAGTTTGTCCCTTATAGCTTGGAATCTCTTCTCTGATTCTCTGGCCATTTCCCTGGAAAAAAATGTATATAACCCAAAATTTATATACGCCTGTTAAAATTCTACGTGAAGCGTGAAATACATAATCGGCCGGTGGCTGCTCTGCCTTTGTCTGGCTTCAAGGGTGGTTTAGAAATTTCAGATTGACTCCTTCCTCCTACCGCCACAGAGCCACCTGAGCTTCTTAGTTTCGGATTTCTCTCAGTTAAAATTGGACGAAGGTAGGGTTTTTAAGATTAGTTTACATTTTTTTTAGAGAATATTACATTTAATTTATTTTTTAAAAAAAATTATACTTTAAATAAATATCTATTAAAACAGTTATAAAAATTGTTTCAATATTATGTATTGATATATTATATTTAGAAATAGTTATGAAAAGTGTAATTAGGATTGTTATAAAAACCCTTTATGGTAACACTTATGTTATATGTTACTAAAAAATTTAGATTATTATTATATCTAAGCAACAGTTACTAAAAGTATAACTACATCATGCATCAGTATTTATATTTAGATACATATTAATTGAAGTATTGCTACTTGTGTGATTTGACATTACTTAATTAAAAGTGTTGCAAACAAAATGTTACTACAAGCTAAATTTGTTGTAGTGCTTCTACTAAGACTTGTTATCTCTATCCTTATTTAATTAGGAATCAAACTATGCTACTATTTAGGTTTAATACAATAAGCCCGATAAATTGGGCCTAATAAACCTAACCCTAACAATTATCAATCTCCAAAAAAACCCAACACAAGATACTCCAAGGATATTATATTAAACAACCATATAGGTAAGGGTGAGTAGAGATAATTCGAACTCAAATCTAAGGAAGTAAAAGATGTCTTATTAGTAAGTGGAGCAGCGAAATCAACAGATTCAGACAAGAAATTAAGTCCACAAAACTCTCTTGAGTTGCACATGCTCAAGAGAGTCTATTCGATTCATCGATTAGACCGTTTCGAAATTGAAGATGTGCTCTTTTTTCTCTAGTAATATAACTAACATTGGTATAATAAGTTTTTTGGGCGGAAGAAAACTTAACAAAAGATATTAGTACGATTGAAATGGAAAATATTAGAACAGAGGTAATACTAAAATTAACCATTTTTTTCCTTTCTTATTATGCATTCAAACAAGTAATGAAATTACCATTAGCTAATTTATATATATATATATATATATATATATATATATATATATATATATCTATAGGAAGAAGGTTACCAAAAAAAAGTCTTGCAAATATGGACAAGAACACCAAGGTCTTTGCAAATTTTGCCCCAAAAAGACCGGAACTTTTACATACGTATTTGGTAGATATATATCTTACTCCATTTATTTTATTTTATTTTTTAAAGGACATTATGATAGATATCATAATATTTATCTTTTATATTTAGATATATCATATTATTTATTTAACAATTCCTTATTCAATCAGAAGTCTACTCCGATTAAGAAATCATATATTATTATAAATACAAGACCAAACAAAGGGGAAAGGTAAGTGAAATTCTTCTCTAAAAAACCCTAGTCTTTTCAGCCTTTCTTCCGGTTTTGTTTCGACTTAAGCAGCATCGGAGGAGCTTCACAGGGAGCAATCTCCTTTTTTTTTTTAAAAAAAGAGATTTGGGAAATCGAGATTAAGGTATTTAGATATTGGATGCCACATCAGTATTGATCATGCCACTAACTTATGGAAAATTATTTTCAAAGCTTGAATTTCAAAATTGAAGGTGAAAAGTGTGTATGGAAAATTAATGGATCTGTTTGAGAAGAAGATGTATTCAGAAGTTGCTTTCTCTTTATTGTTTGAAGGTTATTGCGCATGTTTATTTCGTAATGTATATATATTTATATATATTTTTAAGTGGAATTTGAATAAAAAGAAAAAATATTATACAAATGAATGATTAAAATCATTCATGGTAATAAAACAAAATATCAGCCTAAAAAAATTAGGTGAGTTGAACTAAAAACAACATTACATAGAAAATTAAAGAAAACATTCTATCTAAATCTTCGGCTTTCGAATTGTCAATCATCAATCTCATCTACAAAAAGGGTTTGAATTCATCTTTTTTTTCGGCAACCTCATCTATCCTAGGCATATCAAAAATTTCATTGGATGTCAAAAAAAAAAAAAAAAAATGAATAATGCCCTAGATCCGAACAACCGGTAACAAGTTTTTCTTCCAAACGGTGAAAAAATATCTAGATATCAATAGGGAACAAAGCATTTGATATGTGAAAGGTAGTAAGAAACTAAAGAAGTAGAGTAGAAAAACAAAGAGAAAAAAATCCAAGAAATATAGAGGAGAAGATCGATCTCCAACCAAGGGACTGGAGAGAAACTTGGGTCTGTGTGGCATCGTTGCTTAAGAGAATGGAGAGGAAAATTTTAGGATTTTAAAAGAAGTTCACAATTGTCTTATTTCATAAAGTATATGAATATAATTTTTTAATATAATTAATAACTAATTTATGACTCTATTATTTCATTTTTTATTTATTATATAAAAAAATTGATGTATATTTGTTTAGTACAAGATAAAGAAAAAGACAAAATAATGACAAAAATTATCAAGGAATTGATTTAGAAACATAAGTAATGTCCAAGAAAAGGCAAAAATTACACTTACTTATGTTAGAATTTTCGAAATCTTGATGATGAATACATTTAATATACATAAGCAACAAAATTTTCCACAAACTTAAAAATAACGATTCGCCATGATTTCTTATAAAGAAGTAAACAAAAGATCAGTAAATGACCAATTGCAAATCCCGGTCCTAAACCAGAATAAAACCATGAAAAATCAAACTCTTTTTCTTCTTTATCATCATCATTTTCTTGGTTTCTTGATTTCTCATCGGAACAGGCCATCGAGAGAGGTTTACCACAAAGACCCTTGTTTCCAGCATAGATTGATGGATCATTTAACGTCTGAAGTTGATTCCTTGTCGGTATTCTCCCTGGTAATTGATTTGATGAGAGATTTAAGTAATTCAAAAAATTTAAATTTCCCAAACTTTGTGGAATTGAACCCGAAAGCTGATTCATAGATAAATCAAGAGAAACAATTTCCCTTAAATTTCCAATCATTTCCGGAAAATTTCCCTTAATTTCCCTTATCTAGATTACATACGTATTGACAATGCCACTAACTTGTGATAGATATTCAATTGTTAATTGGAAAAATAAAAAATAAAATTTTAATAGATGACTTTTTTTTAAGGTATAATGTAATAATGTAATCCAAATACAACAAATAAGAAATAGATTTCTCATTAAATGTGTGGATCAAAATATATTGTTCTAATTCTTTATTTAAAAAAAAAAAGTTAATTTATTGTGGAAATAGTTTGGTCAATAGTCTAAATAATGTTATTAAAGTCTTCCAACTTGGCCTTTTATATATATATTGACAACAAGTCTCTCTCAAAAAATAAAACAAAATAAATAAAATTACAAATAGAAAATTTTATTTGGGATAATTAATTAATTATTTTTATTTCTTATATTTATACTTTTATCAATTATAGCCATTTATATTTATTTATTTTGGAAAAAATCAAAGTAATTCTTTAAAAATAACAAAAATATATAATGGATTTTTCGTTATTTCAAAATAGTATGTCAAGATCTTGAATGGTGTAAAGATTAATTTCTTTTATAAATTCTTCTAATGGAAGAATTTGTTCGTTAAATTTACATACAAGATAAACCATAAGCTCTTCGTTTGTAGGATCAAATTTTATTTTAAATCATAAAGGGAGCACGGTAAAGTGGGGATGATGTTTTCTTGATTCATTACGATGAAAGTTTTTTGAATTTTTCAAGAAAACAAAAGAAGAGAGAGAAAAAATTATTGAAAGTGAAGTAAATAACAAAAAAAAGAGGGTTAAGAAGTACAAAATGTTTAGGTAAATTGACAAATTTCATCCCTTAAAGTTATATAATTTAAGTGATTTTATCCCTTTATAATTTTAACAATTTTCTTCGACGAAACCATAGCACTTTAAGGTCCAATTTAATGTAATACAAATACAACAAATAAGAAATAAATTTTTCATTGAACGTGTGGATTAAAATATATTGTTCCAATACTTTTTCTTTTATTTATTATTTTTTTTTAAAGTTAATCCAAATAATTTGATCCAAATAATGTTATTAAAGTCTTCCAATTTGGCATTTTATATATATAATGACAACTAGTCTCTCGAAAAAAAAAAAAACAAAAAAAAAATTATGTTATGAATCCGAAGATTCATTGAAGGTTATGAATCTTGAAAATTCATTGAATTCAAATATTTATTAAATTTAGTGGATATCATTCTAATGATCATTTTTATCCTTAATGTCAAAATCAATGATATTAATGCAATATTCTGTACAATGAATATTCAAGGGAGAGTGTTATAAATTTATTTATTATGTGAATATTCATTGAAGTATCATATACTTTCTATATTTTATTATTGTCTCATATCCTATTTTATCTACGGGTTTTATCCTTATAAATAGACAAGTCTTGTACAAGAAAACTCTATTTTCTCGTTATTATTATTATTAGTTTTATAATATAAATAGGTAATTTTATCTCTTATATATTTATAATTTGATCACTTATAGCCATTTTTATATTAATTTATTTTCAATGAAATCAAATAAGTCCTTAAAAATAACAAAAGTATGATCATGACTTTTATTTAGACCAAATTTATCCTCTGTGTTGTGTAAGAGATAATCCACAAATTTCTTTTAAAATAAAAAGAAGCTTTAATGTTTGCACCTCACATTTATAAAAATATCATAAAAAGAATAAAAAAAAATTAAACTTTCGAGAATTTGAAGGAACAAAATAATTATATTTCTTTTGCAATAAAAATTATATAATTATATAATTGTTGTGGTTTTATTTCTATTTAAAATTTTTATATAATTTCATTTCATATCTTTCCGATATATACTTACATATGATAATTCTATATACAATGGTACTGATTAGAGAATAACTCCATTCATGCAATTTCTTGTTTCCTGAACCTGCATGCAATTTCTGAACCTACTTTATTTACAGATTTCAATAACTCCATTCTTTGTAAAGACTGCAAAAAGAGAATACAAAAATGTCTTGCAATCAAACTGTAAAGCAGACTTTAAGCACCATTATTTACAACACCAGATTGATCCAATTCATTTCATAGTCCCTGATTTTAAGCTCAACTTCATACACAATACTGCAGAAGAGGCTCAGTAACAAAATTTTCCCACTAAAACATCAAAAGAAAGATTTTAAACATTAGAGAAGAAAGTTAAACACCCATGGCCACCGTTGAAGTCCAGTAAAGCAACAAAATTTCTGCTCCTATTTACTGGCCCAGAAAATGAACTAACACAAGGTAGCCGGAACTACCGTCTAGATATGGCCGGAGAAGTGGTTGATGATCGATTTACATAATTAAACGACGAGTTTAGGATGCCAGAGAAGCTGGGAAAACTCAGCTGCATTGAAGGATTTCCAAGGGATTGTAGAATTTTTTTTTTTTTTTCTCTTGAATTACTTGAATTGGAGAAGTAGCGGTGTTTTCAAGAACAAGAAATGATCTTTGGAGGTTATTTCGTAATGTATATTTTTTTTTTTTTTTGAGAACCAAAAGGAATTGATATATTATAAAATGTCAACCCAATCAGAGTGTAGTATGTCCATAACAGAAGGGTGAGAAGATAAATGCCAAAAGACAGAAGTATCTAAAGAGACACCTATATTGGCTAATCTATGAGCGACTCTATTAGTCGTTCTTGGACAGAACTGAATTTTCCAAGTAGAAACCTGCTCCAGCAGCTTGCGCAAACCCATTAGAATACCGCCCAGCACCGCGAGGTTCCGATCAAGGCCCTGTAACTGATACACCAGTGCTTGACAATCAGTGGCAACAATGACAGCCAAATGCCAAAAATTCTGCACTTGAACCAAGCTCTTCCAAATTGCAGATAACTCAGCATGTTCTGCATTAAGCATTTGATGCAGTGGTCCTGCTCCAGACATCAACACCTTTCCACACTGATCTCGCAGTACAAACCCGTATCCCGACCCGGACTGCCCAAAAGAAGCATCCGTATTGAGCATAAGCCATCCCTCATCAGGTGGGAGCCATCGAGAGGGATGATCCAGCTTTTGCACCCTTAACCCCCTGGTATCACCCCGATGTTGTAAAAAGGAATGTAGAAGACACATAGTCCTTTCCAAGGTAACTTTTGGTTCCAATTGTTTACCAGAAAAGACCAATAAATTTCTTGAGTTCCAAATACCCCACAACCCCATAATGAGCTTACAGAGATACTCTTTCTCCCCCATATCCTCTTCCATGTAGACTTGAAACAAGTGCAACCAAGATGTTGCCTTAGATAACATCCGGTAAGGAGCATAATCAATATCATTCCAGACAGCTCGGGCGTAGTCGCAGGTAAGGAAGAGATGAACATCATCCTCCTGCTCACGGCTACATCGAGTACAAACTCCAGAAGTTCTTATACCTCTCCTTACCAAATTCATACCAGTCGCCAAAGCATTATGGCAAAGTTGCCATGCAAATGTCTTTACCTTAGGTGGGATATTGCAGCTCCAGATTATGTTCCATGCGGTTGATGGTTGGGAGCAACCAGGATGCTGCTTGTGTGATTTGGCTAAGACCCACCCGATAAGCCGAGGATACAGTGAAGCGTCCATGAGGAGTGTAGTGCCACACCCACACATCCTCACCCCCACTAGGACATAATGGTATCCTTTCAATGATCTCCTTGTCCCTATCGCAGAATAAAACATTCAACAAATCTATTTTCCATTCACCATGCGCTAAGAGGTTTGAAACCATAACTTGTTCATGTAAAAAGCAAAGTGGAGTAATAGGCGAGAAAAGTGTCATCTGCAGGTAGCCAAGGATCGTGAAAGACCCTTACATTTGATCCATCCCCTATCCTCCATCGTGCACCCAATTGTAATAATTCCCTTCCGAACAGCAGCGATCTCCATGTATAAGATGGAGAACTACCAGCTCCTGCTTGAAGAAATCCTTTGCTGCTGAAATATTTTGCTTTCAAAACCCTCGCAAGCGAGAGAATGAGGAGCTGTGAGAACCCTCCAAGCCTGTTTCGCGAGTAGTGCTTTGTTAAAGATCCGGAGGTCTTTAAACCCCATCCCGCCATCGATTTTGCTTGACATAATTTATCCCACGCGATCCAGTTCATTCCCTTGCTATCACCATTGGATTTCCACCAGAAATTTCTGATTATTGCCTTCAATTCTTGAATCAAATGCATGGGAAACCTAAAGACCGACATAGAAAACGTCGGGATAGCCCGAAGAACAGCCTTAATTAATACCTCTTTTCCACCGCGAGATAGCAATTTCTCCTTCCATCCATGTGTCTTCTTCCATACCCTCTCCTTCAAATAAGAGAAAATTCCCTTTTTTGATCGCCCAATCAAATAAGGTAGCCCGAGATATTTGCCATTCCCAGCACTTATTGACATTCTTAGTGAAGATGCGATATTCCTCCTTGTATCTTCAGCCATGGATTTAGAGAAGAAAATAGAGGATTTACTCGCATTAATTTTTTGACCAGAGACCCTCTCATATTCTTTAATAACAGAAAAACACATTGCAGCCCCATCCTCATTACCATGGATAAATAATAAGCAATCATCAGCAAAGAACAAGTGAGACAACGAGGGAGCATTTCTGCCCATTTTTATTCCATGCCACAATCCTTGATTCACGGCATGATTAATCATACTAGAGAAACCTTCAGCACATAAAATAAACAGATATGGAGATAAAGGGTCTCCCTGTCTAATCCCACGAGTAGGTTGAAACAGTTTCGATGGTTCTCCATTTATTAGAATTCTGAATCTAACCGTTGAAACACATTTCATGATGAGATTTACCATACCAGTAGGAAAATTCATGCGACGAAGCATCCAAGCCAAGTAAGGCCATTCCACCCTATCGTAGGCCTTGCTCATGTCAATTTTTATTGCATAAGCCCCATCCTCCCTCTTCCTTCGTCCCGAGTTAAGCCAATGAAATACCTCTGTGGCGATTATAATGTTATCCGTGATCAACCTATTGCTTACAAAAGCACTTTGTGATTCACCCACAAGATATTGTAAGAAAGGCTTCATCCTATTCACCAAAACTTTAGAAAGGACTTTATATATCACATTGCATAAGCTTATTGGACGAAAATCCACCATGGAAATGGGATTTTTAATTTTGGGAATTAGGGTAATGTAGGTTTCATTGAGATCCTCAATATCCACCCCATTATTTAAACATCGTAGGAGCATGTCCGAGATTGAGGAGCCTACCGTCTTCCAGTGGTTTTGAAAGAAGATAGCGTGAACACCATCCGGGCCGGGGGCTTTTGTAGGATGTATAGACTTTAAAGCATTCCAAATTTCAGCAGCAGTGTATGGTACCAGCAAGCTCCTGTGATCATGTTCCGTGAGTGCAGGAATTTCCATTCCAGCAAAAACAGTATCATAATCCACCGCATCCCGATCGGACTTGAAAAGGTTGCTAAAGAAATCAACTGCCACTTCGGACACCTTCTTCTGCGTATCAACAAACTGACCACTGCCATCTTGAATCTTCAAAATTCTGTTATTTCGATGACGGTAGTTGGCGTGGTGGTGAAAATATGATGTGTTTCTATCCCCACTTTCCAGCCAATTTGACCTCGAACGTTGTCGCCAGTGATCATTCTCAATGTCAATCAACTGTTGTAATTTATTCCGCAACTCTGTAAGGAGTTCGGGTTGTGCATCCTCCCCTTCCAATTGCACCAACCGTTGTCGTACTTTTTTAATCTCCTTCGGTATCACTCCATACTTTCGAAAACTCCAGCAGTGTAAATGAGATTTTATGCAATCCAAAGAATTCAAGATGTCTTTGGGTTGGTGTGTTGGTGCACAAGTCCATCCTTCCCGAATCAGATTATTACATTCTTCCTTTGTTAACCACCAAGGTTCAAAACGGTCAGGCCTCCTTGGCCGTGGGCCATCACTAATTGGTTGCTGGCCGACGGATAGCTTTAGTGCATGGTGATCCGACATCGGTATAGGGAGCACCTCAATGCAGCCATTACCGTGAGTCCTCCTAAATTCTGTATTGCCGAAACCCCTATCAAGTTTTGCCCTTACTGATGCTTCCCCCTTCCTTCTGTTCCACCATGTGTAGGTGGCATTCTCCATTAATATCTCCGTTAGATCTAACTCTTCCACTGTCTTTCGGAACATAACCATTTGATGCGCTGGTCTCCCTAATTTGCTAGTTGTCTCATGTGAGAAGAGGATCTCATTAAAGTCGCCTATAACACACCATGGAGCTATGCGCTGTTCTCCTATGCGTCTCAAGAGAAGCCATGAGTGTTTCCGAAGTGTCACATTCCAATGCCCATAAAACCCCGTTAGATAACAACCTCCCTGTGGCAGCCAATTAGATATCCAAACGTCAATATGACCAGTTGAATAACTTTGCAATGATACTTCCGGATCATCTCTCCATAATAATACCAACCCACCACCAAAACCAACCCGATCCACCATAAAGCCTTTATGAAAACCTAGCTAATTTTTGAGAAAAAGAAAATTGCATTGAGATAAACGAGTCTCCATTAGAAAAATAATTGCAGGTTTTTGAGATCGTAACAGATCCTTAAGACCACGAATTGCGCGAGGCGATCCCGGACCCCGGCAATTCGGACTTATACAACTCATTGCGATCGGCGGGGTTGCCAAGCAACCTCCGCCGTTAACAATTTCTTTTTCTTCAAACCAGATGCATTATTGGGATGAGCCATATCCCGATGAGCCATATCCCGAGGAGCCTCCTGCTGTTGGCGCTTCTTTGGGGTCAATGGTCTACCGGGTGATGTCGCTCCTGCAATAGATATGGCCATGCTGTCCACTACCGGCAGATCCATCACACCCGAGGAATCTGAAGTAGCCAAGGCCGCCTCCCTCACTACATCATTTTGTTCATCATCAGCACATCCTGCATGGTTGATATTCATGGAAAACAATTGATCCGATAGCACGTGATCAACACCCCCCATCCATGGCCCAAAATTCATTGATTTAATATCCGCCTCGCCGTTAGGCATCAACTCACAGTTGCGATATCGATGTCCAATCATCCCGCAAAAGAAGCAAAAGTTTGGAAGCCTTTCATATTTTATCAACCCAGCATGAGTAGTACCATCCGGGGTTTTCACATATAGTAGTCTTTGTAAGGGTTTTGTCAAATCCACTAAAACCCTTAGTCGAAAAAACTTCGTGCCTAAACCCCGATCTTCACGCAGCTGTAGTGTCATACATGAATCAAATCGTTTACGTAGCTTTTTCCCCACCTCCATGGTATAACATATGCGCGGAAGACCCGTCAATAAAATCCAGAACAACTCTTTCGTCAAGCAATGTGTAGAATTCGTTCCTCCGATAGTTCGGGGTCTCACAAGAACAAGAGTGTTCTCGAAATTCCATGGACCATTATTCGGAACGAAATCCACTGTCTCTTGAGTACCAAAGAAGACCTGGTGCAAATCGTCATCAAAACGCTGGATGGAGAAAGACCCACAACGCCATGCTTTCCCCATCGCCTGCTTGAAACCATCAAAGTTAACAGGCTTTGCACCATAGATGCGAATCAAAACACTTAATTCCGCCTCCTTTACACCTTCAGTTATGTCATGATCATCAAGATCCACACACCCCTGCTCTGTATCATTCAAATCTACCCCACATAGACGTTTCAAAATAGATTCATCCATCGTCACCAAGTACCGGAAAAGTATATCAATATGATAAGATGAACAGAACCAAAACCAAGCCCGAAAATTCGAAAACCAGTCACCAATGTCGTCGGAAAACTCTTAGAAAGGTATTAAAAAAGGAAAGAAAACCCAAAAAGGAAACTAATAACCGTAGATCCAAGAAAACCGCACCGGAGATCGAGCCAGATTTGCTAACTCAAGCGGGAAAGCTTGAGAGAAAACTCCCACATTATGGGAGAGCTTATAATTACATAACATTTTATTGCAAATGTAATGTATATGAATATAATTAATTATATCACGTGAAATAATAATAATAAGAAATAACTAATTTATGATTCTATTATTCTATTTTATTTAAATAAATAAAAAGGTTGATTAATATTTGATTAGTACAAGATAAAGAAAAAGACGTAAAAATGACAAAAACGGTTATCAAGAAATTGATTTACTAACATAATTAATATTCAAAAAAAATGCAAAAATTACACTTACTATGGTAGAATATTCGAAATCTTGATGATGATGAATACATTTAATATACATAAGCAGCAAAATTCTCCACAAGCTGAAAAAGTGCAATACGCCATGACTTCTTGAAAAGAAATATACAAAAGATCAATAAATGACCAAATGCAAATCCCGATCCTAAACCTGGATAAAACCATGAAAAATCAAACTCCTTTTCTTCTTTATCATCATTATTTTCTTCCTTTCTTGATTTCTCATCGGAACAAGCCGTTGGGAGAGGTTTACCACAAAGACCCTTGTTTCCAGCATAGATTGATGGATCATTTAAAGTCTGGAGCTGATTCCCTGTTGGTATTCTTCCCGATAATTGATTTGATGAGAGATTTAAGTGACTCAAAAAATTCAAATTCCCAAAACTTTGTGGAATTGAACCCAAAAGTTGATTCATGGATAAATCAAGAGAAATAATTTCCGTCAAATTTCCAATATTTTCCGGAATATTTCCCCTTAGTTGATTTCGAGATAAATTCAAGCTTTGTAATTCCACAAGTTCCATCAATTGGTTAGGAATCTCACCAACGATATAATTGTTCGAAAGATCCAAAGATTTGAGTAATTTAAGACGTTGAGAACCAACCACTAAATCTCTTCCATCCATGAAGTTGAGAAGTTGTTCATTAAAATAGTAGTCTTGGTATGCAAAACCTTCCAATTCCGAGTCATCCAAGGAAACCATAGCACTTAAGTTGTTGAAACATCGTGGGATATAACCAGTCAACTTGTTTCCAGCTAGGTTCAAAACTTGTAATTTGGAAAGTTGACAAATATGTGTAGGAACATCACCCGAGAAACCATTAGATTGTAGTTTTAATATTCTTAAGTTTGACAATTTTTCCCCAATCCAAGATGGGATGTTTCCTTCAAGCCTATTTTCTCCAAGATCAAGAAATTGCATGTATTCAAGATATTGTATCGATAATGGGATTTTCCCGTTAAACATGTTTTTACTCAACCCTAAAGACTGAAGGAATCGAATGTTGCCCAATGAACTTGGAATTTGACCATGAAAGCTATTATTTTTAAGTCTTAGTGCCATCAAATTCCTTAACTCTCCCAAACACATAGGCAATTTTCCGGACAATTGGTTATTATAAAGAGTTAACATAGTCAAATTTGTAATTTGACATATAGATTTAGGAATGTTTTCATTCAAAGAGTTATCATTAAGTAATAAAATATTCAATGAAAATGGTAAATCAGGAATTTTACCACTTAAATTATTTAACCGAAGATCCAAAACATTGATATGAGAATGGAGATTAACAATCGTAAACCAACTTGGTATCTTACCGGATATGCTTGAATTCAACATCCTTAATTCCTTCAAATTCTTTTGAGTTTTTAGCCATGGAGGAAAATGATGTAGTGGAACAGAACTTATTCTAAAGTCGTTTAGTTGAAATGGTGGAATCCATGAAGATGAAATGTTGAGTGTGAATAAATTTCCAAGAAGAAAAAGGGTTTTCAATTTACTCATTTTTGCGAAGTGAAGTTCGGATATCTCACCACAAATCATGGGATTATTTGATATATCCAATATTTCCAAATTAGACAACAATCCAATGTCCGAATCAATAGTGCCATTTAACTCATTGCTTCCTAATATTAGTTGATCAAGCTTTTCAAAACAAACAATTTCTTTTGGAATTGACCCTTGAAAACCATTTATCCCTAAATTAAGTACTCTTAAAGAATTACTTAGGTTGCACAATGGCTCAATTGGTAAAAACCCTTCAAAATTATTTTGTTCAAGATTAAGAAAAGTTAGAGATGTTAATTCTGAAATTTTGACTGAAACCAATCCATAAAAATAATTGAATCCAAGGTCAAGATATTCCAAGGATGTCATATTAAACAACCATACAGGCAAGGGCGAGTAGAGATAATTCCAACCCAAATCTAAGGAAGTAAGAGATGTCTTATTAGCAAGTGGGGTCACAAAATCAACAGATTTAGACAAGAAACCAAGTCCACAAAACCTTAACTTCAAAATCCTTAAATTAGGAAGCCTTGTAATAACTTGAAACCAATCTTGTTCTTGAGAATCTTGAGACCCGTTAAAGTAAACGGAAGAAAGATCCAAACTTTGTAAAGAAGAAAGTTTAGTAACCCATAAAAAAGTATTCGTGGTTAAATTATAACCAACCACCCATTGCCAACTTAGATCAAGATGTTGCAAATTAGAGAGGTTTCCAAGTTCGTGAGGAATTTTTCCATTAAAACCAGACAAAGAAAGGTTCAAATATTTCAAGTTTTTCAATGACCCAAGAAAAACAGGTATTTGAATTCCAGAGAAATTGTTCACACTCAAATCCAAGTAAGTCAAATGCTTCAAAGCACATAAAGAAGAATTTATTTCACCTTGCAATTTCCCTTGATTAGTGTAGTAGTTGCTCTTACTCCTTAAATCAAGCTTCACTATATGACCAGTGTTTTTGTCACATCCGATTCCTTCCCAATTGCAACAATCTTCTTCTTGTCCAAACCAAGAAGATAGTCTATTCGATTCATCGATTAGACTGTTTCGAAATTGAAGAAGTGCTCTTTTTTCTCTAGCAATACAACTAGTATTGGTGTAATAAGTTTTCTGGGCAAAAGAAAACTTAAGAAAGGATATTAGTACGATTGAAATGGAAAATATTAAAATAGAGGTAATACTAAAATTAGCCATTTTCTTTTTCTTTCGATATGCATTCAAACAAGTAATGGAATTACCATTAGTTAATTATATACATATATATAGGAAGAAGGTTGCCAAAAAAATCTTCCAAATATGGACAAGAAAACCAAAGTCTTTGCAAATTTTGCCCCAAAAAGACAATAACTTATCGAGATTACATACGTATTGACCATGCCACTAATTTGTGATAGATATTCAATTTTGTTAAACTTTGGAAGAAAAAAAAAAGTATTTTTTAATAGATGACTTTTTTTTAATATGTAATTTAATAATGTAATCCAAATAAACAAATAAGAAATAGATTTCTCATTAAATGTGTGGATCAAAATATATTGTTCTAATTATTTTTTTATTTTTTAAAAAAAAAAGTTAATTTATTGTGGAAATAGTTTGGTTTTATTGTGGAAATAGTTTGGTCAATAGTCTAAATAATGTTATTAAAGTCTTCCAACTTGGCCTTTTATATATATATATATATATATATAATGACAACTAGTCTCTCTCAGACAATAAAACAAAATAAATAAAATTACAAATTTTAATTTTATTTGGGATAATTAATTAATTATTTTTATTTCTTATATTTATACTTTTATCAATTATAGCCATTTATATTTATTTATTTTGGAAAAAATAACAAAAATATAATCACTATCTTCTTCTTCTTTTTTTTTTTTTTTTTTTTTTTTACACATAATCATTAAATTTTGAATTTCTCAAAAATTCTTGATGCAAAGAAAATTCAACCATGTTATAACAAAGATTCATCTTATTAATATTATTATTTATTAAGACAGTTTTTCTTTTCTCCCATATAAATTCCCCTATTGTTATATATCTTTTCGGCACTATCAACACCTTTCCAAGTTTTAAGTCCACCATCTATTCTTCGATAAATTATTTTTCCATTTATACTAACTTTCTTCAATTTTATAAATATATAATGGATTTTTTGTTATTTCAAAATAGTATGTCAAGATCTTGAATGGTGTAAAGATTGATTTCTTTTATAAATTCTTTTGATGGAAGAATTTGTCCGTTAAATTTACATACAAGATAAACCATAAGCTCTTCGTTTGTAGGATCAAATTTTATTTTAAATCCTAAAGGGGAGCTCGGTAATAGTGGGGATGAAGTTTTCTTGATTCATTATACGCCATGACTTCTTGAAAAGAAATATACAAAAGATCAATAAATGACCAAATGCAAATCCTGATCCTAAACCAAAATAAAACCATGAAAAATCAAACACCTTTTCTTCTTTATCATCATTATTTTCATGGTTTCTTGCTTTCTCATCGGAACAAGCTGTTGGGAGAGGTTTACCACAAAGACCCTTGTTTCCAGCATATATTGATGGATCATTTAACGTCTGAAGTTGACTCCCCCTTGGTATTCTTCCCGATAATTGATTTGATGACAAATTTAAGTGACTCAAAAAATTCAAGCTTTCCAAACTTTGTGGATTGAACCATAAAGCTGATTCATGGACAAATCAAGAGAAATAATTTTCCTTAAATTTCCAATATTTTCTGGAATATTTCCCCTTATTTGGTTTTGAGATAAATTCAAGCTTTGCAATTCCACAAGTTCCATCAATTGGGTAGGAATCACACCGACGATATAATTGTTTGAAAGATCCAAAGATTTCAATTCAACATGGGGAGGATGAGACTCTAACTCTCTTCCACCCATGAAGCTTAAACTTTGTTCACTGACATAGTAGACTTCATATGCAAAATCTTCCAATTTCGAGTCATCCGAGGAAACCATAGCACTTAAGTTGTTGAAACATCGTGGGATATAACCGGTCAATTTGTTTCCAGCTAGGTTCAAAACTTGTAATTTTGAAAGTTGACAAATATTTGTAGGAACATCACCCGAGAAACGATTAGATTGTAGTTTTAATATTCTTAAGTTTGACAATTTTTTCCCAATCCAAAATGTGATGTTTCCTTCAAGCTTATTTTCTCCAAGATCAAGAAATTGCATGTATTCAAGATACTGAATCGATAATGGGATTTTGCCACTAAACATGTTTTTACTCAACCCTAAAGACTGAAGGAATCGAATGTTGCTTAGTGAACTTGGAATTTGACCATAAAAACTATTATTTTTAAGTCTTAGTTCATTCAAATACCTTAACCTTCCCAAACAAATAGGAAGTTTTCCCGATAATTGATTATTATAAATAAATAATGTAGTCAAATTTGTAATTTGACATATAGATTCAGGAATGTTTCCCTTCAAAGAGTTATCATTTAGTAATAAAATTTCCAATGAAAATGGTAAATCAGGTATTTCCCCACTTAAGTTATTTGAACGAATATCCAAAATAGTAATATGAGAATTGACATTAACAATCTTAAACCAATCTGGTATCTCACCAGAAATGCTTGAATTTATCATCCTTAAATCCTTCAAATTCTTTTGAGTTTTTAGCTAGGGAGGAAAATGATGAAGAGATCCCATTAGTGGACTAGAACTTATTATTATTTCTTCTAGTTGAAATGGTGGAATCCATGAAGATGAAATGTTGACCAGAAATGAATTTGCTTGAAGAAAAAGGGCTTTCAATTTACTCATTTTTGCAAAGTGAAGTTCAGACATCTCACCATAAATCATAGGATTATATGAAAGATCCAAAATTTTCAAATTAGACAACAATCCAATTGTACCATTTAAGTCATTGCTTTCTAATATCAGTTGACCAAGCTTTTCAAAACAACAAATTTCTTTTGGAATTGACCCTTGAAAACCATTTATCCCTAAATTAAGTACTCTTAAAGAATTACTTAGGTTGCACAATGGTTCAATTGGTAAAAACCCTCCAAAATTATTGTTTTCAAGATTAAGGAAAGTTAGAGATGTTAATTCTGAAATTTTGACTGAAACCAATCCATTAAAATAATTGTTTCCAAGATCAAGATATTCCAAGGATGTCATATTAAATAACCATAAGGCAAGGGAGAGTAGAGATGATTCCAACTCAAATCTAAGGAAGTAAGAGATGTCTTATTAGCAAGTGGGGTAGCAAAATCATTAGATTCAGACAAGAAACTAAGTCCACAAAACCTTAACATCAAAATCCTCAAATTTGGAAGCCTTGTAATAATTTGAAACCAATCTTGCCTTTGAGAATCTTGAGACCCATTGAAGGAAACATAAGAAAGATCCAAACTTTGTAAAGAAGAAAGTTTAGTAACCCATGAAAAAGTTCCCGTGGTTAACTTATAACCAACTGGAGATTGCCGACTTAGATCAAGATGTTGCAAATTAGAGAGGTTTCCAAGTTCATGAGGAATTTTTCCAATAAAACCAGAGAAAGAGAGGTTCAAATATCTCAGTTTTTTCAATGACCCAAGAAAAATAGGTATTTTCTTTCCAGAGAAATTGTTCCTACTCAAATCCAAGTAATTCAAATGCTTCAAAGCATATAAAGAAGAATTTATTTCCCCTCGAAATTTTTCTTGATTATTGTAGTAGCTGCTCTTGCTCCTTAAATCAAGCTTCACTATATGATCGGTGTTTTTGTCACACCCGATTCCTTCCCAATTGCAACAATCTTCTTCTTGTCCGAACCAAGAAGATAGCCGATTCGATTCATCAATTAGACCGTTTCGAAATTGAAGAAGTGCCTTTTTTTCTCTAGCAATACAACTAACATTGGTATAATAAGTTTTGTGAGTTGAAGAAAACTTAAGAAAAGATATTAGTAGGATTGAAATAGAAAATATTAGAACTGAGGTGAAACTAAAATTAACCGTTTCTTTTCTCTCTTAAAACAAGTAATGGAATTACCATTAGGTAATTTATATATATATATATATATATATATATATATATATAGGAAGAGGGTTGCCAAAAAAAAGTCTTGCAAATATGGTCAAGAAGACCAAAGTCTCTGCAAATTTTGCCCCAAAAAGACCGGAACTTATCTAGATTACATACGTATTGACCCTGCAACTAACTAGTGAAATTCAATCATTACACTTTGGAAAACAAAAAGTTTTTTTTTTTTTTAATATATTATGACTTTTTTTTAAGTTGTAATTTAATGTTATCCAAATACAACAAAGGGGGGGGGGGGGGGGGGGGGGGGGGGAATTGTGGGGGGGGGGGGGGCGGGGCGGGGGGGGGGGGGGGGGGGGGGGGGGGGGGGTGGATTAAGAAATAGATTTCTCATTAAATGTGTGGGGCATAGGGATAAAAAAAAATACCAACAAATAAGAAATAGATTTCTCATTAAATGTGTGGATCAAAATATAAAAATTTAAGGAGGATTACAATTAAAAATATTCTGCCAAGAATTATCATGAATAAAATTATTTAAATTATTAGTATCTAGACATTGATAATCTTTTCCTATGTTATTTGCATACATGAGATCAAAAAGTGGTGCATTTTCAACTTCTTCATTGTTCAAAAACTCTTTTACCATCTCCAAACTTTCTTTTCTTTTCCGCTCGGGTTTCAATTGGAACATGCATATTATTTATAAATGAATTAAAATGCATATCTCCATTATTGTCTATATTGAGGAAAATATCGTCATTGTCATGACCAGGTAGAGTTGAAACGCTGGATTATCGGACGTTGGATTCTTCATCTCTTTTTTCATGGTGGGAGTGGGAATAGGAAGGGGAAGGAGAACGTCTCCTTTGTAAATAACGCTCACATCAAGATCAGGAACATCAACAGCAACAACAGGAGGAATATGAACAGGAATATTTTCACCATAATTAATTACATGAACCTTCTTCTTTTTTATTTTACATGTCACATAATCCTTGAGTTTTGTTCTCAAAAATTCTTGACGCAAAGAAAATTCAACCATATTATAACCAACTTTCGTCTAATTAATATTATTATTTATTAAAACAAAATTTTTCTTGTCTCCAACATAAATTCCCCTGTTGTTATATATCCTTTTAGCACCATCAACACCTTTCCAAGTTTTGTGTCCACCATCTACTCTTCGATCAATTCTTTTCCCATTCATACTATCTTTCTTCCATTTCCGTTATTCTCAAATAATATATCAAGATCTTGAATAGAGTAAAGATCAACTTCTTTTATAAACTCGGATGGAAGAATTTGTTCCTAAAATTTCGTGTAAGATAATTTGTAGTTATTTGTTATGATGTTATCCTAATATCTTTAGGGATTCTACCGAAGGTTTAGCTTCAAAAATAAATATCTAAGTTTGGATAATATTTACTTAGATTTTTTTTATTATTATATTTTACCGTCATTTTTTATGAGGTTTACTGCCATTTTTTATTTATCAAATATTAATAAAATTAACGAAAAAAAATTTCAAAATAAATACTAAAAATAATGTGATTCGAGATGATTTTTTATATATGTAATATATATATATATATATATATATATATATAAAGAAAATACTTTAAAATATCGCAATGTCAGTATTTTTCCCAGAAAAAAACCAGTAAGAATGAGCAATAAATTTTGATTTGCTTATCAAAATTGTTCAATGAAAAGGAAGCTACTGTTCAGATTGGATATCAGCAAACAAATATAAATATACAGAGAAATCAAACATTAAAATTATCAAAACAAAAGCTGATTCAAATGTCTGGAGGATAGATATGAAGCCTGAAACTGTTATTTGCCAGTCTCAGGTCTTGCTGTTTTTGCTGCTGAATCTGCCTAGCAGAAGCAGCAGCAGCTGGTGTAGGCCAATACAGTTCCATATTCTGGAGAGCAGATACTTCCCCTAACCCACCGGGGATTTTCTCGAGATTCGTGCAGTGTTTAAGAACCACCTTTTCTAGTCTGGGAAAATGGTGACCTGAAGCATGCCAGTATACCAAATCTGACCTTCCAAGTTGCAAGACTCTAAGTAAACGAAAGCCCCCGTCTAAAGGTTCCCACAGACTGCCCTTAAAAGCATAGTCTTTCAACTTTAAGACCTCAAGATTTGGGAGCATACCAAGAACAGACATATGTACCCAATCCAAAAGGGTATCTGATAAAGTTAACTTCTTTAAGTTTGGTGGAAATTTGTAGGATTGTGGAAGATATGGCATGTTACATTTGAAAGGGTCAAGAGGGAATGTGTCATTCAACAATTTCAGTGTTTCCAGGTTATCTAATTTAGCAAGATTATCAAACAGATTCATTTGTGTAAGCACAACCAACTTACCTCGAATTCCAAGTTTCTTCAGATTAGGAGTTCTGGCTAGTATGTTCTCTTTGCAACACTCGGGAGAGATGGTGGAAATAGTTTGAATGTTTCTCCGGACAAAAGGGTCTTCATTATCCTTCCTTGTTTCAGCACGAGGACCATGTATGCAACTCAACCCACTTGTATGCAGATGCCTAAACTGCAGCATTTTCCATATATCTGCTTGAATATCGAGACTGCGCCATGTTGTTCCTACTATTAGTGTTTGCAGGTTCCAAAGATTGGATACTGATGAGGGAACAACCTTAAAATGACCAAATATGGCCAACAATCGCAAGTGAATCAGCTGAACTATCTCATTTGGAAAACGCGAGAAGGAAATTGATCTCAGGTCCAATATTCTAACCAATCTGAAGGCCTCGTGGACAAACGATGTGTGTTCTCTGGGGACATCCCTTTCATCTAGACCAAAGCATAAGAAAGATCGAACATGAGGACCAAAAGGCTTCGAGGAAACAAAGTCCAGAACATGTGAATGGACACAAAGCCGGCGGGAGTAATTTGGTAGCAGTAGTGAAGAGGAACGTTCAGGAACATAGTTTTTGATCACCTGCAAAAATCTCTCTGCTGCACTTTCCCTCAAACATAAATCACGCAGCATGTCATGGATTCTACATGACTTGATACGACCATTTGTTCTCCTCTTTGCAACTAATATCAAATTCCTGTCAACAAGATCCTCCAAATACTCTTCTGCAGTATCCTCTAAACATTCATGTCCTGTTTGCTGTATGAATCCCTCTGCAACCCATAGTCGAACCAATCTCCAAACAGGAATCTCAAAGTCCTCAGGAAACAACCCGAAATAGATGAAGCACACTTTCAAGTGATCAGGCAAGTGATTGTAACTCAAAGCTAATACGTCCATGCATTGCTCTGGATCTTTAGCTACATAAGCACTCACACTTTCAGCAACTCTTTTCCACCAATCACGAGTTTTGGGTTTCTTTGAGAGTAGGCCAGAAACTACCACAATAGCTAGAGGCAATCCATAACATTTTTGTGCTATACACTGTCCAAGATCCTCAAGATCAGGAGGGCAACTTCCTTCCCTGAAAACCTTTCTACAAAGTAGCTCCCAACTTTCTTCATTTGTTAGAAAGCGCAACTGATGAGGTTCAGAATAGGGATTTGCATGCTTTGCTACATCTGTATTACGACTCGTTAACAGTATCCTGCTCCCACAATTAGTGTTTGGAAAAGCCATTCTGATATCATTCCAGGCATCATTTGTCCATACATCATCGATAACAATGAGAAACCTATTGTTCTTTAAATGCCCACATAACTCTTCGCACAACCTATCATCACTCATTGTGTACATTTGCTCTGTTTTTGAACCAATAGCATCCAAAATATCAAGAAAAACCTCTCTTCTACTATACTGCTGAGACATATAAACCCAAGCACGGTTGTAGAAGTGATATTCAACTGAAGAATCAGTGAAAACCTTTTTGGCCAAAGTCGTTTTGCCAAGACCTCCCATGCCAACAATTGAAACTACTTCTAGATGATTTGTCCCCTCAGTTAGTAGTCCCACAATTGTTTTTGTTTCATTATCAAAGCCTACAACATTTTCTACCTCAACAACAGGTTTCTTTTTGGGTAAAGTTTTACGAGAAGGCTCTCCATGGTACAAATTTTCAATCCCGAACATCTTTTTATCATAAATCTCTTTCACCTTTACTTTGATAGACTCAATTTCTTTTGCAACATTTCCCATCTTTGTAGCATGATCAAATGCATGAAACACTTTCTTCACAGTGCTTCTTGCCTTCTGCAAGGACGCATTGACTACAAAGGTATCAATAACATCTTCTGCTTCATAAGACACATCTGTAATTTGCCGAACTAACTCCCTAACATATTCATATTCACTACGTTTCTCTCTGGAGTCCTTTAGGAAAGCTTTCATCAAACTGAACTCCCGGTGAAGAGATTCAACCTGATCCTTTAATCCGGATAGTAAGTCAACATGGTAGAGGAGCAATTCCTTCAAATTAGCCAAAAGAAATTCTACAGCACCATCAGCCATCTTGCCCCAGTTCTGACTCTTATTATGGTAAAGTAATTATAGCAAGGTAGGCTTCTGATCCTTACACAAAATAACTATTTCCACCCATCAATTGCATGGTTGCCCTATTGTCACAAGAAACTAATTATTCAAGGAATGAAACTGAAAACTTCTCTGTATCAGGATACAACACCTTCAAGTGAGTCCAATGTTGCTCCACAAACAAAATAAAGCCATCATGGCAAGGGGAAAACACAGCAAAAGGCAAAGAAAATAAGTCATGAAGTAAAAAGTTCAAATCCCAACTCAGACCCAAACCCCAAACCACTGTGACAAGATTATACGTACAGATAGATCTAAATAAGCTAAAGGCAAAAATAAATGAAGAAATAAAATTTCAACTTCACACTGCACTTTTTCTAGGATCTTCCAAGTATTCTCTAAATGCATTTGGAAGGATTATAACAACAAACAATTCTTTAAGCTCATAATATCATTTTTTTTTTCCCCTCATTATTTTCCTTACTTCCAAACACTTTATTTATACTCAAAACCATATCTTTAATGGGGTTTGACAATTTCAGATAACAAGACCTTCCTCGAACTATACTAATTTAAACTCAAAAAGAAGAACCAAACCAAGTAAAAGTAAAGGCCTCCAAAAGACAGCGGAAAAGTAACCAGAAAAAACATGGATGGAAAACAAAAACAATCAATCATTTGCTCATAATCAAAAGCAGCAAGTCAAAGTGAAACAAAACCTCAATAGAAAGAAAAAAAAAAAAATCATTTAATCTGTGAAGACATATATCTGCTGCATACATATCATATCCCAATCACAAGCCAAATATCACCAACAATGAATTTAACCATCTCCCTCCTTACCCCAAAGGAGAAAAAAAAATAAATAAATAAAGGAAAAGTCACAAAATTAACTAAAATAATTTTGGATCATACCTGTGCTGAGAAACCCAGAAATAAAACAATGAACTTTGAACCATCATGATTCAATTTGAAGCATTACTGCAACAGATTCTTGAAATGGGCATTAAGTTAAGCAGAAGTAAAAGATCAAGAAAATACTCAACTAATAGCTCAGTGGATCTCAGTGATGACTAAGTTAAGCAGAATTGCGTGTGAAAGAAAGGAGGGAATGGCGTTTGATTAAATTGGAGCTTCTGGTGAGGAAGATTTCTAAGCTTCTCAAAGTCAACAAGATGGACGATAATTTATTACAAACATTTGTTTTTTTCTTTTTTCTTTTTTTTTTTAATATTCAAATCTATAATTCTTTAAATTTTTTTTTTTTTTTTTTTTTTTTTTTTTTTTTTTTTTTTTTTTTTTTTTTTTTTTTTTTTTTATGTGTAGATTTATAATGGTTTGGGAGTGGGAAAAAAAAAAAAAAAAAAAAAAAAAAAAAAAAAAAAAAAAAAAAAAAAAAAAAAAAAAAAAAAAAAAAAAAAAAAAAAAAAAAAAAAAAAAAAAAAAAAAAAAAAAAAAAAAAAAAAAAAAAAAAAAAAAAAAAAAAAAAAAAAAAAAAAAAAAAAAAAAATTAAAAAAAAAAAAAAACTTTATAGGCCATTTATGTCATAACACTATTTAAATATAAGTCAAATTGGTATAAATAGTCCCCAAACTATAAACTTTTGATGATATTGGTCATCAAACTATGAAAAAATTGTGATATTAGTCATTCTATTAAAAATTATATTAAATCACAAGTTAAGTTTAAAAAAAATTAAATAATAGTAGAGTTTGTAAAATTTAATTTATTGACATTTTTAAGATTTTTCTTTTGAATATGAATTTTTTTACTGTAAAATGTTGAAATTGTTATCATATAAAACTTTTGACTATTTTTTCTACTCTAATTTCATCTAAAAATCCAAAAAAAAAAAAAAAAAAACAAATATACCTTCTAAAAAATTCCAGTAATCTGTAATAAAATTTTAGAAAATATAAATAATGTTTATTTTGTGTAGATATTTTGAGTTATAAAAATAAATTTTAATAATTATCAATGACTTTACCGTATTAATATTTTGGATATAAAAATAATATATTAATTGTTTATATTTTTAAAATTATATATGTTATTAAAAATTTTTTTTAAAACTTAACATGTGATTTAATATAATTTTTAATAGAAAAATGACTAATATCACAATTCTTTCATTGTTTTTACAAAAAATATTTAAATTTGATATTTTTTTTTTTTTTTTTTTTTTTTTTTTTTTTTTTTTTTTTTTTTTTTTTTTGGGGACAAATCCATCTAGTTTTGGGATTTTTTTTCTTCTTTTTTTTTTTTTTTTTTTTTTTTTTTTGAGCTTCTCTGTATTAGCTCAAATTGTTTTTTAAGAAAATATTTAAATTTGATATTTTCTTCTTACAATAGATTGAAAAACACATATTTATTCAAGAAATTGACTGTTTTTAACTAAATTGAACCTTGAGTTATTTTTAGTTATTTTCTTATCCAATTTTTTTTTTTTTAACAATTAATAAAATAAATTAATTATCTATCAACTGTAATACCCGAAATTAACTCTCTGTTCTATTATCAGTTGCTACAAATTTGCTACACTCTCTCCCGCACACTCCTTTCTTGAGAAGAAATCCTGAAACACAAAATTATTTTTCATTTTATTCATTAAAAAAAAAATTACTGACCGAAAAAAGGAAAAAAAAAAAGAAAAGAAAACACTAATTCCATTACATCATTTCACTTTTCTTCATCCAAGAATTCAAATCAGCATTCTTCTTTTCTTTTATTTTTCTTTCCTTTGTCTCAGATGTCGGTAAGATTTCATTTTCCTTTAAAATGGTAATTTTTGGCAATGGACATTTTTGCTTGCCTTTTCCATTACTGTAGTTTTCTTTGTTTATATATATATATATATATATATATAATATATATATATATATATATATATATTGTGAAATTATATGTATACCTGAAAATGGAAAACATGTAATCTGATGAAAAGGGATCTAATTAAGCACAAATGAATGATTTGCAGGTACCCATGGAGAATTCTGCTGATCCAATGCCTGTTGAGAAACCTGAGGCAAACAGAGATGATAATTGGACAATCAATGTTCAAGAAGTAAGGTTCATGAACATATATAAATTGAAATACATATATAAGAACACACAAGTTCAGCTTTTTATTCCATGAAATCTCACTTTTTAATATATATATATATATATATAATACATTAGATCATCCTAATAGAGAAAGTCAGATCTAAACACCAATAAAGGAGATCAGTATGGAAACACAAGCTAGCATATACAATAGATATTCACCAATAGAGAATGCAATGTTCTTACTCGTTTTTCTTTTCTGAAAACAGGTAAGAACAATTAAAGTGAGCAATGTCTCACTTGGTGCTACTGAGAGTGATATACATGATTTCTTCTCACTCTCCGGTGAGATCCAGTATGTTGAGATGCAAAGGTTAGCTTACCTTAACCGGATATTCTGGAGTTTTCCTTCTTTAATAATAAGAATCAAGGATATGGGATGAGTATAATATATATCCACTGTTTCAGGGAAAATGAACAAAGCCAAACTGCTTATGTGACATTCAAGGATTCTCAGGGAGCAGACACTGCAAGTCTATTGACAGTATGACACACAAACAAATATAGGAAATTGTTTTTGTTTCATTTGTTTTTTGTATGCTATTGAAGTGAATGTTATATGTCAGGGAGCTACTATTGTTGATCTTTCAATTACCATAACACCTGCAGAACATTATCAGCTTCCACTTGGTGCAATACTTGACATGGTAAGATAATCCAGCCATGACATTTTTAATTAAAATCTGAATAGGATATTTGATCAGAGATTTAGTATTACCTTTTTTGATTGTGTTTCCCACATTGGATTAGGAGGCAAAGCCTAAATCCGGCGACTCTGCAGCAGTCATTAGAGCTGAAGATGTTGTTAGTGGTATGCTTGCAAGGGGCTTTACTTTGGGAAAAGATGCTCTAAACAAAGCAAAAGAATTTGATGAGAGGCACCAGTTGACATCAAATGCTACAGCCACAGTTGTTTCCATTGACCGCAAAATAGGCCTAACTGAGAAGTTAAGCATTGGAACAGCTGTTGTGAATGAGAAGGTGAAAGAGATGGACGAGCGATACCAAGTATCTGAAAAGACAAAGACTGCCATTGCAGCTGCTGAACAAAAAGCTAGTAATGCAGGAACTGCAATCATGAGCAATCCTTATGTATCCTCAGGAGCGTCGTGGGTTTCATCTGCATTTAACAAAGTTGCCAGGGCAGCTGAGGGTGTCAGCCTGATGACCAAGCTTAAGCTCGAAAGAGCAGAGGAGAAGAAGGAGGAACAGGAGAAGAAGAAGTCAGCAACGGTGAAGGATCTTGCTCAAATTCATCTCGATGAGTCCTCAGTGGAAAATGTTCAAGTTGCTCCTGCTAATTCACCTAATAATGGTGAGAAGCTTGTATGAGTAATAAAGCCAAACTATGAGTTAATTGTGTCCATCTGTAACATATATCTTTATGACCGGTACAAAATATCCAGGAGGACATCTTTTTCTTAAATTTTTCTAGTATAATGTACTTTGATTTTCTGTAGTGACAAAAGAGATTGTATTTTTATTTTTATTTTTTTAAGGAAAACAGAGTTTTTTAAAATTGGATTGTAACAGAAAAACAATCTTGCAATGTGAGTAACTATAGAGAGCTTATTGAGGAAGCAGGAGTCACATAATTGAATTCAACATGCAATTGTTACACTATCGTCAGTTGAAAATCTACCAAATCTTTATACATTAGTCTTTATAAAAATTATGAATTAAAATCAATATATCTAAAGAACTATCCTTTTTCTGCAGTATGAATTACCAAATCACATGTATCAATCTACAAGTTGTCCTGTCTCTGTAAAATGTTCTCTTCTTCTATGGGCAGTATCTTCCTGATCTGATGTAAAAAGAATCACTTTGACCTTATTGACAGTATCTGCAAAAATTGTTCTATGGACTTCCAAGAACTGGTAGCTAGTATATGTACCTATTCAACCATGAAAGGCTCTGTGATATAAGAAAGAAATATCAGTAAACAATGTTATGACAAGGATTTTCATCCCTCAAATCTGAAAAGCTTTTCATGAACAGATCAATCAGTAAGTTCTGAAATGGTTCTTCAATTCTGGGTTTTTACCTCTATGCAGTCAGGCAGATCATCATCCTTCATTCTGGCATGTGCCTGTACATATGTGGGGTTGAAATTTGGTTACAAAAGCCAAATTATTTATTTTATAATCTTATGAGTCTCATTACAAGACCAGAAGATTAGTGTCGTAAGAATCAAGATTCAGCAGATGAGTGCATTAAAACTGCCATGTGATACTAATTGATCTTACATCTAATGTAGATAATCAGTGAAAAATACATAAGATAACCGCGGCGGAAAATAATGCAGAATTCTAGTTCTCGTAGCTAAGACCTACCTCTATGAGATTGTTGCAGGATTCTTCTTGATTTTCTCCTGTAGATGCAAGGATGACCAGTCCAGCTGCAACACTTGAGGGCCAATAGTTAAGTGGCTCATGACCGAGGAGTGTTAGAACAGACAGATATTTGACAGTCTTCTCCACTTTCTCACTAGCCCTTGCAGCCTTGAGGTAAAACCTGTATCAAAATTACAAATGGCTTTATTGTAAAAGTACTTTTCTAGTTTGATGAATGTCTCGCTTAATTATGTACATGAAAAATTTTGAATTTTAAGATACATAAGAGAAAAGGGGAAAAAATAAATACCATATGAAGTTATATACAGTGGGCAAGAAGCACTGGAATTTTAGAACTTCCTGGACTAACCACTCCATAGCCACCACCTCAGATCTGCTATATTGATTTCTGCCTAGGTTGAAGATCTTTTGCTGAACACTGAAATGATAACGGTAATTATTTCCCATTACAAATTAATTAAGATGAAGAAAAGTTGGCTGCAACTGCTATAGTATTTTACTGACAGAATCAGAATGGTAAATTTAAAGCGACAACAGTTAATTGTACCAGAGGGGAAAACATCATTATGCCAATTATTGATCTCGATATCACTAGAATGAAAACTAGGAAAATAACATCAACTTAGCATATTACAATCAATAATACCATATGCTGGTATAGATTAATCTATTAGCACGAAGTAGTATCTCCAACGAAATCACTAAGTCAAGGGGCACAACAATATAGTGTGGAAAAGATATGTTGAATCATAAGGGGGAAACAGGAGGAGAATTTACCTGTTATACGGCTGGTTTTCTTCAATTCTTGTAGCTAGACTGAGGCAAGCAATTCCAGCAATTTGAAGATTTCTCTTGGTCTTGAAGTAGCCTTTGCTTAAAAGCCGGTCCAAAAGGTTAACACCAAGGAACATTGTTTCTTTGTGAAGCTCTTTGCTCGTGCATTGCTACATAATCAAAATGTACAATTATTTTGAACATATAAATGGGATATAGTTCATTAGTGGTTTTTTTGATAAGCTTGGGATATAGTTCATTAGTGGATAAATAAATTGAAATTTAATAGATACTAATAAAAAAAACAGATGACTAATTATTTTCATTATAATTAATTACAAAGTTTGAAATAACTTGGTGACTTTTATATCCAAATTTTGACATAGATTTCCAATTTTCATATCAGAAAACATTGATTGAGGGAATAATTTTTTCTCTCTCGTGCCGTCTTAATTTACTATTCATCACTTTTCTTTTTTTTTTTTTTTTCCTCTATATATGATCAAAATAAAACGAATGAATTCCAACACTGATACTAAATTTTAAATCATATTTTGGACGTGGGTAACGAAGGTGGTTAAAAGAATCTTGCAGCGAGAACCTCCTGCACGTGCACCCCAGAATAGCAGGGAATTATACTACCACAACTATCATAACAAATTGCCAATAGGAGAAAAGTAAGAAACTTCTGTACCAACTTGCTTTTCGTCTGCGTGAAAAAAAGTAATCCAACTTTACCATCCTAGGAACGCACATCCGTGACTACAAAACAATTTCAAGTCTCCACATCCATATTTTTCGCGATGCAGTAATTTTAAGAATTTATCAAAATAAAATAGCAAGCAAGAGGACTGACACTTCATAGAAAAAAAAATTAAAAATTAAAATCAACGTTGAATAAAGAGGAGAGAAGAAAAAAAAGGTAACTAAGAACTTTGTGCTGATGATACCTCAAAGATCCAGTGGACCATCTGCAAACGCTGCTGAATGATAAGATCGCCATACTCAGTGGTGGAGCAGTAATCCTCGGCATAGTCATGTAGATACACTTGCCTCCTCTCTCTGTTCCTGAACATTTTATAGCTCTCTTGGTCTTCTTTGTTTTCCAAACCCAGAAGCTGCATCACCAGGAGATCATTTTAAATCAAATCATTGCGTCAAAAATCTAACAGCAACTTACGAAAACAAGGTATAATCTATACAAATTGAAACAACCAAATTTCCAGACTTCTTCACTTGCATAGATGACAAGAGGAGAAACTACTTCATCCAAACAAAGTGAAATAGTGACCAATATATTGTGATGCATGAATAGGACGGTATTTTTAAATATTTAAAAAATAAAATCTTGTCAGAGAGATCAAAATTAATCAAATAAAAAAAAAGAACTGCAGTTAATTATCGAATAAATGACAGACGAACATGATATTAATTCAATTATATAGCTTAGCATATGTTCTGAAACAGAAACTAAATTCCAACTTGTAAATCTCAATCTATAGTTATACTTTGTCAATTTTGCAGGCAAGTTTGAAGTAGAGAAAGATTCTGAAATAAGAGATAAACTCACAGTGATTTCGTTAGAATCCTCATCTTCGCAACACGAAGAAAAGGAAGCGTTAGATTCCAAATTGGTATGCAATTTGATGAACTCTTGCGAAAACTGTTGGAACAATTGATACGTCGGCGAAGGACTTTCATTGGAGGTCTCGGAGAATTGGCTACCAGAATCATACCAAATGGACGGAGAATAATCCAAGTCAAAATCTGAACTATCTGGAAAAATCTCCGACTGTAGATCAGAGTACGCCGAGGAGTATTCATCAGAATCGATATCATTCGGCAATTTCTCCGAACAGGTAAAATCAACATCGGCTGGGACGAATTTTCTGGCAAGCTCTGCATCTGATTGTTTCCCTAGATCATCCCTGCTTTCACATTTGTGCACTTTTTCGGCAGCTGATGCCTTCTGGGAACTCGACAAAACAGAGTTACGATAACTGACATCGTTTGAATTGAACTGCTGTAGCTCATGAAGTCTACTTACTTTATTTGCTTCAATTGTAAAATTTTTACCGGAAACTTCAACGGAGACTTCAGATTGGTCCACAGATTCGGAAACCTCTGTTCCTTCACAACTAACTTCGTTCTGATTAAATTTCGGTAAATTCTCAGATTTCTTCATTTTTCCGTCCACAATATTCCTCGTAAACCTCTCCTCGCGAGCAAAGTCCTTATCTCTTCCAACTCCTCTCCTTAACTTGGACTCCTTATCAACCGAAACTGCTCCAGAACACGACTCAACGCACGAATACTCAGACACCTCTACCTCCACATTTTTTGTTCTCTCATCACAACAATTATCTTTACTAACTCTTCCAAACTTCTTACCTCCATCTTCAGAGCTAAACTTATTAGCATTGCCAGAGACTCTGCTCGAATCGCATTCAAAGGAGAGCTCCACAGTAATTAAGCGCTCCGAATAGTTATTATTACCAGTCAAAAACGTACTCAGAACCGGAGACATTTGAAACTTCCGTCGACGTTTCTGAGGCAATCTCGAGCGCGGCTGCTTCTTCACTGCGGAGAAGAGCGGCAGTTTCCGCCGGTTTGTTGGCTTCAGAACCAACTGTTCTCCAAATTTACGCTTCATGATCACGGAAATCGATCGGAACAAAAAAAAAAAAAAAAACACTACGATGTTGTGCCTGCTGCTTCGATTTTTTCTTATCAACGAAGAAATTAAAAGGAAAAATAACAGCAAATGGTTTCGATTTCAACTGCGTGATTTGGAATAAAGAAGCACTGTATGTGTGAAGTTGTGAAGCAGTTAAGGAACGAACGTTGAAAGCTGAAGTTGAAGTGAAGGAAGTTTATATAGGATCCGATAGGGAAATGGGTCCACTTAGAATGGGACCATTATTTCATTTCTGAGTCACGTTCATGGAGAGGGAGATTGTTTCGTTAGTTAATGCCATCATCACCCCATTTTTGTTTTGTTTTATTTTTTAAATTTAATTTTATAACTTTTTTATACGGCACAATATTATGCAAAATTAAAAAAATAAAAATAAAAGTCATATGTTATGTTTAATTTTAATATTATATATATATATATATATAAATAATATTATAGTGATATTTAACATGTTTACTTTTTCACATTAACCTTAACTTAATTGAGACGTTGAAACTTTAACTCCTTCGATACTAAACTAGTCGGACTCGAATGAGGATGGATTAATACCATCTAAGACCTCTCGTGTCCTTAGCAAAATAGGATGAATATTCGATACTCGCTATAATTTAAGAGATTAGTCCCAATTTAATTAAAGAAGGTCCATAAAGTTAAACAATATATATATATATATGATATATATATATATATATATATCTAAGCTCATATAAGTCGATTTCCCAGATCACTAAGTCCAGTTCAAGACGAGGGAGACAGTAGTTTTAAACTCCTCCCAATCGTCGGTTGTGAGATCGAACCGTGGTTCCCTACCAAGCTCATACAACAACTATTGGTAAAAAATAATATTATTAAATTGTTTATAACCATTTGAATTCTCGTTGATATATTAAAAATAAAATAAGTATAATACTAATAGATAAATAAGAGAAAATTTATTAAAAACGTTTAGAAAAAGTGACTTTTGTATGCTTAGAGAGCTAAAAAGAAAACCCGTGAAAACAACCTCTAAGGAACTACAACTAACCTTCCACTTCCAGCACTTAAGCCCTGGTCTGGGAGGAGGAGCAACCCATCCATGAATCTTAAGTGAGGTAAAAATAATTGAGTTGAATTTGATCTAATCCAAGTAGTTGTTTTTGTTAATTAAAAAAATGATAGATTCACTTTACATAATTGTTTGATTGTAATTTTGATTCGATTTTCCGCATTTCTTTTAGCGTTTATGTTTTTCAATTTATTGTTTTTATTTTTTTTAATTTTTCATTTTGTAAATTAGTGCGTGATTAGGGTACGCGAATTTAATTTTTTTTTTTTTAAGGGGGTATTTCTATGTGGGAAGACTAATGAATCTATGAATTCTTGCTTGAAGGGTTTTTTTTTTTTTTTATAATTTTTTTTTTATTGTTATTTATTTTGATTGAAGGACGTTGCATTGATTTGTTTGTAATCCTACAAGGAAAAAGAAGGATGGGTATGTCGTCTGCAAATATTGCAAGTGACGGGATGAAATTATGCATATTTGATTTAAGAAGGGGGCAAAATGAAGGGCAGGAGCTTGATAAGATCTTGTTTTTTTACCCGGTTGATTTACCATTTCAGAATCAGCTATCTGTCACAGGCCTATGTGAAGGACTGATCACATTTACAAGGTTGGTAAAATTACTGTTAATTGTGGTTGCAGAAGTATCTTATATTTGTTTTTACTTTTTGTAGATTTACTAATGGTAGAAAAAAGTGGTAACTAATGAATTATTTGAAATATCTTGGGTGCAGAAAAGCACTTTCCAGTAAGCATCTCAAAGCAAATTATTTTTTTTTTTTTTTTTTTAAGTGAAAAATTATTTTAAGCTAAATTAAAAGAAAAATCAGACAGAGAGATTTACTAAAGAAACTGGATAGGCTTACCTTAGGAACAAAAAGGAGAAAATGGTTGAACATCCTACAAATTCATTATGGTGATCAGTTCAATTAATATTCCTTTGATGTGTTATTCATTTAAGATTTCTTTGGCATACTTTTAGTTAGACAAGAGAGTTGGTAGCAACAAGGTTAACTTCTACAGCTGAATTGAGGCAAATTATTGCGTATGACATTAGTTAACATGGACCTGCTATTTGGTTAGGAATTGATATCACAGAGGGCTGAAAATGAGTGAATGTTGTGTACAATTAGAACCTTGTAAGAGTTGTTTTCTTCTCTTATTGAAAACTTCATATGTAATTTTGTTATCGGTGGGCTGCATTTACAAAAACTTTGTGGTCAATATTGGCCTCCTGTAATGTACTCTTCCAACTATACTTAGTTTGGTCTATTGTTCTAGGGGAAAAAAAAATCTTATTTCACACAGTATCGATACCAGAAAAAGGCAGGTGCAACTCAGTTGGTATTGAGTTTACGGGTCATAGGTTTGAGTTATATTTGAGGCAAAAGCCCTGACATTAAAAATAAAAATAATAAGGGTTACCTATCAAAGAAAACAAGAAAAAATAAAAACAGGAAAAGGGGACAACTTGGTTGATATTAGCCTCATTTATGAATATGAACGCAAACCTCATTGGTTCAAGTCGTGTTTGAGGCAAAGGTCTTTGAGATTGAAAACAGGAAATAAAACAAGCCTATTTGGTTATCATAGAATCTTTCCTGGTTTCCAGTAACATATTCAACTTTCACTTGATAATTTATACTTGGGGCCGTTGGTTCATTGATGTAAAACTGATATACTGTTGCTACTTTCTGCCTGGCTATTATACTGTCTCTTTCTTTCTGTAAGTAATTTAGGGAATTACTGGATTTATCTACTTTTCGTGTGGTAAAAATCTAACTGCAGTTCTACATTGAATAGGATCATTCCATCTTGTAATAGTGTCTTTCTAAGTAAAGGATTCTAGTTACTGCATAAATATGGATAAAATTTCTAAACAAATCTTTTTCCTGGAACACTGCTGCTTTTACTTGAAATCTTTTTCTTATTTTTTGCTTACCAATCTTTTTAGTGTTTTTCCTTCTATTTGTCCTTCTCCTCTCTATAATAGCCCCCCCCCCCCCCCCCCAAAAAAAAAAAAAAAAAAAAAAAAAAAGAAAAAGAAAAGAAGAGTGAAAAGATTGGGAAAAGGTTTACATCAACAGAAACTTAAGTGTGGTTCATGTTACCGGTTTAGTGAATACCATGTCTTCATCTGTTTATTGGCTGAAAGAAACCATTATCTGTCTGCTACAGAATATTCTCTCCACAAGCTGCTTGTGAGGTTATTGAAGCTGAGATGAATTCCCATGTATTTTATGAGGCTGAACCAGATATTTGGATTGTAATGGTATGGTATCTATATTTCTCATTTATGAAATTTACCCTCTTTTGAACTCATAGTTTGTAATAATTTCAAGGACTGTTCTGTTTGGTTATCTTTTGTAGTACATGTAGGTTGGGCTTAATGCAGGTTAAAAGGAGGGAAAAAAATGAAAAGAAAAAAAGAGAAGAGTATTTACTGGAAAGGGCCTGTTTCAAATCATGTTCTCTTAAACTCATCTGGATAATAGGAGACAAGTTAGTTAACTCCTAAAATATGTACTATTGTATAACTTCTAATCCATATGGTTAAACATGAATTCAGCCCCAATCATTGTATGATGAACTCATGGATATTTCTATACCATTGTGTTTATTATGATATTTCTTATTGATAATTTACTATATGATTTATTAGTTTGCAAGTTACTGAGCTGCAGTCTTTTGATCTTGCATTGGTGATGATATGATATTCACCTATAGGTTAACAAGATCTCCCATTTGTCATAGAAAAGAAACTTCTTATATTGACATGACTCTGTGGATTTTAATATCACCCTTGTGTTGTGCTTCATTTTTTTTTTTTTTTCAAGGGCTAATCCTTCAATTTCACTATGGAACCCTGAAATAAATACGAATATGCAGCTGGTTTGATTCCTATATTTTATTTTTAATAGGCATCTCCATTATTTTGAAGAGTTCCCTTTTGTATCTAAATTACGTTAGATGAGCAAAAGATAATACTTATTTGTGCCATGACTTAATAAGCATAATTTCTCTGTACAAGATAATGAAGCTTTTATGGTGTACATGCATATCTTCTTTCAGATATTGATAATTTATGTTGTTTCTGGTCTATCATGTTGTTATAGGTTGTTGAGAAAAATAGAGAATCAGATGCTATATGGAGAATTGATTCATTAAGAAGTATACTTAAGGAATTACACTCTCTTTTTCTGATGTTTAACGGAAGTATAAGGGCATTGCTGGATAAGGAACCTGGCGGGGGGCTTGTCCGGACCCATCTGTATTACTTCATTATGGATTATTTGTGTGGTGAGAGTTTATTATATTCTATAAGGTTGTATAAAATTCCATTATTCAAGCATTTATGTACTTTAAAAGGCATCACTTTAAGTTACTAATTGTCAGCATTCCAAAAGCGGTCTCCATTGGATTGTTGCTGCTGGGGTAATGTGCAGTTGCTCAGTTAAATGACTTGGATTGAATTTGTGCAATAGGAGCAATCTGAAGTTGCTGTATGCCAGACCTTACTCATACATTTTCTCTTTGAGGCAGATTTTCTTGTCGGGAAGAAACTTCAGTTGCCAAATTTCCGTGATTCTCTAAAAGAGCGTGGAACAGTACAAATGCTAACTATAGGAAGGGAAGCTGCCCTTGAGGTTCAGGTATGTCTCTAAGATAAGAAGCAAAAGTTTTCTAAAACCTAAACTTAATCCTCATTTTTTCATTATTCATGGATCATAGATGCAAGCATAGTTTTGTTTTTACCTTTTTGTTCGTGGGGAGTAAGTTCTCACCTGGTAAATACAGCTCATGAGTGATTCTTTAGTGTTTATCTGGTGAAAGTTTCTTAAATTTTGTTGGCATTACTTGTATGTGTCTTGCGTTTCAGTTGGATATTTTCTGTACAAAAAGAATGAAGGATAATTTCAAGGCTTTCTCTAACTATTTTCTACTTGTTGCAGTCCTTAATAAAAGCATTGGAGTTATGTATGGGGAGTTCACAGTGTAGCTCATTAGTCATGTACCAAGACTTGCTTGTCTCCTCTACTCTTTCTCCAGTATGGTTTGATCTCTCTCTCTCTCTTCTTCTCTCTCCCTCTCTCAAGGTGACTGGGGAAAAAAAAGGAAGAATATATTTAGTCTCTTAAATTTCAGGAAAAATCTTACTTTTTCATGAAAAAGAATTGCCTGTTAACATTGTGAGCAAAAGAACTCTTAGATATTTAGATTGACTTCCTCCTTGGTCTTATGGATCATATTTTTTTCATTCCCCGTTAATCAGAAGTTTGTTACCTTTTTCAGGATGACACTGTAAATCTATTTAACTATGCTGTGCTAAGGTTGTCCCCACGTGCTTTATCCTCTGGAGCAAGTTCCTGGTCCTATCTACGCAAAGGAAATGCTGGATCTAGTGTTTCTGGACTAATGTTACCAAACTCTGGTTCAGTTTTAGACCTTTATAATGGTTCACATGAAACTTCTCGCCCGGGAAGCCAAACTTATAATGTTTTGAGGCCCTTAAAGAATGGACAGTGGTCCAGAGGAAATGATGGTTTCCTTGTTACTGATTCTTGGGGGGTTGAGGTTGACAGTTCAGTTCACCCCACAATCTGGCTTCATGAAACAGAGGAGAGGATGTATCTCTGTGCTTATCAACATAAAAGTCTCACCATAATATTTCTTATTCCTGCTACATCTGTGCTTAATGCAGATCAAGATATTCCTTTTATGAAGCAGCAAATTGTTGAGAATGTGAGTTTTGTATTTCTGATAAAGCTCATCAATATTTTTGATATTTGTATTTTTCAATATCCTTTAAAATCTGTATGTTTTAACTTGCTTTTTGTCCTTCGTGATAGATAAAAGTTATCTTGATGAATCCATATGTTATTTAGACAACTATACTGCTTCTATGACTTGAATGGATGAATGATGGTACTGATTTATGGATTTCTCAGCCTTTTAACTCATGAACTTGGGAATGAATTAAGATTCGGTCAGATAACTGTTGGGCCATTTCTTTGCTGGTTATAAGATTGTGTTTAGGTTTTTGCAAATGTCTAACTTTGTGGGATCCCCTAGATCACCATCACCTGGAAAGCTCTGGTACCCTGCTTCCCAAATGTGCAGGTGTCTTACTGGGCATGAATTCCTAGCTTTTTAGAATAAATATCTACCGAAAAGATGAATCCTGATTTTGAATTGTGGGGAATGTTGTCCATTTACTCCTTTGACATCCAGAAATTGTTTTAATTGTTGCAATTGAAAGGTCCCTGGAACACACAACTACAATATGGTTGAACAAAACTGGACTCCCATTTTTACAAATTATCACTGTTATGTTGTGTAGAGGATGTATGGAAGATTTAAACTTCATTCCAAATGTGAAATGAAACACTAAAACAACTTGAACATGTTTAGACAAATATCTCAGAAAAGTTTGGTACATTAGAGATGTAGCAACGTTTGAGACGGATCTATGTTCCAAACATGTTTTGTATGTCTTGGCAAGAATGAATTTCCTTTCTGATTATTTGTTCTATAATACTTCAAAGCTAATTAAAAAGATTAGTTATAGAACCATAGAACAGATGATGTTTTTTCTTTTCCCGGCCAATCATTTGTTGAATCAATAAGCATGGTTTTTTATTAACTATTATTTTCTTTTCCCTAAATGAAGAATTAAAAAATTTGTTTTCTGCTTCTTCTCAAGTTTTGTCCCCCCATCCCCACCCCCACCACACTCCCTCCCCCTTTCTCCCATGGCACGGGAATAGATGTTAATTTTGAAGTTAAGGATTGTTATTTGCTCAAAATTACTTTTGCAATTTTGTTTACATTCGTTCAGATCCCCCAGTGCAAGTTTGCTAAGCCTGCTTTAGACAACATTTGTAATTTTTGGACTTCCTATATGAAACCTGTAATTGCCTGATGCTTTTGCTAATTGCCAACTTATCCATTTTTTCCCTGTTACAGCCTTCTATTCTATTCCATATGGATTCTGAATTTGATGGAACCTAGGTTTAAGCTAAAAAATTATTCAGGATAGTTTTGGTCTGTATAGTGCCCTATTTTGCGAAAATGTTATGATATTCTGAAGATTTCAGGTACTACTCAAGATTATCAAAGTTGAGGAGAAACTATCAAGAGGATGGGCCGGTGAAAATGCATATCATGTAAGTGGGTACCGCTACTTGCTAGTAGATGGTGATAGATGTATATCTCGAGCTTCTCCACCAGGAAAAGTAACAACTCTAGCAAAGGTAAGGTCCTCAGATGCTTACAATTGTATCTTTTTCTTATATATATATATATATATATATATTTTACTGCTCCTTTTTTGGGTTATGTAAATAAGTAATAAAGCTAAATTTGCATTTACCACCTGATATTGCATCCATTTTACCTTTCTCTTTTATAATCTTTTTTTTGGCGGCTTGACCACTGTACTTGGTTGTGCCTTCTCAGTTTTGATTAGGCTGTAGTAGAATCTGGATAAAACATACTGCAGGATAGGAGGTACTATTTTATTTCAGAATATTTCAGCAAAGATCATTCTTAAAATTAGATATGGATCTATTACTCATGTCTTCTTTGTAGGTTACCTTGGTCTAAATTTTGACAACATGCCGTGATCCTAATCTGGATAATATTTGTAGGTCAAAGCGTAGATTAAATGCATTTTCTGTGAAGGTTATTTGTATGACATGAATAATTTCTATCTCGAAATGATTGTGGCAACTAAATTTGAACTAAGCTGAAGTAAATAGGTTTTTAGTGCATTAAGCTTGGCTAGGCCTGGCACTCAGATTGCCTTGTTCACTCGAGGAAATAAAAATGTAAGAACCATCTCTTTCATGTTTATTAAGGGTTCAAAGAAAGTGGTGAACTGGAAAAAGGAGAAAAAGGACATTTTTTCAGGAAACTTCCATGCTCCCATTTTTTTATTTTTTTTTTTATTTTTTTATTTTTTATATGAATTCTGTTTTAACCTTTAGGTCCATAATATTTGCCAGTTTGGGCATTAATCCTTCAGTTGTGTTATAATAGAGTGGGACTATAACCATCTGGTCATGAATACAAGTGTAAGAGATTCAGCTTAGGAATGCTAACGCAAAATAATATATTAATTTAATTGGCATATAAATCACATTCTAGCAATAGATTAAGAGAAGGAAATATATTTGGATTTGAAATTAAGTTGCTGGTGTTGTTTGTTCATCTTTATATTTCAAGCATGCCAAAGAAAGATCCAAATCCTCAAGTACTAGAAAACTATCTTTTTTTTTTTTTCCTTCCCAGTTGTTCAGTGAATGCAGAATTATTGTGATAGTGGATAAAAGATGAGTGGAAAGGCTGGGTACCACCACCACAGACCTATCTGCCAATCTGCCCATGTGTACTCAATCATCTTAAATATTTTAAGGGCTCATACACTATCATCCTTCTCAAACTTACATTAAAATTATTTTGAGGCAGGTAAAACATGGGGAAATTAAAATGAAAGATTGGAAATGTGTACTCATCATATTGGATAATGTCTGTGGGCAAACCCCTAGTGTGCCAATTAGTATCAAAACATTCATGGGATGGCTTTCTGCTAGTGTTATTTGATGTCTAAATGTAGTTCTAATTGCTTTCTTAGCTAGGGAATTTGAGTCATCATAATTGATATATTGGTGGCAGGAATCTTTAGTTGCCTTAAGTAGGCTTAGAGAGGAAGTTGATTTGGAAAAGAACCGAGCCAAATGGGAAGGTATAGGTCGTGAGAAAGATCTGGAAGTAAGCATCCGAGCAAAAAACAATGCTTGGGTAATTGCTAGAATTACAAGGGGAAAGGAGCTCTATATGGTCCTTGAGAAAGCCAATGAAACCCTGCTTTATGCCTCTGATGCTGTTGAGAAGTTCAGTGACAGGTAATGCTTTCTTGTTATTACCATTTTTGTAGTAGTATATATTGATTGAATTCACACTTTTTTAATTCACTTTGTGAACCTATTTGTCTCTGGAGGAGCAAGAAAGAAATGCATTTTAATGAATTATGATTATGCAGGAACTAACTACTCCATAGCCTAGCTCAGAACTTTCTTCTTCTTTAGGATAATTTTAACACATTGCAGTCTGAAGTATTAAAAGAATTTGCTTTAAGATAATTATAACATTTGTGCATACACTAACCTTCATAAAACCATTACTCAAAATCTCATTCTTTTTCTTATATAAATTTCTGCTTTCCCCTTCTTACCATTGCCAGCCAGTCTGAGACACCAGCTTATATATATATATATATATATATATATATATATATATATATATATCTTGTTCTTGCAGGTACTGCAATGGAGCTTTCTCTTTGAATTAGGCTAATAATTACTTTAGCAAGGGGGAAGTAAATAATGTTGTTTATATATGGTTGGAGAGATTTTATTTATGATATTTAAAATCTTTTTGGTCACTCTGCTGTGATAGGCACACTTTTTGTTGTAATCTTGAACATTGTAAAGATAGATATATGTAAATACTTCCAAGATAGATGGTTTATTCTGAACTAGGAGCAAATGGGAATGGCTTCCAGTAGTTTGGACTTCGGAGGTGCCTAATTGCAATATGTATTAAATATTTGGTCAAATTTGAGAATTTACTTTCAAGTTGGGCCGGGCCACGGTGATCAGTGTTTGCATAATAAATACAGCTATTTGTTGTGGGCTTTTGGCGAGTTAGAGACATATTAAAAAAAACACCCACCCCACCCCAACCGACCCAGCCGACACCGCCCGACTTATCCGGTTCGGGGGGGGGGGGGGGGCGAAGCCCACCCCTCACCCCAGAGGGGGGGGGGTGACTCAAAACTTTTTAACGTGGTGAGTTAGTGATATGATATAGAATAAGACAAGGTTACGGATAGTTTTTTTTTTTTTTTTTCTTTTTGGAGCAAGATGTTTTAAATAGATATGAAAAAATATCTTTAAATCAAATTACATTCAAATTAATATTCATTCGAGTCGAATTGATCTCTGAGATTTTAAATAGGTATATATAAAAGTTAAGATTCGAACTTTTAATTTCATTTAAGCCAAAAGAGTTTCTTATCGTTTTATCAGACATAGTTATTTCAATTTTGTGAATTTCAATCCTTGAATTTTTTATTTTTGATAATTTAGTTTTCAATTATTTATTTTAAAAGTTTTTGGGGTTTTATTTTTATATTTGTTGCATGTTTAAGATATTGTTAGTTTAAAAATTAATTCTTTATTAGGATATTTGTTGATTTCATTAACTTTAAAAATTATTTATTTATTTAAATTAAATAAAAAAGTTATAATAGAATAAAAAATATATAGATGGAGTTATATAATGAAACAATATTAAAGTTTATTAAATATAATTGAATAATGTTTTGAGTTTAACAATGATTTACATGTTCTCAAAAGAAAAAAAAAAGAGGAGATTTGCATTGTTTGAGGGGAAATTTTTCCCCATTTTTGAAATAATTTAATAATTTTTTTAATTAATATGTTAAAATAAAATATTTAATTATGGTAAAAAAGTGTATTTTAGTTGATAACGCCATACTAACTTTTGATAGCTAATGGTCTAACAAAAACAATAGTAACCCCAAGGGCCCAGTTGAGCTCATAAGGCTCTCTTAGCTAAAGTGAGATTGTTCGGACATCAACTCATGTATGCAATAGTTGGTTTACTCTAAATGTTAATTGGTTTAAAAAGATTTTCCGATAATTTGGGACCAATTAAGACACCTTAAAAAAAAAATATATATATATATATATATATATAGTGGATTCAGTAAATGGATTTTGCATTTTGCAGAAATACATACTATTGAAGCCCACATTCGGCCCAATTCCTCTAGGGCTCTATAATTTGAAACTTCTAACTCCAACCCTCTCTATAAATATCATCATCCCGCTTCTTGTCACTTGTAGCTTCTTCACTCTCCTTCAATCTACATTCTCCACGGTATTCTCAAATCTCTGTATAATTTTTTCATTTTTTTCCATTGGCATGGGTTACGAATGGTTTCTGTTTGAGCTTCTTCATGGTTTAATTTTAAAGGTTTAATTGTTTTTTTTTCCTGATCTGGGGTTTAGTAAATCTTGTCTCTGAGGATGAGATTCAGTTTAAAAAACAAGACCTTTTATCTTCTGAGAATAATTCATGCTGAACCATTTTCATTACTGAAGAGACATACTAATAACTACGTTTGGGGGTGGGGAAATTTTTCCTTTTTTTTTTGAATAAATTTGCTGATTTTAGTTTGTTTTTTGAACTGGGTAGTGAAAAGCCTTTTGGGTTTGTACTGCCTCTGAGGATGACTAAACCGAAAACTTTCGTTCTTCTGAGAATATTCCATGCGGAAGCATTATGGAGACCTGAACTGAAGAGGCTTAAGTAAAGGTTTTTTTTTACTTTTTTTTGTTTCTGGGTTATTTTTTCTAATTCAGATCCATTTGTTGTATGGGCAGATGTTTGTGTGAATTTGTTTTTTACTTTCCCTCAGATCGGATTATGCGTTTCTGATGATGATTAAAATATTAACTTTCGTTCTTCTGAGATTATCCATGCGGAAAAATTTTGGAGACCTGAACTGAAGAAACGTATTGATTGATTGATTTTTTTTTTTTGTTTTAAAATTTTTTTATAAGGCTTCCTCTTTGATTTCTTTTTTACAGTACCTTTGCATAAGTTATGATTTCCTTTTCAAAAAAAAAAATATTGAAAATGTTATTTTCATGTTCCTCTATGATGAATAAAACAGATGACGAGTCTGATTGAAATCCATTCTTTAAAATCGTGAGGACAATCGAGGCATTTGTCTGAGAGGATTTGCTTCTATTCTTTAAAATGTTTTCATTGTTTACCTAGGATTGACACTGGTTTCTTGATCTGGGGTTTTTGGGGGTGGCTTGATATTATATGTTGTTTTTCATTTTGACATTGTTGATATATTTTAACCATGATTTTGGTAACTGTTGTTAGACCTGCTCTTAATTAGGTCTTTATAGATGTATGGATCTATGGTATAATGGGGTATTTTGCGCATTACAGAATCTTAATTTTACTGATTGGTTTATGATATTTTGTTTGTCTACTTTACACAGTGCCTGAGTTGTTTGTTTTGGAACCAAATTTGTGTTTATCTAAAATGAGGTATGTAAAGATACCCTTTTTTTAAGTCCTGAGTTCATGTTTATTCTAATCTTTTTTTCACTGCTGATTTCTAACTATATAGTGTTCTTTGTTTTTGTATTATTTTGCAGTAAGCCAATGGAGGAAGATGTAAGTTATTCTCTTTTAGCCCCTTTTTCTTTAATATTAATTATTTCTCACCATTGAGTTCATTTACCATTTTCATGTAACTAAGTTTTGCATAATATCTTTGGTTCTTTAGGTTGTTAAGAATGAGGAAGAGGAATTCAACACAGGGCCTCTATCTATACTAATGATGAGTGTTAAAAACAACACACAGGTAATTATTCCTCTTGATCACATTACCTTAAATTTCATTAAAGATGTATAATAGATTCATATTATTAATGATGTTATGTTTGCTTTACTTTTTTTTGTTTCAGGTGCTGATTAACTGTCGGAATAACAGAAAGCTTCTTGGCCGAGTTAGAGCCTTCGACAGACATTGCAATATGGTTCTTGAAAATGTCAGAGAAATGTGGACTGAGGTTTGTTTATTCGTTTGTTTTCCATTCTTGGAACCTTTCTTCCTGTTACGATAAAAGCTGATTGATTTGGTTGGTTTCTTTTACAGATACCAAAGACAGGGAAAGGAAAGAAAAAAGCACTTCCAGTAAACAAAGATAGATTCATTAGTAAGATGTTTCTTCGTGGGGATTCTGTTATTATTGTTCTTCGTAATCCCAAGTAAGAAAAAATACCATCTTTGGATTTAAAGAAAATAGGAATGGTTGTAGTATTATTGATGAGTTTAAACAGAGAGTTAATGTAAAATGATATATATATATATATATATATATTAATGTCTTTACTAAACCACTAATAACATTTTGTCTATACTGTATTTCTCACCATTTGCTATGGGAGGTTCGTTTTTTTTTTCTTGAATTTTAATTATAATGACCCAAGAAAGCTTTTATGGTGATTATCTAGATATAAATAATATATATATATATATATCACTCACTAGTGGATGTTGATGCCTATTCCTAGCAGTCACTAGCTGGTTAGATTATTTTTCGTACAGGTATATACCTAATTGATTCTGTGATTCCGGTTTCAAACCAAAAAAAAAATAATCATATATATATATAAAGTATATGTGTATATATAATCTGTTTGGATAATTAATTGTAACTAAGGAAGAACAGGTCATCTAGGAATGAAATTTTCTTGAGTTGGAATAATTCAAATTGTGAGGGACTACTATTCAGTGTTTTGTTCCGTGACGCTAAACACATAATTATGTTTATATTTTGTAGAAATTGAGAGATATAATTGTTTAATTTGAGAGGAATTTGTGGGAAGAAATTTTTATCAATCTGAAACATCATCAAAATTTATATCTTACTTGGTAAAGTGTATCAAATTCTTGACTTGAATAATTTCAATTAGATTTATTTTAAACTTGAGGTCCATATTAGAGTGTCACTCTAACAAGTTATCATGAGGATACTCTTCCTTTATATGTTATGTTGTGGAAAAGTGCCTAATGTTTTTCTTGTTAAGGAACGTGCAAATCAAACTAGAACGTATGAGCAGAATATGCATATATATATTATATATTTAATTGTGACTTGAAATTTCAATGATTTATTTTAAACTTGAGGTCAATTAGGTTATATATATATATATATCTAACAAGTTATCATGAGGATACTCATGACTTGTGAAAACTTGTGAAAACTACTTCAAAATGCCTAATGTATTCGTGGGGTGCGTGAAAAGTCTACACGGCAAATAAAAAATATATATATATTTTTGGACGCCGGAAAAGTCTACACTATATATAAAATACTACAACATGGTCTTCTTTTTTAACAGCCACTAGTGATTTTCTTGCTATTTATATCCGTCTGCAAGCTTCATTTTTCATAAGCATGGTTAAAAATCACCCAAAAACATCGATATATATATATATTTTCTCTAAGCTAATAATGGGATTTCGAAAGTTTGTGGGATTTTCGATTCTTGTGTTTATTTTATCCCTTTCTTTGGTGGATAGTACTCCACCGGCCGAACCAGTGAAATGTTCATCAGGGAACAAAAATTGCACCGTGACCAACACCTACGGAACATTTTCCGATCGAACAATTTGTCGTGCCGCCGAAGTAGTTTACCCCACAACAGAACGAGAACTTATTTCCATAGTATCAAATGCAACTAAACAGCAGAGGAAAATGAAAGCGGTAACTTTAACTTCACACAGCATTCCAAAACTCGTCTGCCCGGACGGCCAAAACGGGTTATTAATCGGCACGAAGTATTTAAATCGTACCGTGGATTTGAATATGTCGGCGATGACAATCACGGTTGAACCGGGGATGACGTTGAGGGAACTGATTAATGTCAGTGCTAATGCTGGTTTGGCCATACCTTACGTGCCTTATTGGTGGGGAATTACTGTGGGAGGACTTTTGGGAACCGGTGCTCACGGTAGCACGTTATGGGGTTTGGGTAGTGCTGTTCATGACTACGTTGTCGGAATTCGAATCGTTACGCCGGCCGGAGAAGATGATGGTTATGCAAAAGTTAGAATTCTTGAAAATGGTGATTCTGAACTTGATGCTGCTAGGGTTTCTCTAGGAGTTCTTGGAGTTATTTCTCAGGTACAGGTTATAATTTCATGCATGTTCATCCAATTATTTTTTGCATATATATTAAAGATACAATACAAAAAAGAAATAAAGTGGCTTCCGGATACGAATATTAACAATACAAAATAATGGACACCAACACATCAACAACGGAATCTTGATAGCGGGAAATTGACAGTTGTTTTCGTCACAAAATTCATTGCAAAAGTCATTTTGTTTGGATTTATGATGGATATGACCGTGAAAATTTAATTTTCTTGACAAATTTGTTGGTCTTAGTAGAAGGATCTTGATTTCTTTTATCGTAAAGTTTTGATTTAAAACCAACGAGGTAAAAAAAATAAAAGCCCCCAATAGGGCCAACGGGCTCATATCTCTCATATTTATTAAGTCGGGTCCATTATGAATTATTACTCATATTTATTAATTATCCTTGTTATTAATATATATATATATATATATAACAGGTGACCTTTCAACTTCAACCGATGTTCAAAAGATCGATAACTTATCAAGAGAGGAACGATTCAGATTTAGGAAATGAAGTCTCGATATTCGGGAGAAAACATGAGTTTGGAGATGTAGCGTGGTACCCAAGTCATCAAAAGGTTCTTTATAGGATTGATGATCGTGTTCCTTCCAATACTTCTGGAAATGGTCTCAATGATTTCCTCGGTTTTCGTTCCACACCTTCTCTCTTTCTTGCAATCATCCGAGGCGCAGGGTTGTTTTTTTATATATATATATATATATATATATATATATATATGTATGTGTATATATTATTCAAATTAAAGATTTTCAGTAAATTAAAATTGGTTATTGTTGGTTCTTAATTTATATATATTTAGGAAAGTCTAACTAATTTGATAACAAATTACTATAATATAATATATATATTATTTTGCAAATGACCTAATTTTAATTGATAATAGTGAAGTTAATACGTTCGTCATAGTTGGCTCTTAAAAATTTAAAAAAATTTAAAAAAAATATAATTTAATTGATTTACACTTTTTTTACGTGGCTTCTTATGTAAAATATCTTGAATTTGATTTATATCATAAATAACTGTGTTATATTTTTAACGATATTTAAAAAAAATATATATATATATAATGTGTGTTATGTACAATATTGTTTGAAATCTATAATTTCTACTAATCTTTTCTCAAATGAACAGAGGAAGCTCAAGAAAGGTTTGGGGATGCAAATGGGAAGTGCATAAATGGTGGACTGACTAATTCCATACTGTCCGCTAGTGGATACGGGTTGACTAACGATGGTAAAGTATATGTATATATTTTATTAGTATATATTTTAATATAGCTTTCAAGTTATTTGTAAATAAAACTTGTTGATGTGTATATATATATATATATATTTATAATATTTTTTCTTCAGGCAAGACATTTAAGGGCTACCCCGTAGTGGGAAACAACAACCGACTCCAAGCATCGGGAACTTGTCTCGATAGCCCAAATGACTTACTATTTTCGTCATGTCCATGGGATCCAAGAGTCAAAGGTTTATTCTATTTCCAGACAGGATTCACCATCAGTTTATCAAAGGTCAAGAACTTCATCCAAGACGTTCAAGAACTCGTCACCTTAAGTCCGAATTCCCTGTGCGGATTAGAACTCTACGACGGCGTTTTAATGAGATACGTCACCGCTTCGAAAGCATACCTAGGAAAATCCGAAGACGGCGTGGATTTCGACATTACTTATTACAGAAGCAAAGATCCCAACAGTCCGAGGATGTTCGAAGACATTCTTGAAGAGATCGAACAAATGGGTTTGTTGAAATACGGTGGAATTCCACATTGGGGTAAAAATAGAAATTTGGCTTTTGATGGGGTGATTAAGAAATATAAAAATGGGAATGAGTTTTTGAAGGTGAAAGAAATGTACGATCCGATGGGATTGTTTTCGAGTGAATGGACGGATCAGATTCTTGGGCTGAGAAATAATGGGACGACAATTGTAGTGAGAGAAGGTTGTGCTTTGGAAGGATTGTGTATTTGTTCGCAAGATATTCATTGTGCACCTAAGAAAGGTTACTTTTGTCGACCGGGGAAAGTCTACACCGATGCAAGAGTTTGTACAAAGTTGTAAATAATAGTTGAATATATATATATATATATATATATATATGGTGTGTGATTTAGATTTTATTTTGCATGGAATATAATCTCACCTCTCGAGTGTAGCACTTAGTTCCTATAGTCCGGGCTGGTTACCCACTTTGATACCAATGTCACGACTCGGACTCATAAGCCCATGTCCACGACTATGAGCCTAGTAGTACTCACGGTCGACTATTTGGTTTTTTCCTTCACTTTACCAAAAGAATACCCGAATTAACTACGAATACTTAGACTTTCTTATATACTATATATATGTTATCACATTCATATGACACATCGATATGAGTGTGACAAGTCATGTAGAGTAAACCTCTCGAGGTACTTGTGTGAACTAATCATGTCCCCCGCGTCTAACCGAACAGTAAGACACTTAATTTGGTACTATGGGCATGGAGTTCGTTCGCATCGCTTATGGTCCCCCTTATACGAACAACTTGAAGTATATTCTCGTGTTATTTGGATTAAGCCACAAATGTAGGTGTAAAAAACATTAATTGATACTATTCGACTATAAAACATGTCATGTCGAACACTAGAATTTATGCTAAGATAATTCGGTAGTGCAACACTAGTTGATCTCTAACTACCAAAAGCTTTATCCCGTATAAGTAAAATAATTCTACCATTAAAGTGGTTGTCCAAGTGGAACTAGCTCTACACTTCCATACGGGAGATCCAGGGATCGAACCCGATTAAACGAAAACGCTTGCATTAGTAGACCATCTATCTTTGCGTATGAGAGGAGCAGTGGTCCTCTTAGTCACCTTGGTGGGGTTATGATGATTTAGTTGAGTTTATTTTCGGCGAGCCTAACCCTATGGCGAATGAAACATTCTATAGCGGCAAGGTGGAACCTTAGTTGGGGATGACAACTCGGTTCTTCCGCTCCTTACCTTTAATGTCAATTATCAAAAAGAAATAATAATAAAAAAAATAAAATAATTCTAAACTCTAAAGTACATAAAATGAAAGTTATCATACCTAAACAATATTAGGTCTCTCTTAGAGTTGTAAATGAGTTGAGTCGAACGGAACATTGAAGGGTTTGAGTTTGAATTTGATTTGTTTAATTTTAGAACACGATTTATGTAAGTTTAATTAATCAAACTTAAAATTTGTTTAAATTTAGTTTATTTAATATATAAGTGAGTTCGAACTCACCATAAACGAAATTTAGGTAACAACTTGGTTTGTTTAATGGAGTACCTCTCTCTACACTCTCAGTGTATACACATTCGGCTATATTCAAAAAGTACCCTAAAGTAAAGGGAGAAAATGTATTCTCTGCTAATTGAAGTAATATACTTCTTCAATCTGTAGTCTGTACTCGTTTACATGATTATGGTTCCTCGAAGGTCAAAGCGCACCCTCATATCGGAATCGGAATCGGAATCGGAATTCGATTTCGATATGGTAAAGTTGATGAGGAAAGCTCATAGGATGGTTTTATACGAATTGGAGGAACTGGAGTTTATACTAGAAAATGAATCTATTCAATCGGATGAAGGGGATAAAATACGAACTCTAGTTCGTCATCTCGAATTCATAATATCTTTCATGGGAAATTCGGATGATTATCCCGCTTTACAAACATTTGGTATTTCATATATAGTTTTTCCTATTGTATCTGCAGTTAAAAATTTGTTCGTTGACATCGAGAGGTACGCGCTTGATGAGTCTGAGATTCTTGACAGGGGTTGTTTCCTGCATCATTCTTACGAGGTAGAAAGTCTAGTAAAGACGATCGAATATGTCAAGGAAAAGAAGTTGGTGAGATCATTGAGTGAAAACCCATGTTTGAGTTATAATATCGATGGAGAGGCTGTGATTGGCTTTGAAGATAGGCAAAGTGAGTTGCGAGGAAGACTTATTAGAAGAGAGCTGGAGGAGAAACTGGAAGTTATTCCAATTATTGGGATGGCTGGAATCGGTAAGACAACTTTGGCTTCTATGTTGTATAATTATCCCTCACTTATTTCTCGATTTCAGATTCGTGCTTGGATTTGTTTGTCTAAATCTTACGAGAAGAAGAGCATATTGCATGATATTTTGAGGTGTATTGTCTCTGAAAATGATCCTATTCTTCTCATGAGTGTAGATGATATGGGAGAGAAGGTGTACAATTGTCTAAGAGAGAATAGATATTTGATAGTTCTTGATGATATTTGTGATGTCCAAACTTGGAATGATTTGAAAGATTACTTTCCAGAGAATACAAATGGCAGTAAAATTTTGATGACTAGTAGAATTGAGGATGTGGCTTTGAACATAGAAGTTGGAATATTTAAGGATAAAAGTAAACCATACTATTTGCCCAGATTAACAGAAGATAAAAGTTGGAATTTATTTCAAAGTAAAGTATTTGGTAATGGGTACATTCCTGAACGGTTAATTGAAATAGGTGAGGAAATAGTGGCTAAATGTAAAGGTTTGCCTCTTTTAATTGTTGTTATAGCTAACCTTCTTTCAAAGGAAGAGAAAATAGAAAGATACTGGAGACAAGTTGCTGAAAATATGAGTTCCATTATTCACAAAATTTTGGATTCCCCATGTTCAGATCATATTCTCATAGAAATAATAGTAGACCATCAATTCATAACTATAGCCAGAAGAGCTGTAGAATTAGAGTTGGAGGACCTGGAGCTGTTACTAGATCATGAATCCGTTGCGTTTAGTGGAAGGGATGAAATACTTTCTCTTGTTCAAGATCTAAAATTGATTCACTCTTTCATCAGAAATGTTCAAGAAACTCCCACTCTTCAAACACGGGGAATTTTAGACTTTGTTCTTGAAATTAAATCTGTGGTTGAAGAACTATTGGATGACACGGACTCATATATTCGCAGAAAAATCTTTAGAGATTTAGAATATTGTGTCTGGAAGTGCTTCCTCAAGCATTCTCAAAAAGTTGCAGATATGGTACCCAAGATAAAATGTATCAAGAAAGATACTTTTAACTTTCAGGGAAGTGGAAGTTGTTCTCATGAAGCTTTATCAATTCAGGAGGCATGTTCCAGCTCTATTCTTGAGGAAAAGATTGTGATTGGCTTTGATGATCAGCAAAAGGAGCTGCTAGACAGACTTGTTGGAGGGCGGAAACGGCTGGAAGTGGTTGCAATCATTGGGATGCTGGGATTGGTAAGACAACTGTGGCTAATATGTTGTACAATCATTTGTCCATTTTGTGTCACTTTCACGTTCGTGCTTGGACTTCTTTATCACAATCTTACCGGAAGAAGAACTTGTTGCATGACATTTTGAGTTCTATTGTCTGTGAGGATGATCCGGTTCTTTTCATGAGTGAAGATGATATGGGGGAGAAGTTGTATAAATCTTTGATGGGAAATAGATATTTGATTGTTCTAGATGATATATGGGATTTTCAAGCTTGGATTGATATGGAAAGGTACTTCCCCAACAATGAAAATGGTAGTAGAATTTTGATGACTAGTAGGATTGAAGATGTGGCTTTGAACATTAGGACAAATAGTTGTCCATACTATTTGCCCATTTTAAGTGAAGATAAAAGTTGGGAGTTATTTCAACGTAAAGTATTTGGCAATGGGAACATTCCAGGAGAGCTGAAAGAAATAGGGAAGAGAATAGTAACAAGATGTAAGGGTTTGCCTCTTGCAATTGTTGTTATAGCTGGACTTTTGTCAAAGGAAGAGAAAACAGAACAATGTTGGAGACATGTAGGTGAAAACATAGTTTGTTCATCTATCAATAATGACTTGAAGCAGCTCATGGATATACTAGCACTTAGTTACAAACACTTGCCTTCTTCACTGAAATCTTGTTTCCTTTATTTTGGATTATTTCCTGAAGATTCTGAGATTCCTGTAAGCACATTGATAAGGTCATGGATTGCTGAGGGGTTCATTCCGCAGACTGAAGACAAGAGATTGGAGGAGGTAGCAGAGGAGTTTTTATTGAATCTTGTTAGTCGAAATCTTGTTATGATTGCCAAGAAAAGCACAAATGGTGGTATAAAATCTCTTTGCATTCATGATCTTATGAGAGATATGTGCCTACAGATGGGTGAGGAAAAGAAATTTGTGCAGCTTGTTTGTAGGTGTGCATCAAATTCCGATTTATTTAATTCTAAAACTCTTGAAGGAAACCAGGCTCCCAGTTTTTCTCATTGTCAGTACTACCATTTTTACAAGTCACACTATGCTTCTGAAAGTGAGGTTATCAGTACAGAGGTTTTGTCAGTTTATAAATATCTGCAAGTTTTGGATTTAAGGCACATAAGGCTATTCAAGTTTCCTTGGAAAATACTTGAACTTTTTCATTTGAAGTTCTTGGCACTGCAGGTTGTTCGCATCAAGGTGTTGCCTCTTTCAATATTTGACCTCTGGAACCTGGAGACCTTTATTCTTGAGGGTGAGAAAGGAGGAAAACTCGAGTTAACACCAAAGATTTTGAAGATGAATAAGTTGCGACATTTTCAGATTTCACAAGAATTGTTCTGTGATGAAGTGAAGTGGATGGATGCTCTTCAAGGAGAATCATTTGATGAACTGAAGAAACAGGGGAAACACAATACTGTACCAATGATCTTGGATAATTTACAGACATTCTCCACGCTGTGTCCTTCAAATTTTGTTGCAGTCACTTTCTTACCAAGATTTCAGAGTCTTAGAAAGTTGGGACTTCATTTGACTTTGTCTGATCAGACTGCTGCTAAGGATGTTCTCTTCCCTGATCTTTCTGGTTTACTTATTCTTGAAAAATTAAATTTCGAATACCAGACCTTTGGCATGGTCAATTTTACCATTCCTCATCCACTCGTATTCCCACCAAGCTTAAAAAAGCTTACTCTGATTGGTACACATTGTAAATGGAGAGAAATGTCAATTCTTGGTATGTTACAAAATCTTGAGGTTCTCAAGTTGAAAGACAACTCTTTCAGCGGACAACCATGTTGTTGGGAAACATGTGAGGTTGGATTTCCTCAGCTCAAATACCTGAAACTTTCTCATATGGATGATCTTCAACATTGGATTTCCTCCAGCAGCCACTTTCCTAAACTCCAACATCTTGTCCTAAATGGATGTCTTGATTTGGAGCAAATACCGCTGGACATTGGAGATATTTTGACTTTGCAGACCATTGAGGTTTATCGATCTTCAGATTCAGCTGTGGAATCAGCCAAGCAAATACTTGAAATCCAGAATTCTGTAGGAAATGAGTATCTGAAGGTATTTATTTTCCAACAATTTCAGGAGTTCTAGAGACTGCCGTTCCATGCATGATACTGAAAAAACAATATACAACAACAACAGGTAACAATACATACATTCTTTCTATATAGTTTCTGCATTATTTGTTGTTATATATCATTTCTGCACATCTTTAGAGTTGAATGCATATTCAGTGCCACATTTTTCATATTTTTGGTGGATACACACGCTGATAAGTCATAAATTGTCAAAATTATAATGTTTAATTCTCTTATATTTTTTATTAGAGATTTAGATAATTGGTGAAATTTGTATTTGTTTTGATTATAGTGATGAAAAATCAAAGGGATTGAATAGAATTTAACTTAAAAGACGTGTTTTAATCATCAAATTTATCTAAATATATCAAAATATATCACTTGCCTACTAAGCTGTGTGGGGAGCATGGTTAATTTCCAAACATCATCCCCTTTTTTCCATTTTTTAATTAACGACAAATCTTTATTTACAAATTGTGAATCATGTCGGGAAAAGAAACCATTGCATCACAAAGTGCTCATTAATTACCTGCATTTTTTAATTTATGGCAAAAGTAAAGATACAAAACTTTGGTAGTGCAGGTGAGTTGGTAAAAAACTATTCTGACTTTTAAGGTTGCAGATTTGAACTCGTATTCACACCACTGTTGCTGCCTTGTCACCACCGCTGTTGCCGTGTCACCGCCACCAACTCTGATGATGGAAATCCGGTTGACGTTGAAGTAGCTGCTGCCATTCAAATAGAAGAAAGTTCTTGACTTAGCTCTGCTTATGTTGAAGGCATAAGCAATGCTATTGCTTTGACCTTTTCTTGATGATGTTTTGTTTAGATCCTAAAATCAAATCATACCCAAATTTAATTAATTTTTGTATTGGAAGTGAAGAAGTTAAATTTGTGGATGCCATTATTTGGATGAAGAATAATAGTTTCCACCACTACTTAAATGGTTAATGGAATTTATTTTTTTTTTTTTTTTTTTTTTTTTTTTCAATGGGAAACATAGAAGAATCACATCTTTTTTCATTTGTCATGTACTTTTTTTTAGATAAACAAAAAAGCAATGCATAAATAAAAATCTAAACATTTTGGACTACCACACACTTTAGAAATCTTATAAGATGTATTTGAATAATAGATAGAATTAATAAGTGTTGAGTATGTGGAGTCCGATAGTTGTTAGAAATTCTTATTTGTCATGACGGTTGTAGGAGTTCAAGGGCGCGAGTGTGTGGAGTTTGATAGTTATTAGGAACTCTTATTTGCCATGACGCTTGCAAGAGTCCGAGGGTGCGAGTAGGTGAAGTCTAAGGATGTAGGTCTTTCGACCTAACAATGTAAATCTTTGTATCTCTTATTCTTGTTGTTTTTACTTTCATTCTTGTTATTGCTCGTGTATTTATATGTTTCTATTCCCAACAATAAAAAATTTGGACTATTTAATCAAGCGTTGTGACATGATAGTTACTCGCTTCGTTCCTTAATCATGAAATTAGGATTTCAATCTCAACCTATGAGAATATAGCATATTTTATAATCAACTATTTAACCCCCAATATTAAAAAAAATACTCACAACAAAAATGATTAGTCACTACTATCGACACTACTATCATCGATTGGTATCATTGGTTAAGACAATATATATATATATATATATATATATATATATATATATATATATATATATATATCGCCAACTATGACAAGTAAAAGGAAAAAATAGAAAAAACACAGTAACGAAAATGATTAGTCACTACTTTCCACAATAAATACATTGGTTAAGACATGTATATATATGGCCAATTATGACAAGTCAAAGGAAAAATAAAAACAAAAAAGAAAAGTACTAGTAAAACAAAGAAAAAATATGGAAAGAAAAGTAATTGGCATTAAATTATACACATTTATAGTATAAACAACAACCACCAAAAAAACAATTCCACCATTTCAAAATTTCAAATTAAAACAATAAATGGTTCTTATAATATGTACCTTGAATCTGCATCATCAAGAACTTCATTTTCTTTTTTGGCGGCAGAGATAATCTATTCAAAAGAGTAAAAGATGGACTATGGCTTAAAAAATAGTTGAACATCTAAGACTTAATCGCCACAAAGTATAGAGACAAAAACCCGGTAGCTTGTTGGAGTTGGTAAGCGGATTCCTAATGCTTTCTCCAGGGCGGATGATCGAGGGTTCGAATCCCCCTAGGGTGGTTAGCGCCATGTTAAAAGCTATGGGTCAGGTCCTAACCCTCGAGTAAGAGTTGAACTCTGCGAGCGCTCCGCAGCCGAATCCGGATTAGTCTCACCGAAAAGATGGGGACACCGGGCGCCCCAGATGATACAAAAAAAAAAAAAAAAGTATAGAGACAAAATCCTGATGTTCTCAGTAGATAATTTGGACTATTTTTATATTGATTCGTCCAAGATTGTATAAATTGTTGTTGAAGAAAGAAGATGAACTCGAGCATTCTTTGTAAATGATGTCCGTCGATTAGTGACAAAAATGTTATAAACATAAATATAATAGTTTTGTTGTTGCTTGTATTTTTAGTTGTATCCGACTCAACTAATTTGTTTAGGTTAAATATTTTGTCTCCACTTTATAATTTAGTTTAGATGTTTGTGTTTATTATCATGAATGATGTTTGTGTAATATTTCTTTTTTAACCCAAGACGAATGTGAGTTAGTAAGGAACGCTCCTGTCTTAAGTGAAGTTGAAGATTCAAACATCGACTCGTTTAAAATTTAGATTTAAAGCTTCCTCCCGCAATGGACCAACCTGACTCAAAGAAGATTAGTTTAAATATGAATTGATTTAAAAGTATTTTTTAGGACTTATTTAGGACAACTCGCCCTTAAAAAAAAATTTGAATTCAGTCTTCAACTTTGGATTATATAAAAAATACATACATACATATCATATATATATATATATATAGATATATATATATATATTCACGTTGTTCAACCATTTGAATGACTAACCATTTTTCCATTCCGACGGCACCAGTCTAAGTCAAAATTATCTTCTTTTTTTTTTGGGTAAAATAGTCAAAAATATATTTTTGTACGTTATATCTATATCTATATATATATATATATATTATGATAATTGGTCATTTTCATCTCCAAAATAATTGTACGTTATTATACATTTAAATTCTTTTTTTTTTCTTTTAAATATTTGTACAATTTCATCCTTTTCCATAAAAATCTTATCAAATAACTCATATTTTAATATATTTTTTGTCCTAAAAATAATGATTTATATGACAATTTTGTCCCTAATATTTTTAAATTTTTATATAATTTGATTCATATAATAAATTTTGACAAATCTTATAATAAAAATTTAACAAAATAAAAAATAATCAAATTGTATAAATAACATGGACTTAATTTGTATAAAAGTCAAACGAATGAGTACCAATTATATATATATATATATATATATATGTATGTCTATATATATGTATTATGTATGTGTGGTATGTATCTTTACCACAGAACCTTCCCTTCCTTACTACAGAAGATACACTTGGGAGCTTAGAATTGAGTAGTAATCATGCCTTCTGAACTAAGAATGCCGTCCTCCCGCAGGTTTTTTTTCACTAACTAGATTCTTGTTTTTCTTCCTAGTCATTTCGATTTGTTCATGTAACATATGTTCTTATACAATATATATATATATATTTGCAGATTGGAAGGTAAGGTAGCAATTATCACCGGAGCAGCAAGTGGGATTGGAGAATCAACGGCAAAGTTGTTCGTGGAACACGGCGCGTTTGTAGTACTCGCCGATATTCAAGATGAACTCGGATCAAAAGTCGCATCGATGATCGGAGAAGACAAAGCATGTTACAAACACTGTGATGTTACAGATGAGAAACAGGTGGAAGAAACGGTGGCTTTCGCCGTAGAAAAATACGGTTCTCTTGATATAATGTTCAGTAACGCCGGAATATTTGGTCCGATGAGCAACGTACTAGAGATGGACGCGGCCAAATTCGACCAGGTTTTCGCAGTCAACGTTCGTGGACCGGCGCTGACTATCAAACACGCGGGCCGAGCCATGGTAAGTGATATACAGTGTATATATATATATATATATATATAATATGTGACAATTTACATCGATAATATATAAAAAATAATTTTTTGTCGGACATATATTTCTCATTTGACTAAAACAGTTTAAAGTTTTCACAAATTTAGTATTAAAAAAATAAAATTAGTTAGACGATGATATTGACCATGGTTTAAAGTCTCGGCCGAGTCACGCATAACTCGGCCGAATTGTCTCTAAAACATACAGAGATATAGAGAAAAACCTAAATACAAAAATGGAGAAGTGTTATATTATATATATTATAAATAATCTTTTTAAGATAGAAAATGGATAAAACAAAAATCGAAAAGTATTATATATATTATACATACAGAAATCGAGAAGTATTATATATATTAAATATATATATATATATATTAGACTTTTATATTATTTAAATTGTTTAATTTATTTTTATATATATTAATACGATGATATGTTCAACAGGTAGAAAATAAAATCCGGGGATCGATTATATGCACGGCTAGTGTGGAAGCAACCGTTGCAGGCGGTGCACCGGTTCCATACACGGCGTCAAAGGCCGCCGTGGTTGGACTGGTGAAGGCAGCCGCCATTGAACTCGGCGGGTACGGAATTAGGGTAAATTGTATATCACCGTACGGGATTGCAACGCCGATGATTTTGAATGCGTTCGGGATGAACGCCGATCAACTGAATGGTACTGTAGAAGCTCATCAGAATCTGAAAGGGGAATTGTTGACTACAAGAAATGTTGCTGATGCTGTTTTATTTCTTGCCTCCAATGAATCTGATTATATTAGTGCACTGAATTTGGTCGTTGATGGAGGTGTTAGTAGTAGAATGATAGTAAGGGGTTAGAGGATTTAATTTCTACTTTAAAATTGGAGTTATCTTTCATATATACGTGTATATATATATATATATATATATATAATATAAATATATATATATATATATATATATCTCTATATGTGTGTGTGAGAGAGAGAGGTTAAATCTATGTGTGTAGTATTTTAATAAAAAAGATTTGCAACAATTTGGGGTGTTATTTTAGTGCAGGTTTATCCAAGTTTGACTCATTTTATTTGTGAAATTACACACATGTCCATACTTCAAAACCATTGCACAAAATGGTTTCATCGCAGCCAGTCTTTAGTCCGAAGTCACATTTTGGAAATGTAACTTACTAAAAATAGAAGTCGCAGGATGCTACTTTTTTGAAAATACAACTTCGTATAAATTTTACAATAAGTGAAACGACACCGTTTTACGTAAATGAAACGGTGTCGTTTAGGTTCGTTTAGCCAATGTCACTTCAATATTAGTTTAAACAACGTCGTTTTGTGAAGTTACATTCACAAAATACAATTTCTGTATAAATTTCACAAGCAAATGAAACGACGTCTTTTTAGTGGCTGCCAAATAGAATAAGGACAATTCAACTAAGATATATGTATATTGAATACACTCCAAATTTCTCAAAAAATTTGTACTCGTAAAATCTTGTCAAATTATTACCCCAATGTAAAAATAGAATAAGGACAATTCAACTAAGATATATGTATATTGACTACACTCCAAATTTCTCAAAAAATTTGTACCCGTAAAATCTTGTCAAATTATTACCTCAATGTAAAAATAGAATAAAGACAATTCAACTAAGATATATGTATATTGACTACACTCCAAATTTATCAAAAAATGTGTACTCGTAAAATATTGTCAAATTATTACCCTCAATATAAAAACAAAATACGGACAATTCAACTAAGATATATCTATATTGACTACACTCCAAATTTCTCAAAAAAGGTGTACTTGTAAAATCTTGTCAAATTATTACCCTCAATATAAAAACAAAATACGAGCAATTCAACTAAGATATATGTATATTGACAACACTCCAAATTTCTAAAAAAATGTGTACTCGTAAATCTTGTCAAATTATTACCCTCAACATAAAAACAAAATAAGGACAATTCAACTAAGATATATGTATATTGACTACACTCCAAATTTCTCAAAAAAAGTGTACTCGTAAAATCTTATTAAATTATTACCCTCAATATAAAAACAAAATACGGACAATTCAACTAAGATATATGTATATTGACTACACTCCAAATTTCTCAAAAAATGTGCACTTGAAAAATCTTATCAAATTATTACCCTCAATATAAAAAAAAATACGGACAATTCAACTAAAATATATGTATATTGACTACACTCCAAATTCTCAAAAAACATGTATTCGTAACATCTTGTCAAACGTGTACAAAAAAGTTGGTATGCTAGAAAGGTGGCTATTGAACTTCTCTATGGCTCATGGAATGACACTTTTTCTCTTCTTCCCAAATATATGAGGGCATTAGAAGATGCGAATCCAGGAACCATTGTTCGCTGGAAACACCATCAAAGTAGCACGGAAATTGATAAAATATTTCTCTTCATGTTTTGGTGTTTTAAACCGTGCATAGATGGTTTTAATGCTTGTCGTCCAATGATATCTATAGATGGTACTTTTTTAAGAGGAGCCTACAAAGGGGTTTTACTTGTTGCAATTGGATGAGATTCCAATAATCATGTTTATCCGCTTGCATTTGCCATTGTTGATGAGGAGTCTACGACTAGTTGGAGTTGGTTTTTGCGATTGCTAAAGCGACATGTTATGCTTGAAAGAACCATTTGCTTGATTTCAAATAGACATAAAGGAATTTTAAGTGTTGTTAATCGTCACTCTGAATGGCAACCCCCCCATGCAGTGCATAGATTTTGCTTGCGGCATGTGAGAGCAAATTTTAAAGTCGCCTTCAAGAAGAAAGATTTGACAAACTTGATGTATAAGGTTGGGATCGAAACAAAGGTCAATAAGTTCAATTCTATTATGGAGGAGATCAAAATGAGAAATATTGAAGCCTACAACTACTTGATGTCAATAGATCATGAAAAATAGACTCTTGCCTATGATGGAGGTTTCAGGTTTGGATGAATGACCACTAATTTAGCTGAATCTCTCAATAGTGTCTTAAAAAATGTCGTGATCTACCCCTTAATGCTTTGGTTCAATTTATCTTTAAAAAATTGGTTCAATACTTCATCCAACATAGAGAAGAGGCACGTCACACTAAACATCTGTTTCCTTCCGTAATTTGGTGAAAGTATATGAAAATGAATCAAAGTCTCGAGTTTAGAAAGTTGAGCAACATAATATCCAGCGAGGTATATTTGGTGTGCATACACCATTTCGAGGAGATGGTAGAATATCAATGATAAATCTTGTACCCGCAACTAGTGGTCAAATTTTGGCATTCCATGTTCTCATGTATTTGTCATATGTCGTCATAGGGGATGAGATCCAACTTCTTTTGTTATGGATATCTATTCAAAAATAAATTATAAGTTGGCATATGAAGATTTGTACCCATTAGCAAATCGAGATTTATGGAATAAAGCACCTTTCCGCTTGGAACATTACAAACCAAACATGAAGGGTAATCAGTCAAGTCGTCCAAGACAAAGGAGGTATCGTGGTTCAATGGATGCTAGAAATCCAGATTCACCTCCAAGATGTGGTACTTGTCACAAGGCTGGACATAATAGGAGGACATGTGTTAATCATAATCCTCAAGAATAAATAATTCTTGTTTTGTAATTTACCTTTTTTGTAGAACTATTTTCAATATTGTTGTAAAATTGTTAAGACTTGTTTGTTTAATAATTTATTATTTAACGTCTTCCATATATATGGTTTAATAGTTTTATGCTTATATTAATATTTACAGCTTCCTACTAGTTTGAGTTTAGATTTACTATTGAATTTTAAAGTTTAGGATTTCAATTTTACTTTTAGATTAACTATTGGAATTTTTTTTTATTTACTATTTATTTAAAGTAGTAAACATTTGAGTGTGGAAAAAGTGATATTGAGTGCGAAAACATTTTTTATTTAAAGTAACGTTTGTGAAATGCAACATTACATTATTAGAAATGTGTGACTTTCTATAAATAGAAAGTTGCATTTTGTGAATGCAACTTCACAAAACGGCGTAGTTTAAACTAATATTGAAGTGACATCGGCTAAACGAACTAAAGGACACCGTTTCATTCACTAACGGTGTCGTTTCACTTATTGTAAAATTTAGACAAAAGTTGCATTTTCAGAATGCAACTTTCCATTAATGGAAAGGTAAAGTAGCATCCGGGAGATGTGACTTCTATTTTTAGTAAGTTGCATTTCTAGAATGCGACTTCGGACTAAAGACGCAGTTTCTGGTTGCAACGAAGCCATTTTGTGCAATGGTTTTGAAGTATGGGCTAGGTGTGTAATTTCACAAATAAAATGGGTCAAACTTGGGATAAACCATTTTAGTACAAAAATTGCTCATATACTTGATGTATTGATTTTAGGAAGATTAAGGAACAACAAATTCAAGAAATGCAAGATTATTATCATGTGAATAATAATCGATAAATGAGATGCAAATTTTCATAAAAGTGTTTAACTCGTGAATAATAATTTATAAATGGGACGAACACAAAAGTTTATAACAAGGGATCAATTAAAAACTTTCTCTTTGATACGAATATTAAATGAAGTTAAATGGAGCGAGAAGGGTTTGTTTAATCTTCATGTGTTTTGTATCTATTTTAGTCCCGACTAATTCAGAACCAAGTTGTTGCGGACCCATTTGCTCGAAGGGATCTTTGATGAACTGTTGTTGATTCATATTGCTGGTTTTAGTTAAATCATCTAATATTTAAAGTTATTATTTCAATTAATTTGGATCCAGCATAGGGTTATAACTGTTGATTCTAACTCTTATTTGAAAAAAAAACATTATCTTAATTCTTAATTCTTATTATCTTAATTCATATAGTATTATTTTAATTTAAATTTCCACATAAACTACTAATTCAGTCCAATTAATGTCTTAGACTGCCACCTTTTCTTTATTGTAAACTTCTTTTTTCTTCATCATTAAACTACTTCTTAAGTCCTTTTGGGCAAATATTTTATTTTAGCAATTTTGACGGAAAAAATGTGTAAGACATTAATTTTAAGAGGGATTTTAATAAAAGTCAATAAATATTAAAAGTCAATATATTTTTAATAAATGTCAATTTTGACGAAAAAATGTGTAAGCCAATATATTTCAAGATTTTTAAAAGTCTTATTAATTCAAAAATTTTAATAAATATTAGAGGTTGAATTTTGTATATAAATAAGTATAAGAAGATTATACATATATGGATATAATTCATTTTAAAATTACTTGGGATATAAAGTGATTGGGAGTGTTTATTTTTATTATATTTTTTTTTTTACCTACTTGGGGCGCCCGGTATCCCCACCTTTTCGATGAGACTAATTCGGACTCGGCCTGCGGAGCGCTCGCAGAGTTCAACTCTTACTCGGGGTTAGGGCTACTTTTATTAATTCCATACGTGCCGTACCAATCCCGTGAAGAAATATATATATATATATATATATATATATATATATATATATATATATTGTCTTATACTCTTTTTTTTCCTTTTAAATATTTGTACAATTTCATCTTTTTCTCCAATTCAGATAAAAATCTTATCAAACAACTCATATTTTAATACATTTTTTATCCTAAAAATAAGGACTTATGTGACATTTTTTCCCTAATATTTTCAAATTTTTATATAATTTAATCCCTTGATAATGATTCATATAATAAATTTTGACAATTCTTATAGAGTAATTGGTGAATTTGATTTCAAACAAATTTATGTTTGTTAAGTTTACTTCTAAACTATTTTTTTTTTTCACTTTTAAAATCCCAAACTTTTTTACCTTAGAAAACTAAGGTTCTTTTTTTTAAAATTTAACGGTTTGTGTAGTTTATGGAATAAAAGAAAAGGCTAATCAAATCATTTTTCATGAAATATATTTTTATATATATCGTTTTACTCTTTCGAAATATTTTGTGAATGAGTGTTCCAACCATTTTTACTCTAATTTTGTAGATATTTCATGTAAAATGGCTTAATTATCTTTTCTTTAATCGACTAAAATCACACAAATCTTTAAATTTTAAACAATTTTGATGAAATTTGTGAAAAAAGGACCTTTGTTGTCTTAGATAAAAAAGTTTGAGACTTTAAAAGTCAAAACAAATATTTTAGAACTAAGTTTTCCAAACATAAATTTGTTTGACACTAAATTCATCAATTACTCATTTTTATAATAAAATTTTAACCAAAAAAAAAAATCAAATTGTATAAATAATTTTTAAAAATAGTATTGTATAAAAGTCAAAAAATGAGTACCAATTATTGTCAAGAATAGAACGAAAACTCTTATACAATATGGAGGAATGACTTATGTTATTCAAGATTGGACTCGGCTTAAATAGCTATTACAAAAACAAAATTGCAGCCCAGTAATATCGTGGTAGGTAAGTTCCAAAAAATCTGCAACTAACACCCTAATAATAGGGATTTTATTCTAATAGACTAATTCAAATATAGCTGAATATCTTATCATTCCCTCTCTTAAATCGAAAACTTTCAAGTATTTAGTTTATCTACCACCTCACATACTCCTAGCATCTGCTGCAATCTTAGAAAATCTTCCAACTTCAAAGGCTTAGTCATCACATCAGCAACCTGTTCTTTTGAGCTACAAAACTCCATATTAATAACACCTTCTTTAACTAGATCTCTCAGAAAATGGAATCGTACATCTATGTGTTTCCTTCTGCCATGCATGACTGGATTCTTGGAGAGATTAATAGTTGAATTACTGTCACACATGATCGTAGTGCTTCATGTTTCCCTGTGCCCCAACTTTTCTAGTATCCTTCTCATGCATACATCTTGACAAGCACAAGCAGCAGCTGCCACAAATTCAGCTTCAGTGGTTGATAGTGTTGCCAGTGGTTGCTTCCTTGAAGACCATGAAATAGCTCCTGAATTCATCAAGAAAACATATCCTAAGGTGCTTTTGCGATCATCAACATCTCCGGCATAATCACTATCGGTGTATGCAATGAGCTTTTCAGCTTCACTTCTCTTGTAAAGTATCCCATAATTCACTGTCCCTTTCAAGTACCCGAGAGCCCTTTTGGCAGCTTGCAAATGCATCTTTGTAGGCTTAGACATGAAATGACTAATTAAGTTTACAACGAATGTCATATCAGGTCTAGTGGTAGTGATGTACATCGGACTACCAACTATTTCCTTAAAATACGTCTCATCCACTTTAACTCCCTTTTCGTCTCTATGCAACTTTGAACCTGGAACAATAGGACTACAAACAACATTTCTATTCTCCATACCGAAACGTTTTAGAACATCAAGTGCATATTTTTTTTGACAAATATATATACCATTGGCACTTTGCAACACCTCTATGCCAAGGAAAAACCTCATGCCCCCCAAATCGGACATATCAAATTCCCTTAACATGGACTCTTTAAATTCATTCATCATAATTTCATCATCACCAGTGTATATTAAGTCATCTACATAAACACTTACAATGAGAATTTTACCTCCAGTACTGCTTTTAATGAACAAGGTTTGTTCACTATGACACCTTTGAAAACCTTCACTTACAAAATGTGCTTCAGATCGACTAAACCCAAGCTCTTGGAGCTTGTTTTGATCCGTACAAGGCTTTTTGTAGTTTATACACTTTCTGCTCATTTCCTTTCAGCACATATCCCATTGGTTGTTCTACATATACATCTTCACTTAATTACCCATGAAGAAAAGTGGACTTCACGTCAAGTTGGTAAATCTTCCATCCTCTTTGAGCTGCCAAGGCAATAATCATGTGAACTGTATCCATCCTTGCCACTGGTGCATAAACTTCAGTGTAATCAATTCCTTGTTGTTGTGAATAGCCCTTAGCCACCAATCTTGCTTTGTGTTTGTCCACTTCTCCCAATTCATTAAACTTTGTTTTATAAATCCACTTCTCACCCCAATTAATTTTCTTGGCACTTGTAGGCAAATCGGTTAGTTTTCGTGTTTCATTCTTCGTTATTACTTTCATCTCAGCATCCATTGCCAACCTCCACTTAGGACTTTTTTTAGCTTCGTCAAAATTTGTTGGATCTCCGGACATGATTTGAGTCAAGTTAACTTCAATATCTTCATCCGAAAGTCCCTCACGAGTTACATAGTCTCTCAAATTGGTTGGAGCTTGTCGAAATCTTCTTCTTCCTTCATCTAAAATAGCATTTGTTGATATACATGAAGGATCTAAATTCTGCTCACCATTTTCTTCAATGTTGGTTTCTTCATCAATGTCCTCATCAATTTCTCCAACACTAGTTGTTTCAATATTATCTCCAACAGTATTGTTCTCATCATCTCCCCATTCCAAATCAACAAATATTTGTTCATCAAACTTCTTATTCTAGTCCCATTGTTTGTCCTCTTCAAAAATGACATCTCGACTTACAATAATCCTTTTTGAGATAGGATCATATAGTCATGCCTTTGATTCGTCACTAACACCTAATAGAACACGAGGAAGACTCTTGCTATCCAATTTTGTCTTTCTTTCAGCTGGGATATGCACATGTGAGACACATCCAAAAACTCCGAAATGAGCCATTGTTGGTTTTATCCCACTCCAAGCTTGTTGGGGTGTAACATCTTTTACTGCTAACGTGGGGCTTCTATTTAAAACATAAATTTCCCAATTAACAGCCTCAGGCCAAAAAGCTTTGGGCATCTTCTTCTCGGACTACATACTTCTTACCAAATTCATCACTGTTCGATTTTTCCGTTCCGCCACTCCGTTTTGCTGAGGGGTATATGTTGCTATCAACTGTCTCCTGATACCATGTTTCTTGCAAAACTCATTGAATTATTTAGAATTAAATTCCCCTCCTCTATCATTACGCAAACACTTAAATGGATGAACTAGCTTCATTCTCAACAAGGTTCTTAAAATATTGAAACAAGTGGAATACTTCAGACTTCTCACTCAAGAAATATATTCATGCCTTCCTACTGTAATCATCAATAAAACATAATGAGTACCTTTTCTTGTTGTTTGACACTGGAGTGATTGGTCCGCAAATATCTGCGTGAATCAGCTGCAACTTTTTTGTAGCTCTCCATGTGCTCTTCTTGGAAAGAGGATCTCTATGTTGCTTTCTCACCATACAATCTGTGCAAGTCACATCTGTTGGAGAAAATGGTGGAAGTCCATGAACCATTTTCTTTATTTGTAGTATGTTTAAGCTTTTATGACTTAAATGCCCATACCTGCAGTGCTAAAGATGAGCTAAGTTTGAGGAGGTAGTTATGTGAAAACATGTGTCCTTCTCCTTTTCAACCATAGAGTGTGCCAATAAAACGAACATGTGGTTGACTGTCATCTCAGATTGATTAATGAGCCCTCTCTCCATGAAGTTCTTATCCTCACTCATTCTCTCAAATCACTCCAAAAAAAAAAAAAATGTTGTTTTTCTTTTCTTCGGGCCCCAGTGGGGAGCTCTAATACCAAATTGTAAAGAATAGAACCAAAACTCTTATACAATATGGAGGAATGTTATTCAAGACTGGACTCGGCTTAATAACCATTACAAAAACAAAATTGCAGCCCAGTAATATCGTGGTACAAGTAAGTTCCAAAAAAACCTGCAACTAACACCCTAATAATAGGGATTTTATTCTAATTTTGAGGAACTCAGCAAAAAATTCTCTCTCTAAAGTTTTTTCTCTCAAACCCTAGCCCCCTCTCCTCTCTTTCTCTCCTCTTCTTTTCCCTTGCAGCCGCCGCCAAGCTCCCCCCTTCTTCTCCCATCTTCTCTTGTTCTTCTTCTTCTTCTTCTTCGTCTGCCGTTTCCCCGGGGCAGGGGGAATTTTCAACACTAAAACTTTTCCCTTGTCCGGAAGAATTTATTTCTTTTTTTGTGGTTTTTTGGTTTTTTGTTCTATTTTGTGTTTTTTCTTTTTTTTTCTTTGATATTATTGCTATGTTTTTCATCTCATATACTTCGTTTCTTACTGATATTTAAATATCGGTTTTTTCTTCTTTTTTTAGAAGAAAAAATTTTTAAACTCGGACTAGATCCGGGTCCTTTGTTCGTATTCGTATTTGGTTTTCTTTTTAGGTATTCTATGAAATTTTTGATGCGCCCAGGATGGATTAAACTATTGTTGAAGAAATATAACAGAATCGATTTTTCTTTTTTATGTATCCCTAAATTTATTTAGGGCTTTCTCTGACTCACCTAAATTTTTTAGGTTGAGTTTACTCCTGCACCACTTAGTTTTAAATTGGTGTTTTGTATTTTCGTGAATGATTTTAGTCATTCACTTTTGTAATGTTTTTATTTTAATGAATTTTTCACTTATCAAAAAAAAAAAAAAAAAAAATTTTTAGATATAATTCTAATAGACTAATTCTAATAGACTAATTCAAATATAGCTGAATATATTTGTATGTGTGTATATATATGTATTATGTATGTGTATATATATATGTATTATGTATGTGTATTTTTTCCACAGAACCTTCCCTTCCTTACTACATAAGCTACACTTGGGAGCTTAGAATTCAGTAGTAATCATGCCTTCTGAACCAATAATGTCGTCTTCCCGCAGGTTTTTTTTCTTTTTTTTCTTCTTCCTAGTCATTTCGATTTGTTCATGTAACATAATGGTCTAATATAATATATATATATATATATATATATATATATATATATATATATATTTCTGCAGATTGGAAGGTAAGGTAGCAATTATCACCGGAGCAGCAAGTGGGATTGGAGAATCAACGGCAAAGTTGTTCGTGGATCACGGCGCGTTTGTAGTACTCGCCGATATTCAAGATGAACTCGGATCAAAAGTCGCATCGATGATCGGAGAAGACAAAGCATGTTACAAACACTGTGATGTTACAGATGAGAAACAGGTGGAAGAAACGGTGGCTTTCGCCGTAGAAAAATACGGTTCTCTTGATATAATGTTCAGTAACGCCGGAATATTAGGTCCGATGAGCAACGTACTAGAGATGGACGCCGACAAATTCGACCAGACTTTGGCCGTCAACGTTCGTGGACCGGCGCTGACTATCAAACATGCAGGCCGAGCCATGGTAAGCGATATACAAAATATATATAATATATATAATATGTGACAATTTACATCCATAATATATATAAAAATAATTTTTAGTCGGACATGTACTTCTAACCTAACTAAAACAGTTTAAAGTTTTCACAAATTTGTATTAAAAAGACAAAATTAGTTAAACGATGAAACTAAATAACTAAGAGAAAGTAAAATAGTTTACGAGAGATATCGATTATGGTTTAATAGTTTAGGAGAGATATCGATTATGGTTTAAGTTTTAACCGGTCACAAGTAACTTGGCCGAATTGTCTCTGATTCGGTAGAGTTTGATACAAAGATATAAAAAAAAACTTAAATACAAAAATGGAGAAGTATTATATTATATATATTATAAATATTCATTTCAAGATTGAAAATGGATAAAACAAAAATCGAAAAGTATTATATATATAATACATACAAAAATTCGAAGTATTATATATATTAATATATGACTTTGATATTATTTAAATTGTTTAATTTATTTTTATATATATTAATACGATGATATGTTCAACAGGTAGAAAATAAAATCCGGGGATCGATTATATGCACGGCTAGTGTGGAAGCAACCGTTGTAGGCGGTGCACCGGTTCCATACACAGCGTCAAAGGCCGCCGTGGTTGGACTGGTGAAGGCAGCCGCCATTGAACTCGGCGGGTATGGAATTAGGGTAAATTCTATATCACCATACGGGATTGCAACGCCGATGGTTTTGAATGGGTTCGGAATGAACGCCGATCAACTGAATGGTTCGATAGAAGCTCATCAGAATCTGAAAGGGGAATTATTAAGTACAAGAAATATTGCTGATGCTGCATTATTTCTTGCCTCCAATGAATCTGATTATATCAGTGCACTGAATTTGGTTGTTGATGGAGGTGTTAGTAGTAGAATGATAGTAATGGGTTGAGGATTTAATTTCTACTTTAAAAATGGAGTTATCTTTCATATATACGTGTATATATATATATATATATATATCTATGTGTGTGTGTGTATAGAGAGAGAGAGGCTAAATCTATGTGTGTACTATTTTAATAAAAAGGATTTGCAACAATTTGGGGTGTTATTTTAGTGCAAAAATTGCTCATATACTTGATATTTTGATTTTAGGAAGAACAACAAATTGAGGAAATGAAAGATTATTATTATGTGAACAATAATCGATAAATGAAATACAAATTTTTATAAAAATGTTTAGCACGTGAATAATAATTTATAAATGGGACGAACACAAAAGTTTATAACAAGGGACCAATTAAAAACTTTCTCTTTGATACGAATATTAAATGAAGTTAAATGGTGCGAGAAGAGTTTGTTTAATTTTCATGTATTTTGTATTTATTTTAGTTATGACTAATTCATAATCAAGTTGTTGTGGACGAATTCACTGGAAGGGATCTTTGATGAACTCTTGTTGATCCATATTGCTCGTTTTGGTTAGATTATTTAATATTCGAAGCTACAACTTTGATTAATTTGAATTCAACATAAAAATATTTTCGTAAATTCTAACTCTTACTTAGAAAATATTACCTAAACTCTTATATAACCATCATAGCAAATACGAAACGTATAAATTCATATAGTATTTAGAATGCTTATAATATTTTGATCTAAATGTCCACATAAACTACTAATTCAATTCAATTAATGTCTTAGACTGCCACCTTTTCTTTATTGTAAACTTCCTTTTTCGTCATCATTTTAGCAATTTTGACGAAAAAATTGTGTGCAAATTTCCAAATCTATTTACGGATGCGTTTCTTTTGTTTGTCAAAACCACTTAGATATATACACACACACACACACATATATATATATATATATATATATATATATATATATATATAAGTCTGGTTAATAATTTTCTTATCTATTCAACTTTTTTAAAATAAAGTTATTTATTATATTCTTATAAATAATTTGAGAATATATACAGTATGAAGCTTTTTTAAAAAAAAAAAAATTCTAACTTCTATCATGTCTCGAAGTCATGACCTCTCATGTCATGAGTGAGGGTGCTACCAACTGAATTACGCTTTCTTGATGAGAATACGGTATGAAGTTTATGACATAAATCAAATTTGAGACTTTTTTAAAAAAAACAATAAATAATAAAATTGAAGGAAAGTTTCCTAAATTCAGGAAACTAAGAAATTTAGGGGAAGTTTCGTCTCAAGAAAAAGTCCCAACCATAAGAATAAAGCTATGGAAAGGGATGGTCAAAATTAATTTACAAGAAGAAAAATTCAATTTGCTCTTTTAAATCATTTCCATGAACTTATTATTCTACAAGAAATTAAAATAAATTAAATTAACCCACCACAATTTTTTTTTTTCTTCAAATGTTTGAGTTATTTTTTCTCAATTAATCTTCTTGAATTCATAACCTACGAAAAGTCTTTAGAATTTTTATTGCTTAGCTTTCAATTCATCTCTGACTATCAAATGAAATGTGAATCACTCGTTCTCTTTTCTTTGAAAAAAAAAATAAAGGTGAAATGTCATTACAAGTTAAAAGAAAGAAATTAAAAAAAAAAAAAAAGGGGGTAAAAATGTCATCATATATGTTAAAAATTAAAAATATGATTATGAAAGTGAGAAGAAAGGTGGGGAAATACTGAAGAAGAGTTAACGGCGAAAAATTCAAAATTGTAGGTTTGTAATTTTGAAAATTTAAACAGATTTTTTATTTTTCACATTTTTACTTCTTTGTTTAATTAATTATTTTTTCTCTCTTTCTTTCACTTTCACTCTGACGATGCTTTTATCATTTCTTTAATTAACTAAATAATGTAAACAGTTAAATTTTTAACTTTTTTATAGAAAAAAAATATTTTATATTTTTCTAATAAGTTAACTTTAAAAGTTAAAATATATATATATATATATATATTTTGAGACTGAACTTGTTAAAACTAAATTTATTTGGATCAAACTCACCAATTATTTTAAAAAAATATTGAGAGGGATTTTCACGTATAGAAAACATGGACCTAAAGGTTGGGACAAGAAAAAAGACAACAAAACCGATCTGCAAATCTTGAAAGGATGAAAATCTAAAACAAACTTTAGTTTGGCGTGCTGAGGCAGTGGAATCCACAGTGCCCACTACCCATCTCCCACCTTCCACCTCCACTCCCATCTATGTTCGTTGTCACGGACTATCAGAGGCCTCTGTTTTATATCGATATTCGTGTATCGATCAAATATCAAAGTATACGAAAATATAATATATATTGTCAAATATGTGTTGTATATATAACAATATGTATATAATATAATATATATATATATATATATACACACAGTGTGTGAATTCCACTATTTTTTTTCAAATTCTTTTAATTTTTTATGTAGTAATTTTTACATATATCGGTGAAATATCAGTGATATTAGTCATCGTCTCAGTGCAATATATCACAAGTATAAACTTTTGTATCGTTTTCGTAATGGATAGGGTCATTTCATATACGAATCGGCCAATATTGCGAATCATACTCTCATGTACTTAATTTAAAGGATAAAAGACCTTAATTTTTTTAACAAAAGTCTCAATCTTAAATTTTGTATATACGTTAAATTTAAAAACCGAATGCAATACAATTTAATTTTAAATTAATCACAATTTAAAGTGGTAAGGGTATAATATTGGGAGGTTAAAACCCTACCCCCACCAATGCACAAACTGTTGTCTTTTTCAAAATAGATATTATATATATGTGTATATATATTGCTGTTCTGGATCTGATTGCAGCCTTTAGGGTTTAAAAACAGTGCATGAATGAAAATGATTCTATCCACTATGGAGAAACCAAAATTATAATATACTAGTTTTTGATTCTGTTTATATTGTGTTGGATTTTTCTTGATTTTGCCACATCTTTTCTGCCTACCATATTCTTCTGTCCTAATTTATGTAACTCGTGTCTTACCACAGGCGTGTGGTGGACATGTGTTTCTTTCTTTCTTTTTCTTCTTTTTTTCTTCTATTATATATATATATATATATATATATTACCCTAATTTTCGGACCATTACGACTTTAGAATCCAACTCTAGCCTCACTCCGACTCTTATGTGACACTCATACTGAGTATCAAACTCTCAATCTCGTATAATATTCACAATATATCTTCTTATTGTGTCAAAGTAAGAAAAATCCAACACTATATATATAAACAATACAAACATTAGTTTCACTCAATTAATGCTAGTTTCATTATATTTCAAGATTTTAAAAGTCTTATTAATTCAAAATTTTTAATAAATATTAGAGGTTGAATTTTGTATATAAATAAATAAGTAAAAGAAGATTGTACATATATGGATATAATTCATTTTAAAATTACTTGGGATATAAAGTGATTGAGAGTGTTTACTATCCATATATATATATATGTGTATATATATATATATATATCTACTATATATATATATATGTGTGTATATATATATATATATATATATATTGTCTTAAACTCTTTTTTTCTTTTTCTTTTTTTGGATTATATTGTCACTTAATAATTCTTTAATTGGATTGATGGTTATTGAGATATGGTTGTTTGTGAAAATTACACCTAAACTAGTTTTATTTTCAAAAATTTAAATTGAAATAATAAAATATATATATAAAAAAATATATATATATATATATATATATATATATATATATATATATATATAATTCATCAATTTGGATCTTTTAACTTATATACTTTGGTTAATTATATTCTTTAATTGTTGGTATGTGCATTCAATGAAAATGGAACTTATGAATGAAAACATATAACTGTTTCGAAATGAATTAAAAGTTACATAAGAGTTTTGAGGTGACTTGTGCAAAACATCTCAAGGAAGTTCATCGATCCAATCAATCTCGTAAGCACATGCGCCCGATTAATTGAGGAGCAAAGTAAAGGCAAGCGGCTAGGGTTTCCATAAGATTCATACCACTAGGTACAATGATATTAAATGGCTCTTACAAATGGTTGTAAAAGTATTTCTCGTGCTCAAACATGAGTTGATAACCTCCATTACCTTTTCAAGGTATTTGTCTTTCATTGGCTACCTTCTTCGTATATAATCAGTATCTCACACATAATAATCTTATATTCTAATTCTCCCGATATTCAAAACATGAGATATTCTCTTTACCACTTGCATATTTTGAGATATTCTTATAATATAACTTTAATTTAATCGTCGGAGGACCAACACCGGAGGCAACTCCGTTGGTCATTAGCATTTTGCAAGTTTACTTGACATCCTAATTAATTGTGTTCCTAGACATTCATTATCATTTAGATCACCATTAGAGAAAGTGTGTTCGGATCAAACTTAAAAGAATTTTATTTATTAAAATATGCAAATTAAAGGATACAAATTTGTTAATTAAAAATAAAAATAGAATTTCTAGCATTGAATTTCGGAGGAAATAAAGGTTAATTAATTGAGAAGTATTTTCGTGCGGTAGAGAAAAAACTTGTCCTAATTTTGGTTTATGAAAAGGACGAAAGAAAATAATTAAAATCATACAAAAAAAAAAAACTTTTTGGAGTTTCCATTGGAATCTTAAGGCTTTCTTTCTGTTTTCACACACACACACACACCTTCAGAAATCAAAATCTTGTTTTATATATATATATATATATATAACACAAACCCCAAGTTCCATAAATATTCCTTCCGATTCAAAATCTCTCTCTTTCTTCTTCTTCTTGATAATAATAATAATAATAATAATAATGGCGAGGGATCAAGAAAATCGTAAGTTGTTGTTGGGTGACCAGCATAAGGAGAGGCATTTCACCGCCGGCGAGATTGTTCGGGACATAATCATCGGTGTCTCCGACGGACTTACCGTCCCTTTTGCACTTGCCGCCGGTTTATCAGGTGCCAATGCTTCTTCTTCCATTATTCTCACTGCTGGTATTGCTGAGGTTGCTGCTGGTGCCATTTCCATGGGACTTGGCGGGTCAGTAATTTAATTCTTTTATTCTTAAAAATTTCTCCCCATTTCATAACTATTTTATTTTTTTCATATTTATATTTTTAGATTCTGATTATTTATGGCATCTTTTTTTATGGTTGATATATATATATATATATATATATAGTTATCTAGCAGCAAAAAGTGAAGCTGATCATTACATGACAGAATTGAAGAGAGAGCAAGAAGAGATCATAGCTGTACCAGACGAAGGTTTGTATATATATACATAATATATATATATATATATAAGACATAGCTCAGATCTTCTCTTACATTTTTCACTATATTATACCAATACAAATATTAAGAACCATTTGAATTACTACTCTAAATAATTTGAATTCGGCCAAAAAAATTCACCTTGCCACAATTAGTCACGAGATTATGAATATTTGTGATGTAAGATATAGCATGATCTTTTTTGAGTAAAAGTTAAACTCTAGAGCGTAATCTAGTAAAAATATGGATTAGTCGGAGATATATCTTGTATATATATATGAATGATGATTAGAGATATATTAATCAAAATTTTTGTGGGAAAAAAATGCAGAAGCTGCTGAAGTAGCAGAGATATTATCAGAGTACGGAATAGAGCCGAATGAATACAGACCAGTGGTGAATGCTCTGAGGAAAAAGCCACAAGCTTGGCTTGATTTTATGATGAAGTAAGTTTAAAATTATAATTCTAACACTTTTTGAATATTTTGTCGACTAATATTACTTCATAAAAGAAAAAACAGTTACTTTTCTCAAAATAAAACAGAGTTATGTTTATGGAAAAATTGCAGATTTGAACTGGGATTAGAGAAACCGGATCCAAAAAGAGCAGTGCAAAGTGCATGCACCATAGCCATGGCATACATAATAGGAGGAATAGTACCACTGGTGCCATACATGGTGATTCCAGAAGCAGGAAGAGCTGTGATTGCATCAGTTGGATTGACAATAGTGGCATTGTTAATATTTGGATATGCAAAAGGATACTTTACTGGGAATAAACCATTCAGAAGTGCTTTGCAGACTGCACTTATAGGAGCCATTGCTTCTGCTGCTGCTTTTGCTCTTGCTAAGCTTGTTCAACCATGACCATAATAATAAACCCTCTTAATTATCATGTAGTTCTTTTTTCTTTTTTTTTTAAACTTTATATAAGAAAATCTGTGATATTTTATTTTAATGATTTAAGAAAACTTTCTCAAAAGAATGCCAAACATAAACCACAAGAAGATAATTGCAGCATGGCTCAACATCATTGCAACAGTCAATAAGCAATGGAAAGGATAACAAAATCTTGGCGTGATTCTCGTTACTTAAGTATCTCTATCCATGCAGTCCTTACTTAAGTATCTCGCAGAGTCCAACTCTTACTTGAGGGTGAAGGTTTGGCTCGGAACTTTTTAACGTAGTGCTAACCACCTCGGGAGGATTCAAAACCTCGACCATCCGCCTGAGGTGAAGCATTAGGAGTCCGTTTACCAATTCCCCCAAGCTACTAAGTTATTCATGTAACTCTTTTTACTAGGTATAAAATGATTGATTCTTGTTACGTAAATATCTCTAAATCGAGGTCTTGATGTTAACTCACGTGATTCTTTTTACTTAGGTACAGATAGTAAGATACCTAGTAGAGATCCTAATTTGAGGTCCCAGTTTTACTCACGTGACTTCCCTTACTTAGGTATAAGTAATAAAATACCTTATAGAGATTCTTATGTAAGGTCCTAATTTCAATTTCCATGCCTCTTCTTACGTAGGTACAAATAGTAAAATACCTAACAGAGATCCTAATTTTAGTGTTATAATTAAGGTAAACTTTCGCTCCTGAATTATTCGGTGAAGATACAAGAGATAACTATATATTTTTGCATCAATTGACACTAAATAACCTGGTTGAAACCCTGACCTTCCCCTTCTCTAAAAATTTCATGATACTTTCCCTTCCAACAAAGAACATCTAGAAAAGAAGAGAACTAATACATACTCCATACTCCAATAAATTGCAAAAGCAGAGACAAAATGAACACATTCACTGTACAAAAATAGAATAAGATCACTTAAGACACTGAAGATTTAACATTCCCAACTTGTTTTCATTCCACGTATAGAAGAAGATTGTCTTATCAATTACCAGTTCAGTAATCAAGAAAACAAAAAATGCCAACATATCATTTGGTATATAAACTATTCCCTGTCATGTATTAATGAAAGGTGTATTAAATGTGCTTATGATTAGTAAGTATTACACAGAAATTCAGTAATAGCAGCAATCTAGGTGACTCCAAAAATTGCTTGTATTGGTCAAACAAGTATGCTTAATTTCAGAAATCAAAAACCAAAATAACACAAACAAAAAATATATTAACATTTAAGTCTGCCATCCACCTCTGCAGTTAAAAAATCCATGTTTGCAGAGTCATTGAGATTCTTGCACTCACCAGAGTCATGTGCTTGGAACGATTTTTCCCCCTCAAATCCTGGATAAGTAGATGTTTCAGAATCAAGTTCTTCAGGTTCCATTTCCTCTGTGATGGGACTGGATAAAAGAAGTTGATCCAAAATAAAGTCACCGTCGGGTATATCTGGGAGGACAAGAGGCGCATAGTTTTCAGGAGAAAGCAACTTTTCATCTAATGGCCCTGGTATCAAATCAATATTCTTAATAAAATCTCTCATTTCATCAGAAAATTCCAAATCCATTGATAATTCAGAGTCAGCAGTAGGACTCGAGCAGGGAGGTTCTGAAGTCTCATCCATCGGAAGTTGATATCTTACTATCATTTTGTCAGAAGACACGGGCTCACAATCCTCATCAACTTCACTGATAACATTTTTACCCGTTTCAGCTGCACGCCAACTATTTTCTTTCGGCTGCAGCAACTGGACAAAGAATCCAGGGTTTTGCATAGCCATAACTATAAATGATAGCATCTGTTGCTGATTTTTCTCCATACCTTTTAGTTGTTCTCTTAGGACTAAAAGTTTACTTTGGGAAGTCTGTTGGTTTTGCCGTAGCTTTATTAGCTCCTGCATGAGTATATTCTTATCTGTCTTGAGACATTCAACTTCCTTACTCAGTGAAGATCTCTTATCTTCTTCAGGAGTAGAAGGGTACATTTCCTTCTGTTGGGAAGATTTCCTCTGACCTTGACCTTCTGTTTGAGTTTGTTTTCTTCTAACTATGTTCTTCAGTAAATCCTTTTCACCTTTGACAAATTCATCATTTGAAAACTCCCAACGATCTGAATCAGATTTGCGGAAACCCTGAAACAATATGGAACAAGTACGTTATTCTATGCACACAAATCTCTGAAATTCACTTAACTCCTCTGCCCCTTGACAGAAAAAAGAATAAGGGACTTGATGGCTCACGAGTACAAAAAACGAAAAAAAAAACAAAATTATCTATTCCTAGTAGGGAAATCACCAACATTAAACTAATGCGAATTCATTGCAAGAATCTTCCCCTCATAAAAAAATATTCATGTATAAAAAACAACCAGAATTTGAACTCCCCAAAAGTAATTGCCATTAATATGTAACTATGCAGGTGGACTAACTACTCCAGCAACTCAACACATGAAACAGGAGGAAGAATATGTTTGAACTAAATTCTGTAATTGATTAGGGCCAGTGTGTTTTAGTGTACACTTCACAATAACTCTAGCAAGAACCAGAAATCCAAATCTTATAGAAAGAACAACGGAATCACAAACTGATAATTGCATGATAATGAGATAACTTAGCCAAGACCCCAAATCATAATACAGAAATATTAAGTACTCACAAGTTACACGTCACAATTTATTTCCAAACAAACAAACAAACAAAAACAACGAAGAAAAAAATTCTTTACAGAATCAATAGTTCAATGCAACCAAGGAAAACAAACAAGCAGCCATTCTTGGTTGATGGTAACATCAGAATTCCTAGAGGAAGCCTCCATAGAGTGGTATACCATGAAGCAAGAATATCTTAGAAATTCTCATTCTAATACTCAATTCGAAATTCCCATTGTAATATAGTCAGTTAGCATATATTGTCTGTGGATGAGAGGAGTATCAGAATCTTTAGCTCATGGTTTTTGATATAATGAATGCATTTTATTTTTAGTTAAATCTTTCTTGGTTAGTGTATGTGGAAGTGTAAAACATATCAAAGTAGAATTAATAATCAAAATGTTTTTAGTAGCTTCAACAATCATAACCCTAAAGAATCAAGAAAGAAAACAATTCAGTAACAAAGTAAAAACTCTCTTCTTTCATAAAATTATTTTAAGTGTACATATAAATTTAATCATTTCAGCAAATAGGTCTTGCAAATTGCAGTTACTTAGGGCATCCATACACCAGTGAATCTAATAATTTAATAAGATAAACACCATTGATTCTTGAACTCTTACAACAAACGAAGGAAGCTAATTCATTCAACTTTCATATCCAAGAATAACATCTGGTAACTTAAACCCCAAAAAAGCATTAACATTTCAAAAAATAATTTCAAGCAGGCATAAAAGAAAATACCCAAAAATAAGAGGCAAAATATGAAAGAAAGGAGAGAGAGAGTTAGGTACACTGACATAGATGTTAAGCTGACGAATAAAACTGGAAAAATTGCTGTGTTTGAAGTATTTCGGAAGCAATTCAGATTGAAATTTAGGCACATCCATTATGATAAAGCTATTCGATTCACCCCAAGAAATCAACGAGTTCGTCGATTCATCATCCACCATTTCATAGCATTTTAACAGAAAGGGAGGCACGGATGAACCATTCACTAAAGTTTTCACCATAATTCAAATCCCAGAAAAGAAAAAAAAAAACAGAACCCAAAATTCCGTCCCGGAGTTCAGTCAACAAAATTGGGTATTTACTCTGTCTTCGATTAAAACAAACAAACAGACAAACAAACCAATCCTCCGCCAACAAAAGGAAAATCACACAAACCCAGAAGAATTTTGGTCCTAAAATTCAATCTTGCAACTAGGATTTCACTATTTATAATCCACAAAAGGGTTCAAGATGAAGACTTTAGGAAAAAGAAAAGAATTCCTATGTTAAAAAACAAAGTTGTTGAAGGGCCCAGCAGTAGTCAATTGGCCAACTAAAGAACAGATTGTGTAGAAGTATCTATATTAATACTTCCTGACTCTGTAAAATATCTGAAGGTTTCTTTGCAGTTTCTTGTTACGACTTCTACACAATTCTTGCTGTTTATTAGTCGAAAAGACTCTTTTACCCTTTTTCCTTTTCTTTTTGTTTTTCAATTTCCTTTTTTTGGCGATAGTTTCTAAAGTTATCAAGACTCCAACTAATCTAAATTCGACTTGAGTTACAAACTCAGAGTTCAAATCTTACTCGCGAAATACTTTCACCCTAATTCTTACATTTCAAATTTTTTTTAAATCATCTAGTTTTTTGAGTCATCACGACTTGACTAATTCAAATTTAACTTAAGTTATACACCTAGAGTTTAACTCATATTCGGGAAAGACTTCACTTTGACTCTTATGTTTCATTCCATCTAAATTCAACTTGGGTTGCATACGTAGAGTTCAACTTTTACTCAAAAAAAATTTCATTTTAACTCTTACATGGCGCTCACAGTAAATACTTGAATCATCAATCTCGTGTATATGCGTTTTCTCATTTGGTTAAGCCAAGAAAAATTGTGGAAAGAATAGGATGAAACCCATTGGGCCAATAGGTTTATTTGGGTTAAAAGCTCTTGATGACATTAATAGAACTTTCATGAACGGTTGGGCCTACTAGGAATTATGGTTCTAAAGGATCCTCACATAGTTTCATGAACCATTTGCTATACTATTTATGTATAAACTTTACAACCAAAAAAAGATTTTATAACATGGTGAATGCTACGAGATCATCGAAATGAATGTTATCTAAGAATTAGACTAATATTTTTTCCAAAAAAAAAATTAAACTTTAAAAATATAATTTGAATCAAATTCGGATTAGAAGTGGCTTCGAATAACGGATGACTAACAAAAAAAAATTAAAATTTTGAAAAACAACGTGAGATTTTTAAACTTTTTAGTTAATCTATTCACTGTCTAAAAGTTACCATTTGGATTAATTTAGATCTAATTTGAGTTGGGCTCGTAAAGATATTATTCTCCTTCTTACTACATAGTGCTCGAAAAGAATGTCAAAACTTTTCGATTTAATCATTTAACTATATATATGTTTTTTGATTAGTATTAAATTTTTAATTTCAGATAAATTTATGTTTTATTTATCTAAATTGATCATTTTGATGAATAATATTCAATCATAATTGGTATACCTATTATATATATGTGGATGCATTCATTCTAAGTAATCCATATATAGGTTTGTTCAAAAATTGTTGATTGAATTAATTTAAGTTAAAACGAAATAGAAAACTTTATCTCTAATTTAAATTAGAAGGAGACAAATATTAAGTTCTTTTTAAGATTGTGAGGGTTCAATTGGGTTTTAAGTTGGGAAGAAATATATATATATATATATATATATATATATATATATATATGTATGAATATGTATATGTATGTATATATCATAGCTATGAAGATGAAAGTCTTAGGTCTAGATTCCATGAATTCTTATAGAAAATGGCACAAATGGACTTCTTGACTGGTAAGTTTTTTATCTATAAAATGCATTAAACCTATATACTATCACCACCTTCAATCCATTTCATGACCTAACTTCCCTCCACATTCAACTACTAATTTAATCCACACTCACATATGTATATATATATATATATATATATATATATATATATATATATATATCTTATATATATATATATATATCTTATATATATAAGATGCTAAGTTTCTAATGGCATATATTTTGTAATTTTGTCCAATTTTTTGGACTTTGTTGTCTTTCTCTTTTTTTTTTTTTTTTTTTTTTTTTTTTTTTTTTTTTGGTAAATGATGGCATTGTTGTAATTTGTTTAATTTTCTTTGGTCTTTTTGTCTCATTCAATATTTTTTGACTTTTAAATTTATGATTCATTAAATAATTTAATAACATAAAAGGTAATGTTTAATAACTTTTATTTTTTTCTTAATTTTTTATTTTATTGGCATAATTGTAATTAAATTAAACTTTTAATTTTTTATATTTTAATTCTCAATTAATGCTTAATAAATTTTAATTTTTTAATTGACTTTTTTTTTTACATTTTTTTCTACATTTTTATCTTAATTTTATATTTTTTTAATATT
>JAHSUH010000301.1:0-187500 GCA_025388415.1 Cynanchum wilfordii | reverse complement strand
AAGTTTCGATCCCCCGGGGTGGTTAGCGTCATGTTAAAAAACACTTTGGGTCAAGCCCTTACCCTCAAGTAAGAGTTGAACTCTGCGAGCATTCCGTAAGCTGAGTTCGGATTAGTCTCATCAAATAAGGTGAGGACACCGGACACCTTAAATGGGTAAAAAAAAATGATATATTTTCTTGAATAAGATTCAGATTCTTTATGAAAAATTCGAGTCGAATCCATATTAATCGAAATAGTGAGATATTACGAATATCAAAAAAAAAAAAAAAAAAAAAAACCATTTATTTCTCATCCTTTTCTATATTCATTTTAACAAATAAGTAGGTGGTGAAAATAGAGTATTTATAAGTTTTCATATTCTTTAGAAGAATATCTATGTTAAAATATGTTTTAAAATTTTTTTTTTCTTATGAAATATAATTAATAATAAATATGATTCAATCAAGGGTATATTGGGGAATAGACATAAACACTTTTCTCAAGCTTATCCACTAAATCAATAAATGCTTACTATTTTGTTGAAGGTGAAAAAAAATAAAAAAAATCACATCCTTTAGAAGATTACTGAACAATTATTAAATAAAATCATAAAAATTTTTACTTAATAATACATTTTAAACTCGTAAAATCTATTAAAATAAATTAAATTAGATAATATTATTCAACAATTTATATATATATATATATATAATTTGTGATCATCACCCCGAGAGCCCATCCCCAACATGCTTCGATTTGCGTGCATTAAGTGTGTGGGTCTCAGAAAGTTCTAGGAGCCACGTGGAACCCACAGGAAATTGGGAAATTGCTGTGGACAGCTGTGTGTGTGTGTTTTTTTTTTTTTTTTTTTTAATAAATCGCAATGCACCTTCTTGTCCTGTCGGCCGATATTTTGATGCGTTTAATGTTTTATTTGTCTTTTTTCATTTAACTTTCACCCTCCATTTATTTTTTTTATTTATTTTTTTTAAAGTAATTTCGGAAAATAACTTTGGATAATGCCAGGGAAGATGTATCCCAATTGGGTTCAAATTGGTCCCAGTTCTGTCTTTTCATTTTATTTTTTTTTAATAAGTGAAATTTTATTAAATAAAAATAAAAATATTATATAATTGAATGATTAAAATTATTCAGGTAACAGAATAAAATATCAATCTAATAATAGGTGGAGATAAAAAATTCAACCTAAAAAAATTATGTGAGTCAGAAAACACTAAACATAAAACTAAACAAAACAACAAAAAGCACAAAAGAACTTCTATCTAGATCTTCAAAATTCCAACTTTCAAACACGAAACTCAGTTGCATTAAGGGTTCGATTTCACCTTCTTCCTTCAACAACAACCTAATTCATCTTGTGCGTATCAAAAATTTCATAAGATTCTTGAAAAAAAGATAAAAAACGAACAAAGGGCCCAGATCTAAACCACCGGGTTTGACAAATTTTACTTCTAAAAGAAGAAAAAAGAACCGATATCTAGATATCGGTAAAAAACTATGCATTTGAGAGGTGAAATGAAGCAAGAAAATTAAAGAAAAAGAAAGAAAAAACATAAACAACAACAACAACAACAAATAACCGAAAAAACACAGAAAAAGAAGATGAATACAAGAAAAAAACAAAAAAAAATAAAGAAAACGACTGAAAATGGTGATCTCCGGCCAAGTTAAAGAAACGATTGAATATGATTATAAATGGAATAGTTTTTGAAAAAAAAAGCTAAAAGGGATATGAGCAATATAGAGAAGAGAATGAGAAGCATCTAATTTTAAAAGAGATATAACATATATATTTTATGTTTAAAAGATTTATTTATGTAGTTAATAGATAGATGTATATTACAAAAATTAATTAGGATTTATCTGTTTATTTCATAAGATTTGAATGTAGAGGGATAAAAGATAGAGATTGGATTCGACGAACAACTTAGTTATTATTTTTAAATTTGAGGTAATTATATATGTAATACTCATAAATAAATGATAAATTATTTTTAATATGATTATAAATGGAATAGTTTTTGAAAAAATAATTTATTAAACATATGAGGCAATATATAGATTAAATTAGAAGAATTTAATTAAAATAGCAATAAATATATACTTTTGTTTAAAAGATTATAAAATATTTTAATATAATTAAAATGAAAAGAAATATGGTAAAATTCTAAAACAAAGTATTATATATTCTCCATTTTTATTTATCAAATTGGTTGAAATTTTTCCAAACAAATTTACTTATCACTATTTATTAATTAATACTCTAAGACTATTTTTTACTATGTTGAAATTTTATTTCCGTTTAATGTTGTATTTATTGTTTTGATATGTTGGTATTTTTAAAGTTCCCTTTTTTAATGTAGGTTTATAACAAAAAGGTGTATCCGATAACCAAAGAAAATAGAAAGCAAGAACACCATTAAATTAATGTGGTACATCCATGTTAAAAATTACGAGAGCTTATCGCACCATTTCAAATCAACAAATCATGAGATGATTATCTCTCCAAAATACATCAGCATGCTCTTTATTCCTTATTAAATAATAAAAAATTTAAATTTGTAATTTATTAAATTACAAGTAATTTTAGTATCTAATTTTATTTTTTTAAAAAATATGTAAAAGGTTAATAATTGGTAATGAGTAAAATAAAAGAATGAGTAGTACTATGAGTCATGAGATAGTTCAATAAAAAAAAATTATGATATTTTTCTTTTAATCGTCTTTGTATTTCCCTTTTTAAGTAACATTTATTAATTATTTATATATGTATATATATAATAATATAAATTTTATTTTGTTTTTAAATTAAAAAATTTTGTTTATGACAAATGACATTTGCTTTAATATATATATATATAGGGAAGGAAGGATACTATTATTTTTATTTTATTTTTTTTTTAAAAAAAAACAAAATTATTACTTTATAAAATCAAATTATCATTTATTTATTTATATCTTTTATCAATTAATATTTTAGTTTGATCATTTTTTTTTCATCAAATAAAATTTATATTTAAGGTGATCAATGCTCTCTCCTTTTAGGAGAGGTGGTGGCTGAGTCCTAGCCATCCACGTAAGCCAATATAAGAATCCAACAAATAATAAGGGTAAGTAATATTTTCATCATTTTGGACGATCTACTCATTTTCTAACTTACTTTATGTTATTCTTATATTTACTATATATATTTTTCTATCATATTTATGGTTCTATTTTTCTAATTTTGCCTTAGTTTATTAGTGAAGATCAAATTCAATCAAAAATTAGTAATTATCGCCTTTGTCAGTGACGATTGAACCCTAATGTATGCCTTTATCCTCTTTTTATTTTCAATAAAAAAAAAAAAAAATTTATGTGGTCAAACTAAAAAGTGAAACATCCACGTGGATGGTTGTGCCCATAGCACAAATCTCAAGAAAAAAAATTTGTCAGCATGCTCATGCAGATGCAGCTTCTTCCCTGGTTCGCCACGTACCTTTGTATTATAGAAACTATTTTTAAGAGAGAGAGAGATTTTTAATAAAATTTGCCACGTTGTAATATTTATTTATTTATTTATTTTTATTTATTTGTACAATGATTTAAGGTTAGGTTAGGACAATGCGCTTTTCATGTGGGGACCATTGTTTCTTTTTTTTTTTCCCGAAACTTAAACCTCGTTCCTTCCGTTCCTTACCAACTGAACCCTTAGCCGGTCTTTATTGGATAAGATCTTTCTGGTTTTTATATGCTACTTCGCACCTGTACTTTCCCTTATCCTAACATCACAAATTTATAATATATATATATATATATATATACGTATATATTTTTTTTAACTATTTTTATCACCTTTAACTCTCAAATAGTAAAAATTTTCTTTAATTTCTAAAGATCAAGTTTTTTTTTCTTCTTTTAGAAGAATTATCATTTAAACACAGTCTCTATCTAAACGTCTTTCTCGATTTTCTTCTTTTTCATATATTGTCTTTGATGTATATGATACATACAGGATCGTATAGATTTTGATGAAGGAAGAATATGGACTCGAGTCCTCCTTGCATATGATGTCAATGATCAATGCTCAAAATGGTATGGATATATATATATATAGTTATGTTGTTATGTTGTTATTGTTGTTGGTTTTGTTTTTTTTGTAGTTGTTTTTTACTCTCTTAATTTTTTTAGGTTGAGTTTTGTTGTCTCTACCTTTTTTAGGTTGAATGTTATTTTTGTTATCATGAATGATGATTATTCATTTATTTATGTAATGTTTCTTTTTATTAATGAATATTCACTTATAAAAAAAAATAAAAAAAAAAAAATGTATACTGTTGTGACTTGAAATCCTATATTACTCGCCTATGAGATTTGTAAACAATTATTAAGTAGGAGTTTGAAACCCTTTATTCAACGACGTTTTAAACTTGTGAGGTCGACCTGAAGTGGTTCAAAGCAGAAAATATCATTAGGTTGTTTATAACACGATACTCACGATGAGAATGTGTATTGTGACTTGAAGTCTCACATTGCTTGCTTAGAAGGTCAACAATGAAGTCCTTTACATAGTGAACCTTGAAGTGGGTCAAAGCGGACAATATCATTGCTATATTTATAATATATATATATATATATATTTTACATATATATAGGTTAGTCCCAATAGTAAAATGTTTAATTTTTTTATAAGTAAATTTTCTTTTAGGTAAGCTTTTTTTTTTTTTTTTTTTTTCAAATTTTTATGAATGTAGAAATGAATATTTACGTTAAAGAAAAAGATTTAATTTAATAGCTTTTGAGTATTGTGAATTCAAAGCAGGTATATTGAAACAAAAAAAATATATATATATATATATATATATATATATATATATATATAATTTGTTATATTTAATATTTTATATCTCAAACTATTATTTTTTAACTATAATATATAATACACGAAGTTAAAGTTTAATACATATTATATGTGTTATGTAAGATAATCAGTTCTTTTCTTTAGTAAAAGTTAAATTATACGGGTGCAACCTAAATCAAATATAAAATAGTTAAAACAACGACTTTGATTTTTTATTTTTTTTTTTTTTTGTTGTTTAATTCATTATACTTTTTAATATATTTTTTTATATAAATTTAAAATATTTTAAATTATTGTATCATGTTTTAAATCTATATGAAAAAAAAGAGTTGATTTAATGCTTATAAATTTATTTCAATACCTAAAACAGAAACTTATAACCATACACATTGGAAAATGGTACCAAATTGTTTGTAACCAAATTTGATAAGCAATAAATTCCATTGCATGGCATGTCTCGCAAGCCATGGATGAATTAGCTCTCGTCGGTAAGGTTGACAAAGAAAAAGTTTTACCAACGAGGTTGGTTTAAGTGGTAAGCGGTTTGATTCCATTTAAACAGGTCTCGAATCCCGGACCTTGTGAATACGAAAATCCCGGTGGGAGACTCCCCCACCATAGCATGTGTGCGCCCGGCCGGATCCGGATGTAGTCTAAGGCAAAGCTTCGAGGAAAGAGGGGGAAAAAGAAAAAGTTTAACTTAAATCTAATTTATGTCCAAATTAATGAGTCATTTTCCTAGGAGTTTTAGGTTGCTTGTTTCATATGATTAATTTTAGTACCAACATTTTACCTATTCATTAATATATTCCATTTCCCTTCCTAAATTTAACTTTAAAATTTTTTATATATATATATATGTGTGTATATATATATATATATTGGTTTTATATTACATGGTCTTTAACTATTTTTATTGATTCATCTATTCTTACTTTACAAGCTTTCAATAATAATCTAACTCGTATTACCATAACTGTTTATAATGACTATGATAGCATGTATTACTTCTTATTTGATGATATTAAATATATCAAATGATATAATTTGTGTGGCAAAGATTAGAATAAAAATGTGTTAGAAGATTGACATTGTATGAGTATATTAAGATTAAAAATTATGAATGATCGGAAATACTTTTTCTAAGGGTGATTTGGTTGATGACAAAGGTCCACTTAGATGCCAAATAATATACAAAGAAACCAAAGATCAGAGGTGTTGCCTCCGGTTAGACACTTCAACAGTCAAGTTAGTATTACATTGATAAAAGAATATCTTAAAATATGTAAGACTAGAGAGAATATATCTTCAATACTTTGAATGCTCGAATATTAAGAGCATGAGAATGTAAGATATCTTGTAGGTGAGAGTGTGAGTTAACGATTATATACAGAGAGACCAACCAATGAGGGAGATTCACTAAGAAAGTGAAGTACTATTTACGACTCATGTTTGGGGCACAAGCAGTATTTTTATAACTACATTTAGAACTATTTAATACTCTAGTACTTAAAAGTACGGATCCCGATAAAGACCTAATCCACTTACCTTAATCTCGCCCCTCACTATCTCAAGGGGCGCCACTTACGTGGCAGGATGTAGTCAACTTCTTTCCAATTTGATTTTGCTTTAGGTCATTTCGAAACTCCAACATGACATGAGGCTCATTTCGAAACTCCTCACATAATTTAAAATTTTAAGATTAATTAATGACAACGTATAGCATAATTAGTTAAACTCATTCATTTTTTAAATAAAATGTTATAATGAATAAATTTTTAATAATCTCAATTGTGTGAATACTATATGGATATATATATATATATATATATATATCTAGAATTAATTTTATGACAAGAGTAGATAAGTTGAACCAAATTTGTGATAAGGATTGCCCAACTAGGTGGAACCAAAGTTAGTTCAAATCCCATTGACTACAAACTGTACCCTCTTTAAATAGTAGCCAATTGTGACAAACCACCTAAGCTAAAAACCCTTTTACTTTTTTTTTTTTTTTAAAATTTTTTCATTTATTTTTCTTAGGCACGAGTTATCTTAGATGAGTCACAAACTATAAGAGGACACATTTAAGTCAAATCTACATCTAGACTAATTCTCATTCTAGCCGAGTTGGTCCTTTGCGGGAGGAAGCTCTGACCCCAAATTTTAAACAGTTACATACATGAGTAGAAGTTTTAACCCTCAACCTCACTTAAACTAGGAGAGCTTATTACCAACTCACCTACGCTTTTTTTTTTTTTTTCATTTATACACTCAATGATTCTAAATGAATAGCCAAAATAATTCTTTTTCCTTTATGAAAAATGGTAGAAAAGAAGTTGAAATAATAATTTCTTTTTGTAATAATAAAAAATAATATTATTAAAAGTAAAAATTAGTAGTCACATCATGGCACCACATGGAATCCCATTAATAAAACAACAATCAAAGTCAACCTTATCTTCATCTCAACCTTTTTTTTTTTTTTTTTTTTTTTTTTTTTAAAAATAATACAAAATTATTATCTTAGTTTTAAATTGTTCTTTCCTTTAGTTGAAAGAATCACTTAATCCATTTAGCTTATCAAAATTTTGTTGAAATATAAGAATGACATAAAATTATATATATATATATATATATATATATATATATTATTTTTAAATTCAATTCATGTATATTTTAATAATAAATATTTTTTAATTACTAAGTCATAATGTGATGAAATTATTAAATATATTTTTTCTTTTAATTGTTTGGCTGTCTCTTTAACTTAGCCACATAAATGAAGTATGGCTTTAAATCTATAAGAAGAAAAAAATTAATTAACTATTTAATGTGGTAATAAATAGATAAGGTGAATCATTGACTTCAAAGTTATAAATACTTAAAGATTAATTAAAGTCAAAATATGAAGATTTCATTATCAAATTCTCTCTTATATTTATTGTATTAAATTATTTGAAGCAAAAAATGCTTTTCAATTTTGGTGGAATATATATATATATATATATATATTTTTTTTTTTTTGATACATGGAGAGGAGGACTTGGGTGTCGAACCCCGAAGGGGTGGTTGGGAGGGTGGCCTCTTGCCACTCTACCACACAACCTCCGACATATATATATATATTTTTAAATATTGAAATTGTTGTCTTAAACACGACTTGAACTAAGATCATTAATATACGAGACATACTATTATTAATTGAGTTATATTTACTTATCGAAATTATATTTTTATTTTTAATTTAATTAGAATATATATATATATATATATATATAAAAGGAAGAGTAAAGTAGTTTGATGAATCTTTAGTGAATATAATTCACATTAGTTTGACAAATTTTGAAGAATTTTTGTTATATTTGGTAATGATTGGATGTGGAATTGGAAAAGGAGTTTGCTCTTAGAGGTCAATGCTTCATTGGATACTAAAATAAGAGATAACAAAAAACAAATGTGTCCATTTTCACATATCTTTTACATACATTTCTTTTTTCAAAAAAAAAGTTATTGACTTTCACATTTTGAATTTGAAGATTTTTTTTTTAATTAACCCCGATTTAATTTGAATTGTACTTTGATTTTTATTTAAAAAGGTCTTACTTTGACTTTTATATAATTATCGTAATTAGTATCAAATTTGTAATTTCGGATAATATTCATAATTTGCTTATCCATTATGTCAAACTAAAGACTTTTGGGAGATTTCTTTAATCTAATTAAAACAAAGGCAAAATAAAAAAAAAAGAAATCTTTCCCCAGTTAATTAGCTAGCTGTTCAAGAAATTGTGAAAAAAACAATATATGAGCAAACTGCTAGGCAATGAGTAAACTAAATTATCCAATGCAATTATTATCTTGATAATCTTATAATATCCCCCCACCCCCTGGCTTCAATTTTAATATATATTATATATTATATATATATATGTATGTATATTTTGGCAAGGAAACTTCCAAAAGATGTATGAATATTATATGTTTTCCAGTTACAGTGGACACTGGACAGTGTATATAACAAGCTTTGAAGGAACTCCACCACATTAAAGATAACAAAAAGAATAGAGGTTGGCTGTCTTCTTTTCATTTCTTTTCTTTTTTTTCTACATAAGGGTCTCCAACTTTTGGGATTCAAGTGCCAAGAAAATTAAAAAAAAAAAAAAAAAAACTGGTAAAGCTCTGTTTTTTTTCCCTCTTCTTCTTCTGTGAACTGTTCTTGATTAATTTTTCATAATTGTTTGTCTTTTTGCCAATTCTTGTGTTGAATCCTCCATAGTTGATCTTTTTTTCACTATTTGGTTGGAGGTTGTGTGGCTTTGATGGGGTTTTGTCTGGATTATGTTCTCTCTAGTCTCTAATCAGCTTAGACATCTCTCTAGCTTGTTTATTTTTCTTCTTGATCTGAATCTGTTCTAGCTGTAACTTTGAAATTTTATTTGTTTGGCTAGAGGGTTTCAGTTTGTTGAAAAGCCCCATAGTTGATTCCTTCAGAAAGCTCAGTTCTTTGATTGATTTTTTGCACCCTTTTGTGTTTTATCCCTTTTCTTGCTCGGTTTGGGAAGAGAAACTAGGTTAGTATAAGTCTAACCTTGTTTTCTACAAATTTTGGTGCTTAGAACCTATTTTAAGTTCAGGGTTTCTTTCTTTTAAAATCTATGTTTGGAATTCCGTATAAGGAGAAAAGGGTATGGTTTGATAAGTTTGGTGTTGTTAGCTAGTGAAAAAAAGGGGGAAGGAGAAAAAAGAAAAAGAAGGAAAAGAAAATGGTCTCAAGGTCATATTCAAATCTCTTGGAGCTCGCCTCCGGTGAGGCTCCGGCACCGTCTTTCGGACATATGGGGCGGCGGATTCCTCGTATAATGACTGTTGCTGGCATAATGTCTGATCTGGATGATGATGGTTCAGAGAGTGTGTGTTCTGATAGATCCTCATCATCAGCTCAGAAGGATAGGATTATTATTGTGGCCAACCAGTTGCCCATTAGAGTGCATCGGAAGACTGATAGTAGTAAAGGGTGGACTTTTAGCTGGGATGAGAATTCACTTCTCCTACAGTTAAGAGATGGTTTGGGTGATGTTGATCTCGAGTTTATATATGTTGGATGTCTGAAGGAAGATATTCATCCAAATGAACAAGATGAGGTTTCACAGATACTCCTTGAATCATTTAAGTGTGTACCAACATTTTTACCACCTGATCTGTTTAGTAGATACTACCATGGATTTTGTAAACAGCAGCTGTGGCCATTATTCCATTATATGTTGCCCTTATCACCGGATCTTGGTGGTCGGTTCAATCGTTCGTTGTGGCAGGCTTATGTATCAGTCAATAAGATTTTTGCTGATAGAATTATGGAAGTGATTAACCCAGAAGATGATTTTGTTTGGGTTCATGATTATCATCTAATGGTACTGCCTACCTTCTTGAGGAAGAGGTTCAATAGGGTGAAACTTGGATTCTTTCTACACAGTCCATTTCCTTCTTCAGAAATATATAAAACCTTGCCGATAAGGGATGAGCTTCTTCGAGCTCTTTTGAATTCTGATTTGATTGGTTTTCATACTTTTGATTATGCTAGACATTTTCTTTCATGTTGTAGCCGAATGCTGGGCTTATCTTATGAGTCCAAAAGGGGTTACATTGGTCTTGAGTATTATGGTCGGACTGTAAGTATTAAAATTCTCCCAGTTGGTATACATATGGGACAGCTCCAATCAGTCTTAAGCCTTCCGGAAACTGAGAAAAAGGTTGGAGAGCTGTATAAGCAGTTCCGTGATCACGGAAGGACAATGTTGCTTGGGGTTGATGACATGGACATATTTAAGGGTATCAGCTTGAAGTTATTGGCAATGGAGCAGCTGCTGTTGCAACACCCTGAGAAACAAGGAAAAGTTGTACTAGTGCAGATTGCCAATCCTGCAAGAGGGAAAGGAAAAGATGTAAAAGAAGTACAGGAAGAAACCTACACAACAGTGAAACGAATTAATGAAAAATTTGGGCAACCGGGATATGAACCAGTAGTCTTGATTGATCAGCCTTTAAAGTTCTATGAAAGGGTGGCATACTATGTAGTAGCTGAGTGTTGTTTGGTCACAGCTGTTAGAGATGGAATGAATCTTATACCGTATGAGTACATTATTAGTCGACAGGGGAATGAGAAACTAGATAAAGTTTTGGAATTGGATCCTTCTAATCTGAAGAAGAGTATGTTAGTTGTTTCTGAGTTCATTGGATGTTCTCCGTCCTTGAGTGGAGCTATACGGGTGAACCCTTGGAATATCGATGCAGTAGCTGATGCAATGGACTCTGCTCTTGTGATGGCAGAGCCAGAAAAACAATTGAGACATGAAAAACACTACAAGTATGTCAGCACCCATGATGTTGGGTACTGGGCTCGGAGTTTCTTGCAAGATTTGGAGAGAACCTGTAAGGATCATGTACGTCGAAGATGCTGGGGAATTGGATTTGGCTTAAGTTTCAGAGTGGTAGCACTCGATCCAAATTTCAGAAAACTGACAATGGAGCATATAATGTCAGCTTACAAAAGAACTACAACAAGGGCAATTCTTTTGGATTATGATGGCACTTTAATGCCTCAGAATACGATTGACAAGAAGCCAAGCTCTAAAACTATAGAAATCTTGAATAGCTTGTGCAAGGATAAGAACAATACAGTTTTCATTGTCAGTGCCAGAAGTCGAGGGACGTTAACAGAATGGTTTTCATCTTGTGAGAAGCTCGGACTTGCTGCTGAACATGGCTGTTTCCTGAGGTATAACAAAATTCTACGTCTATTGTTTGATATTGTACTGGATAGCTTATAGTTATCCCTTCTAATATATCTTCTTGTTTATTGAGCTTACTGTCTGTATTTTGCAGGATGAAACGTGACGAAGAATGGGAAACATGTGTGCCGACAGTGGAATGTAGTTGGAAGCAGATTGCAGAACCTGTGATGAAACTCTACACTGAAACAACTGATGGATCAGTGATTGAGGACAAGGACACTGCAATGGTTTGGTCATATGCGGATGCAGATCCAGATTTCGGATCCTGCCAAGCAAAAGAACTTCTTGATCATCTCGAGAGTGTTCTTGCCAATGAACCTGTCACAGTTAAGAGTGGTCAGAACATCGTTGAAGTTAAGCCACAGGTATGTATTGCCATTAATTCAAGCTTCTTGTGAAAAGTCAATGCTCATTGGTTTCGTCTGTTACATTCGAGTCTCTGATTTAAAATACTATATGGGATTAGTAAGAGTTATGATTTTGAGGTAACTTCTGGTTCCATATGCTAGAACTTCAACAAGGATTGGTAGTTTTTCTTTGTTGTGTGGCATTTTACAAATAATTAGTGATGGATTTCATGTATAAATGTGTACTGTGTTTCGACTCTAGCTGAGAAAGGATGAATGAATAAAAACAAAGAATCATGCTAAGTCACCACAAATCATTCATAGAAAGAAATGGTTCCTGCTAGAATGTTCCCTATACGATATTGAGTTTAAGCTTTACAAGTAGAACTTCTGATACTGTTTTAATCGAGTTTAATTATTGCATGATTTAAAAGATTTGAGGTAAGTTGCCACATGGTCGAAAAGCATAATTTTTTAGAGTTGGTGATAATCTAACTCGATTTTACAGTATCTTTATTAGCTTTTCAAGTCTAGTTCATGTTTTACAATGTTCATAAAGGGTGGAGTGTCTCACGCTTTGATTTGATCACACAGGGTGTGAGCAAGGGGCTCGTGGCAAAACGATTACTTTCAACAATGCAAGAGAAAGGAATTTCACCAGATTTTGTACTATGTATTGGAGATGACAGATCTGATGAAGACATGTTTGAGGTGATTATAAGCTCTGTGCCTGGTCCATCAATAGCTCCAAGTGCAGAAGTCTTCGCGTGTACTGTTTGTCGAAAACCAAGCAAAGCCAAATATTACCTCGACGACACAGCTGAAATTGTTAGACTGATGCAAGGCTTGGCATCAGTTGCAGAGCAAATGGTACCACTTTAGGTAATATGCACAAAACACCACCCCCTGCCTGGTACATGGCTTCTCCCAAAACTTTGCTATTGTAAATTGCCAGTTTTAGACTTTAAAAAAAAAAAAAAAAGAAGACAAAACTTCCAAAATTATGGTGTTTTCCTTGATTGCCAGCCATGATGATGTTCTTTTTTTTTTTTTTTTTTTTTTTTTTTTCAGCTAGAATATTTAATATCTTATCAGAGACAGAACTTGTACATATGTTGTTCTTGAAAATGTATCATCGGATTTGCTATACTGTACGATGATGTTCTTTGATTCTGCTTTCCCACATTCAGCTAAATTTGCAAATATCTCTTTCTCAAAGTGATTAATTATCACTTACTATAAAAGCTTAAACTTACAGAAAGAGATTAACTTTATTTTCGTATATAGTAACTTTCGAATTTTATTAATATTTTGATAGTTAAGATTCAAACTCTCGATTTCTTAAAAAAAAAAAAAAAAAGTCACTTTCTCTCAAATAACACGCAAAGGAATTTTGATAGAATTAAATACATATGGACCAATAATTTCCCCATTAATTTCCCCATGTTTTTGTCTTACTTTCTTTCTTTGTGTGAACTAACTTAATACTTTTTGAGTCTTTGGATTGATTTCCACAACCCCAAAATTTCCATTATTCACACTTGTTCTTCTTTTTAGCCAAATAATGGACACTTTCTATTGAAATCATTACATCGACTAATTATGGTTTAATTTGAATTATACTTGTAAAAGTCTGACTTTTGTTAAATGTCAAACGCGTGATCTTGTATAACATTTATAATGAATTTTCTTTGGTCGTATTTTATACTTTTTTGCAAATTTTAAAATATTTTATATGTTTTTTTTTTTTGGATATAAATATTTTACAAGTTTGAAATATGAATTCATGTCAAGAATAAGGTGTAACTCGGTTGGTAGCAACCTCACTTATGACCCGAAGGTCATGAGTTCGAGACACATGGATTTCTAAAAAAAGAGAAAAATGAATTCATAATTTCTATTATTAATTTAAATATGATAAGAGGAGAATTTGATATTTTACTCAAAAATTGAAAAATAAGAAAACAACAAAAAATTGGCTGCCAATATCCAAATCTAAATACTTGACAAGTGATGAAGACTAAGACCTAAATTTTGAACCTTTTTTTTTGGTCTAGTTTTTAACTGTTTATTATTTGATTTTGGCATTTTTCTAAAATCTCAAAATTCTATGTGAGTCAAGTAAAAAGTTCTGAATTTGACTCGGGAGACTTCGTGTCGCGTTCTAAGCCATGTAATCTTAGGGTTTAAGGTTCAATTTTACTTTGTGTCATATAATCTTAAAAGTCATGATAACAAGTTACTAAAATAAATCATCACTTTCTTGAAGAATTTTGAGGGTTTTTTTTTTTTTTAAAATTATTTATTTTATCCTGATTTGTATCACTAATTTATATTCGATTTAAATTATATTCATAATAATAATATTTCTTGAATTATTCAAATATGTAAGTGAGACAAATTATTCAAATTATTTCTTTAATTTCCATGAACATGACAACTCAAAAACTATAAGGTGGGAAAAGAAAAAAACATTTATTTATTTTTTACCAAGTCATAGGCATTGATTTTCTCTCAAAGTCAAATGGCTGCATTCAATACTTCATACAAGGACAGGACAAGAGAAAATAAATTGAGTGTAAATTCCAGCTTCAAAATGCATTTTGAAATATTTGGACTCCTCAATTTTAGAGTTAATAAATTAACTGAAATATTTGAAATATATATATATATATATATATATAGCATAAAATATCAATGAACTGAGTTTCCTTAACGAACACTAAAATCCTGGGAAATAAGTGTTTCAAAGTGCATTGTGAATGCTATACACTCTGAGCACAAGTAAGAGTCAGTAAGACTTTCCATCGAGTAAGAATTAAACTATGCAGATATAACTCAAATTAAATCCGAATTAGTCGGAATTGTGATGGTTCTAGAAACTAGATGGGTAAGAAAAAAAATCATTTCAAATAAAATATTAGTGAACTGAGTTTCCTTAAAGCAAACTAAAATATGGTGAAATAAGTTTTTTGAAACTACATTGGGAATGTTATATACTCTATGAGTCAAAAAGTCGGGGTAGATTTGAAGGAGGGGGGGGGGGGGGAAATTGTGAATTATGTGGGTTTTTGTGATGGTTCTAGAAACTAGATGGTGTAAGGAAAAAATCATTTCAAATAAATTCTCTCGTTATAAGCAAACTAAAATATGGTGAAATAAGGTTTTTGAAACTACATTGGGAATGTTAATACTCAATGAGTCAAAAATTGTGATGGTTTTTTGGGTTTTTTTGTTATAGAAACTAGATGGTGTAAGAAAAAAAATCATTTCAAATAAAATATTAGTGAACTGAGTTTCCTTAAAGCAAACTAAAATATGGTGAAATAAGTTTTTTGAAAGTACATTGGAAATGTTATATACTCTATGAGTCAAAAAGTTAGGCTGAGATTTTCTCTCGAGTAAGAATTGGACTATACAGACACAACTCAAATTGAATCCGAATTAGTCGGAATTGTGATGGTTCTAGAAACTAGATGATGTAAGAAAAAAAATCATTTCGAATAAAATGTTAGTGAACTAAGTTTCCTTAAAGCAAACTAAAATCCGGTGAAATAAGGCTTTTGAAACTACATTGGGAATGTTATATACTCCGAGAGTCAAAAAGTCGGGTTGAGATTTTCTCTCGAGTAAGAATTGAACTATGCAGACACAACTCAAATTGAATGTGAATTAGTCGGAATTGTGATGGTTCTAGACACTAGATGGTGTAAGAAAAAAAATCCTTTCAAATAAAATATCGGTGAACTAAGTTTCCTTAAAGCAAACTAAAATCCCGTGAAATAAGTCTTTTGAAACTATATTGAGAATGTTATATACTTTGAGTGTCAAATAAAAGTCGGACTGAGATTTTCTCTCAAATAAGAATTAGACACAACTTGAATCGAATCTGAATTAGTCAGAATCGTCGTCATAGTTGTAGAAACTAGATGGGATAAGAAAAAAAATCTTTTGAAATATTAACCGAGATTTTTGGACTTCTAAAGATTTATATGGATTTTTTTGAAGATTTTATCTTATTATTTGAGGATTTATGGAATATATATTTATATATATATTTTTTTTATCTCATTTTTGCATTATCAATTTATAAATTTTAAAATGACATAATTTTAAATGAATATTAATTATGATAATTAGAAAAATAAAATGTTATGAAGATTCCAAGATGAGCTGTCGACCAATAAAAATTCATGATCCATATATTTACAAAAAAAATAATATGTCAAGCCGTGTTCCTCTTGAAAAAATCCAAAAGGGAGAAAACCCTACATGCTAAGATATAAGTCACATTTTAACATTTACGTTCACATTCATGCACTTTAGTATCCCGCCGTGTATTTGAAGTCATTGTTTCGACTGTAACTTGAATTTAGTCCGAGTTATATCTATAAAGTTTAATTCTTACATATAATGAATCTTATATTATGTTCATAATGAGTGTCGAAACTAACAACCTCGTATAGGATGATTTACATTATTTATAATGACTCTTACATGAGGTTTATAGTAAATGTCGAAACTAATAACCTCGCATAAGATTTATAATACCTTATATTTTTAAATAGATACAATTTTTTTAAATATTAATTTCTAATGGTTGACTACAGTCCGACTTATGACTTCCGGAGGTCATAAGCAGGTAAAAATATCTCAAATTTCAAAAAATTTTATAGGTTAGACCATCTAGTATTTAAGTCTACTACATCGATGAATACGAATTCAGATCAAATTGTGTTCGTAAAATTTAACTCTTACTCGAAAAAAGAAAATCTCTCGAGACTTACATGGTGATAAAATATATAGTATTGAATAAAAATAAAAATGTTTATAAAATATTATCCAATCATTTAAATAGTCCCTTTACTGCTTCTAACTTTCACGTCAAAAGTGTGAAAACTGAAATGTATTGGCAAATTAATCCAAAATAAAGAAATATATATATTATACATACATAACAGTCAAAGTTTGTTGCTAGACATATATATATATATATACACATACATACAAGAAAAGGAATGATATGAAAATTTCCCTTCTCTCTTACCAAGTCCTGATTCTCAAACAAAATTCCCAATTTCAATGGTTTCCTCCTATAATTTTCTCTCTCTTACCAGACAATGGCATATATAAAGTTCCAATTTTGCTGCTCTGTCTCTCTGTTACCAATTCACCTATATGCGTGCAGCCATCATTTAATTTGACCTTGATTTGATCATAATAGAGATAAATATAGAGAGAGAAAGTATGAGTGGAGATGGGATTGTGGAGAGGGCTGTTAGTAGTCTTGGGAAAGGATTTGATATAACATCTGATTTTAGATTAAAGTTTTGTAAAGGTAAAGAGAGACTGGTTTGGATCAACGAAACTGAAACAGGGGAGCTTTTAGTTCCGGGATTCGGTGGATTCAAAAATGTTTCTACTGATATTAAATGTGATAAAGGTGATCGTACTCGATATCAATCTGATATTCTCGATTTCAGTCAGGTAATTAATCAAACAGTTGATGTCCATGATTTTTTTTTTTTTTTTTGAATTGTTTGAATCGACAATTTTTTGGATCAATTTTATTTGTTTGTTTGTTTGTAGATGTCGGAGTTTTTCAACCAGAAATGTTCGCTGCCGGGGAAAATTCCGTCGGGAATGTTCAACTCCATGTTTGGATTCCAGAGTTGTTCATGGGCAAAAGATGCAGCCAACACAAAGTATTTAGGACTTGATGGTTATTTCATTGTGCTGTTTACTGTTCATATTGAACGGTATCCACTTGTTCTTACTGATGAAGTTAGAAATGCCGTTCCGTCCACTTGGGATCCCGCCGCTCTAGCTAGGTATAAATTTAACCGTTCTATCCGTTTAATCTTTCAGAACATATAATAATTTAAGAATAAATCTAAGTACCAATAATTTAACTCAAACATAATTTTTGACATATTATCATATAATTGATTGTGTGTGCAGTTAAACTTATAATCACTATAACTGCTTCTAACTGTGTATATGTTAAGTCTATAATCACTTTAGTTGTATAGCTACTTTTGACGCAGTAAAAAATAATTAATCGTGTATGCTATTAATCTTGAGAGAAAATGGTGTATGTGTGTTTTTTTTTGGTTTCATACTTCTTCAACTAAGTGATTATTGTTATTATTAAATATTTATGTTGGACTTGAATGGTACCCCAACATGGGGGGAGGGTATGTTAGGTCATAAGTGTTTTGACAATTTCATCTCTCATACTTAGAGAGAGATGAAGTTGACCTATTGTTAATATAACAAAAATGCAAGAAAAAAAGATTAGATAGACCAAAAACTATCATGGAAAATGACCAATTCAAATGAGAATTGGGATGGTTATTGTGACACGTCCTAATTTCAAACTTAGTAGTGGAAGAAAAATCCTTATATGGTGGAAATCCTAACTACATCTAAATAACAATTCACAAAATATAGAGCTATTTTCTTCCCTTTTTTTTTTTCCTTGATAGGTCAGAAAGACGTCATGCTGACATATATGTTTTTGATAAGTGTACATTTAGAATTTTTAGGGGTTAGAAATGGCATTAAAGTAATTGAATTGGACAGGTTTATAGAGAGATATGGAACACACATAATTGTGGGAGTAAGTATAGGTGGGCAAGATGTGGTGTTAGTAAGGCAAGACAAATCTTCCAACATGGAAGCATCACAATTGAAAAGACATTTGGATGAGCTTGGTGATCAGTTGTTCACAGGAACTTGTACCTTTTCTCCTCACCAACACAAGCACAAAGAACTTAAGCAAAAGGTCACATTCTTTATTCTTCTTGTTCTCTTCTATATATAACATTCTCACTAATTTTTATATATATATATATATATATATATATTTCATTCGCTATATGAAATTATGGATTGAGGGTTGAACTCGTGATGCAGGTACCACAAGCGTTCAACTTATTTGATCCACAACAAAATCCCTTCTGCAGCATTTCATCAGTCAGTACAAAAGATGTAGGTTTGATTTTCATTCATTCATTCTTTCATCAGTCACAATCAAATGAAAATAATGGATATCCCATAATTTCTTGGTCAACACGCTGCTGGCTTTTGAATTTAACCTGCTTCATATGCAATCTGAAAATCTGACTTCTTTTCCACTCCCCAATAAAATTGTGAAATAAGCTCGTTTTGTATTTTGTTTTCACTCGCTTTAGAATCAGCTTTATTATTAAATTTCAACGTATATTATAGTTTTTCTCCGGGACCTACACCCCAGCCTAGAGTCTCTAGGTGGGGAAGTAAAATTAACCCTTGTTCATACATCGATTTTTCTAGTACGAAATGAGCCACTTCAAATAATTTCATTGCTTTGGCCCAAAATATGATTAATCCAGTGTGGGTTATATGAACTTCTAACCGTTTACCAGATAAATTGATAAGTCGGGCATTTTCGGCCCACCAAGTGAAACCGGTGGTTTCTTAGTCATGACTAGCTAAAACTAACATCTTTTCATGAATCTCTTTGAAATTACTCAATATCAGAATGAATTATATATAGAAAAAAGTCTATATAAAATGTATATATTTGTATATGTATATTAAAGAATATTGGAAATTGTGCAGGGGATAAATGTGATGTGCTTGAAGAGGGGTGGAGATACTTCAGTGAGCTCACATTGCGAATGGATTCTAACAGTTCCATCAATGCCAGATGCAATTCATTTCAGCTTCATTCCTATTACCTCTCTTCTTAATGGCGTTCCTGGAAAAGGCTTCTTATCTCATGCCATTAATCTATATCTTCGCTGTAAGTTCCTCCCTTCCCTTCACAATCTCTGCTCTTTTAATATCGACTCAATGATAATCGATGATTTTACTTATAAACACAAATATTATGTGTTTTTTTTTTCATATATAATGTTTAAAGAAACATTAAACACAAATGAAGAAATATACATATAACCTAAACAAAATGTAGATATTTCGAAGCACATGTGAGTTAGGTAAGGAATTCTCCTGACTCAAATGAGATTTAAAGTTCGAACCCAACTATGCACCAACTCATGTATGCATCGTCCTGCAAGAATGGCTCGAGATTAGTTTGGACGTGGATTTAGGACCCACGTGCCAAAACAAAATTTTAAAAAAAAACAAAAAATACTGAATTTAAAAAATTTACATTAATACATGATGTTGGTTGTATATTTTGAGTTTTTTTTAATTTATTTTGTGTTAATAATTTGAGAAAATAAATGTGATTTGCAGATAAACCTCCAATATCAGATCTGCAGTACTTTCTGGACTTTCAAGCCCACAAAATTTGGGCTCCAATTCACAATGATCTGCCTCTTGGGCCAACTAGATCAAAGGCCCTAAGAACTCCAACTCTTAATTTCAATCTTATGGGCCCTAAGCTATATGTTAACACAACACAGGTAAATTTTAAAACCCAATCAATATTTTCTGATTTCAATTTTAATCTAGTTTATATTAATCAAAATTATTAATTTTTTTTTAAAAAAAAAAAATGAAAAAGGAAAAAACCCCTTAAAGTTAAATAATCAAATTTATTTATTTTGTTCTCTGTTAGTTGAGCTCCATTTAAATCAGTCGTCTTGCTTGCTACAGGTTTCAGTTGGAAAAAGACCCGTGACTGGGATGAGGTTATACCTTGAGGGTATGAAATGTAACAGGTAATAATCAATCCCTTCTAATAATCATAAAAAAAAAAAAAAAAAAAAAACTTCTAACTTTATACTTTCAGACACATAAAACTCGAAGATTATATATATATATATAATCTTCTTTATAGTGTTTATTGAGAGTAGATTGATATTTATACATAATAATAGTATAATTTCTAGGTATAGTAATTACACAACTATTTAAAACAGACTCGAAGACATAGTGCAAAATGAAAATCCTAAAAAATCCTCCAAAAACTGCTTTGAGTCTGTTTCAATTTTTTTACATTGGAGATGAAGTATTTTCTTTGTTGTGTACTATAGCATTGGGATTAATGGATAAAAATCTTGGTTTATCTTTTTCAGGTTAGCAATGCATCTACAACATTTGTCAAATTCTCCAGTACTACTCCAAGATCGAATAAATGAACCCTTAACATGGCGAGGAACAGAAGAAATAGCCGACGATCGATATCTAGAAGCAGTACAATGGAAAAAATGCTCACACATAAGTACCGCACCAGTAAAATACGATCCCAAATGGGCTACCAGAAAAGACGACGCATTCATCGTCACCGGTGCTCAACTTCACGTCAAAAACAATCACGGTAGTGGAAAATCAGTGCTTCATCTCCGGTTACTATACTCAAAGGTATCGAATTGCATTGTTTTACAGTCAAATTGGATGCAAAAAGCATCAGAAAACTCAATAAAGCTGAGTTTTCTGTCAGCTATCAGTACTTCAATTTCTGGTTCTTTAGATAAGGATAAAATGTCAGCACCAGCAGCTGTGGTGTTGGATTCCGGCGTGTACCCGAATGGACCGCCGGTGCCAGTACAATCCCAGAAGATGTTGAAGTTTGTGGATACGTCGGAGATATGTAAAGGGCCACAGGATAATCCTGGACATTGGTTAGTCACTGGAGCAAAATTGGATTTGGACAAAGGAAAAATATGCGTGCATGTCAAATTCTCCTTGTTGTATTTAAGTTCATGAGGGGGGAAAATAAAAATTTGTCTACGGTTGATACCACCAATGACTCTGTTAAATATATATATATAAATGTGGAACTTGTATATAGAAAGTGATATTATGATGTGTATAATATATTTATTGTTATTCTTTAATTAATTATCTCATGGATTATTTGAAGTAGTAAACATTAGAGATGTAATTTACGGATACCTTAATTCATATAGGTGTCACATACCTTAAATATGAAACTTGTTAAGATTACAAACAAATATTATAATTAATAAAACTTTTCATAACTTAAACTAATTGCATTAGAAAACTACTAATTAAACAAATTAAGATGCTAACTAATTGATCAATTAGTAAATATTAAATAAATTACTAATTTAAAATAAACAAAAAGAATGAATTTTGACCATTTTCAAAGGCATGTGTTAATTATACATATATATATATATATATGTTTTGAGGTATTTTTAAAATCAAAACTGAAACTGCTATCAATTAAATTATTACGTTTTCTTTCATATTAAAAAATAAAGTTCACATTTTGTTATGAAATTACGAAAGATAAGGATACAATATAAACACACAATTGTCAAGAAGGTGTAGCTCAGTTGGTTGGTAGCACCCTCACTTATGACATGAGAGATTATGAGTTCGAAACATGATAGAAGTTAGGATTTTTTTTTTTTAAAAAAAAAAAATATATAAACACAACAAACAATTTTATTTAAAAACCCTATATATATATATATATATATATTTTTTTTTTTTTTTTTTTGAAAAATCATAATTTTTATTATGTTTCGAACTCATGACTTCCCATGTCATAACCGAATTACGCCTTCTTGACATTTAAAAACCCTATGAAAAAAACCTAAAACTTTTTAAATTAATAGCAAAATTTAAAGAAAATATATTTTAGTTATACAAGTTTGAAATGAAACATTTTCTTGAGAAAAAGGAAGTGGGTGTGATGAGGCTGGCATTTTCTTTTCTCCAAAGCTAGACAAAGAACACGTTGTATCCATCTTTAATTGATAGCAGCTATGCATGGATTTGTAAAACCTAAAGATTCTCACGAAAGGAACAAACTTTTATGTATATATATATATAAATATTTCACATTGAAGAAAGGTATACGTACAACGATTAATCTCATGAAACTTATATATATATAATAGAAAGAATATCAACTTTGATTTAGCAGAAATTTTATTAGTTCATTAAAATGGCTGAACATCATCATGATTGGATGATTCACGTAAATGATCAAGAAAATCCTTGGATAATCCAAGTAAATGATCAACTCAAAGAAATCTCCAACACTACCCCTCCAATGGAAGAATTGGAGAAGAATCGATGGGAGAAGAAATCCATCTACAAGCTTCCAGAATCATTCAAGAATCACAAGAAAAAAAGTACAGCTTATACGCCCCAAGTGGTTTCTTTAGGTCCTTACCATTACAAAGAAGAACATTTGAAAGCAATGGAAGAACACAAAGATAGGGCACTTTTACATTTTCTCAAGAGATCGAATCATCCTTTACAAGAATATTTCAGATCGTTAGCCCTAGTGGTTGAAGATCTTAAAGATGCTTATGACTCGTTGGATGTCGATTTGCAGAGGGATTCTGATGAGTTCTTGAGAATTATGATCCGTGATGGGGTTTTTGTGCTGGAAATTATGAGATTTTGTGTTAAAAATAATGTGGAGGGGTATGCTTCCAATGATCCGATATTTAGTGAACATGGGAAACTTTATGTAACGCCACTTATTCGACGTGATATGTTGATGCTTGAAAATCAATTGCCTATGCTGGTTCTTCACAAGCTTCTTGCAGTTGAAAATGGGCTAAAACAGGTCATAATTTCTTCCACACTCTTTACAATATACATACATATATACATATATTCCTTTCTTTTTCGTAGTTCAACCGTTCAATTTAATGTTTTTCGATTACTTTCACTGTTTCTTTTACTTGTTACATGAGAAAGAAAGTGAAATTTTTTATTTGTTATATTATAAAATCAACTGTAATGTTTATATACTGTATTTATTTATGAGTTACTTTCTTTTTCTCGTTTTTCTTTTTACTTGTAACGAATAATAAAACACACCCTTTAAAAAAAATATAAAAAATTATATGTATTTTCTTTTTGTGCAGGAAGATCAAGAATTAACCAACAAACTCGTATTCAAATTCTTCTTTCCAAAAATCCGTACCAAACCCCCATCCAACTGCTTGCACGTCCTAGACATGTACCGGAAAAGTCTACTCGAACCAAAACCAGACCAAACCACGACCACGATCACGACCACGATAGCTCCCGGTGCAATTCGGAAAGGCGGAAACGACATAATCCGATCAGCAGTAGAACTAACCGAGACCGGAATCACAATCAAGAGAACAAGAAACAACGGAAAATACCTAACCGACATAAAATTCCACGACAACGGAGTTCTCGAAATTCCCATGATAGTAGTAGACGATATAACGGAACCCCTTTTCTTAAACCTAATTGCTTTCGAAAAATTCCACGTCGGAGCAGGTAATGAAGTCAGCGGTTACGTGTTTTTCATGGACAACATAATTGACAACGCACAAGACATCAAATTACTAGGTTTGAAAAACATATTACAAAATTGCATAGGAAGTGATAAAGCTGCTGCTGAACTGTTCAATTCTTTAGCGGTTGATGTGATAATTGATCAAGAATGTAAGTTTAGGATGTTGTGTATGGATATTAATGAATATTGTAAGAAAAGATGGCCGAGGTATCGTGCAAATTTGATCGAAACTTATTTTAGGAGTCCTTGGGCTTTGCTTTCTGTTATTGCTGCTATTTTTCTGTTTGCTTTGACCATACAGCAATCTGTGTATACAGCTTTAGATTATCATACCAAGTAATTGTAATATCGAAGATATTTGTATATATTATGTTATGATCTGAAAGAGAAATATTATATCCAAAATTAAGGAGAATTTTTATTATTTAAGCATGAGGGATATATATCTAATATATATATATATATATATCACTCAACTCACAGTTTTTCTCTGTTCATAATTCATAAACTGAATAACCACCAAAAGGCCTTTGGTGATAACAGTCCAAATTATTACCATAACTTACTCCCAATATATCTGCGTATCTCTTGTAGAAACCGATTCTGTCTGCAACCCTATGGTCGTATCCTCTGCCACATTCAAGTCCGCCATTGATGATGTTTGTAATGACACCGTAGCCGGAATATCGACCGGCTCTGATATCTGCCCGTGACGGGCTCCATTGATCGGTCATGACTTGATGAGCAGAAGGTTTTGGTGATTGTGGAGTCATCCAATACCAAATTGCTGTCTCGAAAGAATGTAACTTACAATGAAATTGGAATTGGACCACGACCCTAATACTTTTTCCCAGGTAGACATGGCCACTGTGAACTTGTAACACAATGGGGGCTCTTATCATATGTTTCTTCCTTGAAGCAATAACCCCAAGTATATGGTCCGTCCGGTGCATATGGCCAACCACCTATATATACATACTATATATATATATATATACATGATCAAACAAGTTTTTTCATTTTTAACTTTAAAAACCTTCCACCAAAAATAAATGAACTTGAAGAGACTGCTATGCTAGGGTATCAAGATGAGAAAATAATAGTTTTTGATATGAAAGTTTGTGTTCGATCTACATGTGAGAAGGTGTACGTAGCATTTTACTAATTTAAAAGTTTTAGAGAAGACGTGGTAAAAAATGTTAAATTGAGTTAAATTCTTATTTTCTATAAAAGTTTAAATTAATATAGAGTGGTAAAATTTAATCACTATATAAATACACACCTTTCTCGTGAGTCGAACATAGATTTTTTCACAATAAAGTTCAATACATGTATAAAACGAGAGGTCGAATAACCTAAGATCTTTTGCTCTGATACCATATTAAATTGACATGCTTTAATAATACAACTAAAATTACCTATAGTTTCATGTGAGGTGTGTCCCGAAATATACAATGAGCTCTCTTTTATCGGTTTAAACTTTTAGAAAAGACCGAAAAAAAGAAAAATCAAAGTGAGTTAAATTTTCGCGAAATTTAACCACTACATATAAACACATAGCTGAACATAATTTTATTTATAATATGTGCAAAATAATCAACAAATAAGATAAAACAAACGAGACGAAAATTACCGGTAGTTTCATGTGAGATTTGACCGAAAAATGCAGCGAGCTCTCTTTTACGGATTTCAATAGTACTAGTATTGCCAAAACTGGGAAAAGATTTAGCAGCTGTAATAAAAGCATCGTAAGTGTAGAAACCAACGGCACAATTTGGACTGTCGTTGCGATGCAAAAGCATCTCCTCGAACGTTTGTTTACTTAACAAATGACTGAGATCATCAATGGAAGGTTGACTTCTGCAATTGCTCTGACAACCATGGCCGCAGTAATCATCTGTAGTTCCACACCAACCCCATTGACTACAACAAAGTCCTCCTGGACAAGTTGCTCCTCCTGCTCGCCAACCACATTGTTCTGCCAACGTTGTTGGTAAACAAAAACTTAGCAAATAATAGTATAAAATCATCAATGCCAAAAACATCTTCATTTTTGTTTTTGTGTTAGTTTATATAGGGAAAAATAACATAGATTTTTCAAGTTGCATGATCATTGCACGGCTGTGTTATATGTCTTCTGTCTGCGTTAGATTTCATGTAAATAACTGTACTATCCTTTTTTTTTTTTGAAATTAAGTTTTATCGGTATCTAATAATCACTTTGGGCTGCAACAAAATCGAATTCGAGCTGCGTTTAACCTCTATTCGAGGGAAGCTCTCATTATAACATGTCTCTCTATAGGTGAAGTTTGAATACGAGATGTCACGGGTCCCGTGCCGCGATATAGGCCTGGCAGCACCCACAATCAATTACTTGGTGTTGTCTTCACTGCACCAAAAGAGATACCCGAGTTGACTATGAGTACCTAGATCCATTCTTATATACCATTTCACATTTACTTATCATTTCGATGTGAGACGTGGTATTACATGAGACTTTATAGATAGAAAATTAAACTCTTTCTAGTTAGATGTATCGATATATTAATATATATATATATATATATATATATATATATATATATATATGTATATGAAACGTTGAAGCTTTACAAGTGGCCTCATCATGTTTGGTCATTACAAGACTTTTTCAATTATTATTTCAATTAGTGTACTTATTTTGTCACTAATAAAAAAATATTTTTTTCAAAATTATTTTGGTGAAAGTCATATTTACTTCTGAGATGTTTAATAATATTTTTTTTTTGAAAAGTAATAATTCACGTGATATGGAAATTAATATTTGATTAGTTATGATAAATTATTATTATTTACCTTAAAGTCAATCTCGCAATTATTTATGATGGTGGTAGATACTTCAAGAATCCATATCCAATTTTGATTTTTCTTTTCTATTTATTATTATTATTATTATTATTTTTTGGAAAAAACTTTAAGCTTATTGATTGATTTGGATGAGGATGGGATTGGACGTACTCTGTCTGAATTCTGAACCAAACCTATATGAATTAGATTTTACTCATAATTTATAATCAATAAATTTTAATTTTAATATATATTTTAGTTATTATTATTTTTTTTTTTAAAAAAAAATAAATTTCACTTATAATTAACTCGTTCGAGCCGGGTTGGTCTCTTATGGGAGGAAGCTCCGACCTCGGATTTTAAACAACTGCATACATGAGTAGAAGTTTGAACCCCCCACCTCACTTAAGTTAGGAGAGTTCCTTACCAACTCACTTACGCCTTGGGGTTATAAAATATTAGCTATTGTTATTTCTCTTTTTTTATTATAGGGTAAATTTTTTGGGTGACACCTCATAGATTTCAAAATCAAATTTTATTACCTAAGCGAATTTCGTTCACAAGTTATTCTTCAACTTTTTAAAAGTCTCACTAAATGCCCTTTCATCCATTTTTGCCGACGTTAGGTAAAAAAAATTCCGTCATCTCCCTTATTTTTATTGTTTTGATCAAGTGCAATTTTATTTTAATAAAGAATAAACCTAATTTTTAAAATTTTAAATAAAAATAAACTCTAAAAATCTTAATTTTTCTCTCTCACATTCTTCGATTCTTCCACCTATGGTACCCGTCAAGATGGAAGAAGAAGAAGAATGGGGCAAAGAAAAATTAGAGTTTCATACTACTACTCTACCACAACCTCTCAAACGTATGGTCCATACTGCCCACGTTAGTACTAGACTACAGTTTTAGGTTTCTCGACCCTCAACCTCCACTCTACCTCGAAGTCATATCATGAATTTTTGAAGAGCAAGTATTCAAAATATATTTGTTCAATGTTATAATATTAGAGATATATTCTATTTTTGGAATAATATTATTATGTTTATTCATCATCTCATTAACGAGTCACCTAAGATACAGGTTGTATATTTACTACTGTTATACGAGAACTATGTTGGATCTAATACACATATATATATCTTATGTTATGATTTGAAAGAGAAATATTGTATCCAAAATTAAGAACAATTTTTATTATTTAAACATGAGGATATATATATATATATATATATGATCATATTTATATATCACTCAACTCAAAGTTTTTCTCAGTACATAATTCATTGACTGAAGAACCAAAAGGCCTTTGGTTATAGCAGTCCAAATTATCACCATAACTTACTCCCAATATATCTGCGTATCTCTTGTAGAAACCGATTCTGTCAAAAACTCTATTGTCGAATCCTCTGCCACATTCAAGTCCGCCATTAATAATGTTTGTAACTACACCGTAGCCGGGATATCGACGGGCTGCGGTATCAGCCGATGACGGCTTCCATTGGTTGATCATGACTTGATGACAAGAAGGTTTTGGTGATTGTGGTGTCATCCAAAACCAAATTGCTGTCTTGAAAGAAATTACTGCATCGTTTGCAACTTTATCTGGATCGTTCAGTAAATTGTAACCTATTGCTTTCCCAGCAGGGCCATAATTGTAATTGCTGTCAAAACAAGTTAAAATACACCTCCACACATTAGAGTCTGTCACAAAATTTCAAAAAAAATAATAACATAAAATCGTAAATTAGAAAAGGAAACAAGATTAACATACAAATTTTACCTAAAAAGTCTAAATCGGAAAAATATGGCAGAAGAGAGAAGAATTCACACTGGTTGAAATACGACTATATTTTGAAAAAGAGTTTCAAATTCTTCATCAAAATGTAAAAGTAAAAACACTATATATATATTAAGTGACCTGGTCCATACTATAGACATTAGTGCTGAGACTACAGTTTTAGCACTCTCAACCCTCAACCTTCACCCTCAACCTTCACTTTACCATGAAGTCATATCATGAACTTTTTGGTCAATCAATAACAAAATTCAAGTTACAATCTCTAACAGAGCCGAACATAAATTTCCAGTAACAAGACTTAACATTTAAACAATAACCCACAAATTGGATAAAGAAAATAGTTGAACCCAAGATCTTCTATTCTAATATCATGTTAAATTTAGGAGGAAATTATTATTATCTTTTTCTTTTTTATAGATTAAAAGAATAAATGAGAAAGTAACTTACTATGTAATTTGAATTGGACCACGGCCATAATACTTTTTCCCAGATACACATGGCCACTGTGAACTAGAAACACAATGGGGGCTCTTATCATTTATTTCTTCCTTGAAGCAGTAACCCCAAGCATATGGCCCGTCCGGTGCAGATGGCCAACCACCTATATATATATATATATATTCATACAGTCCAATACATGGACAAACAAGTTGTTTCTTTTTAGCTTTAAAAACCTTCCACCAAAAATACATGAACTTGAAGACACTGCTAGGGTATCAAGATGATAAAATAATAGTTTTCAATATGAAAGTTTGTGGTTATACGAGCCAAACAAAAAATTTTTCATACTAAATGCATAAAAATTAACAAATAAGATAAAACGAGACAAAAAATGACCTGTAGTCTCATGTGAAGTTTGTCCGAAAAATGCAGCGAGCTCTCTCTTACGGGTTTCAACGTTACCAGTATTTCCAAAACTGGGAAAAGATTTTGCAGCTGTAATAAAAGCTTCGTAAGTGTAGAAACCAACGGCACAATTTGGACTGCCGTTGCGATGCAAAAGCATCTTCTCGAACGTTTGTTTACTTATCAACTGACTGACATCATCAACGCCGCCCGGCTGATTTCCGCAGTTGCTCTGACAACCATCGCCGCAGTACTCATCTGTGGTGCCACACCAACCCCATTGACTGCAACAAAGTCCTCCTGGACAAGTTGCTCCTCCAGCTTGCCTACCACATTGTTCTGCCAACGTTGTTGGTAAAGTAAAACTTATAAGGAAACAGCAAACAATCGTCAATGCTAAAAACATCTTCATCCTTTTTTCTCTGTTTTGTTTTTTTTTTTTTAAATTTTGTTTTGTGTTTGTTTATATAGGGAAAAATATAACATAGATTTTTTCAAGTTGCATGATCATTGCACGGCTGTGTTATATTTCTTCTGTCTGCGCTAGGTTTCATGTTAATAATTGTACCTTGCTAATCGAAAATTAATTATGTACCGTTTAATTTTTTTTCTTTCTTTTAATAATTGTACTAATCTTTATTTATTTATTTTTTTTGTTTGAAAAATAAATAAAGTAATAGATTCTTATATATATGTGTGTGTGTTTGTGTGTCAAACATTGAAGCTTTACAAGTGGCCTCATCATCTGGGGTAATTACAGGACTTCAAGTTTTTAGTGACAATATTATATATATATATTTTTAATTGATGCAATTGTTTGTAATTTTTCTATTTTTTAATAATCCTAAATTCTATTGTGTCTCAAACTTATGACTTATAAGTTATAAGTAAGACTGCTACTAACTGATTGATGTAGGTCTTCTTGACGATGCAATTGTTTGTATTAGTTGTCATAATATGTATATATATTCGTCCACAAATTCTTTGGACAAAATCTGCAAATGAATCTTTCAAAAAAAAAAAAATAAAAATACACCCATATCTTAAGAAATTTTTAAAGATTTCTTTAGTTTCTTTAGTTAATTTATTTATTAACTAAAAGTTTGTCATTAAAAAAAAAAAAATTTTCGACATTATTTTTGGTAGGGTTTGGTCAGGCAGTACATCCAATCCTATCCTCATCCAAACAAGTTAGATTTAACATGTCTATATTATATATATATGATACATACATGTTAGCATGACTTGATAAAGAAAAAATATTTCATGCTCTTAAATTAGTATCTTCCTTACTCATATATGTTTAATATTTTCTGCGTCTTTTTCAATCAATCAGGTTAATTTATTTTAAATAATAATAATAAATAGAAAAAAAAGAAAAAAAAAGAAGAAAAAGAAAAATTTGATTTGATTCTTATCTACTATCATAAATAATTAAGTGAAATATAAAATTTAAATTTTGATTCTCATATTAACGTACTTCTTTGTATAAAGGGAGAAGAAGAAACAAGGAATGGTTACGTGCTGGTCAAGGAGGGCGGCTCAAAAAAAACGATGAAAATGGCTTTTTTTTTTTTTATAACGATGAAAATGGCTTTAATTTGGTAGGGTTTGGTTCAAAAGTCAATCCAGAATCTATTGTTTAGATGATGACGTACAACCTGAATTCTGAACCAAGACCGGCACGTATCCATTTTTTTTTTTTTTTTCTATAAAAAGTGCGTTAAAAATGTATTTATATAAAAACCTTGGTTTGACATAATGAGAAAGTGCATTGTAAATGTTATACAAAGTTGATGATTCGACACTTACGATAGCTTGACATAATGAGAAAATGCATTATGAATGCTACACAAAGTCGAGGATTCGACACTCATGGTGAACAAAATGTAAGAACCAGGGTGAGGAGGCCTTCCACTGAGTAAGAATTAGATTCTGTAAGCGGAACTTATGCCAAACCTGAATTTGTTAGAGTTATATGACTCTGAAAAAAAAAAAAAAAAAAAGTGAAGGTTGTGTGGTGCGGTGACAAGAGCCCACCTCTCCAAGGTTCGACACCTAAGTCCTCTCCCTATGTATAAAAAAAAAAAAACTTAAAAGAAAAAAACATTGATATCGATTCTTGAAATATCTACTATCATAAATAATTGTGAGAAGGACTTCATGATAAATTATAATTTATCATAACTAATGAAATATTAATTTCGATACATGGGGGAGGGGAAACGGGTGTCGAACCCACAAAGTGGGGGTTGGGAGGGTGGGCACTCGCCACTCCACCACACAACCTCGACAATGAAATATTAATTTCCATATCACGTGAATCATTACTTTTCAATATATATATTAAACATCTTAGCTTGTTCTAGCTATCCAGCACTATTAAAAAATATATTTTTTCTAAAACTAAATATCACTTTCACCAAAAATAATGTTGAAAAGTTAGTTTTTGATCAGTGATAAAGTTTTAGTGTTTATTTATTATTATTATTTTTTTTATAATTGAAAAAAATTATCACAACTAATACAAACAATTACATCAATTAAAAAAAAAATTATAATAAAATATAAATATGAGGTATTGTCATTAAAAATTTGAAGTTTGATGTACTTGGTTGAAATAATGGAAATCACATCGTGAATATTACAAAAAATCATGAGTTTGAAACTTGCTTTAAACGTCATATAAGAGATAATGTAATACATTCTCGGAGCAATAGTTAGACTGTGCAACAAAATCGAACCATATCTATAATATATATATATATATATATATATATATATATATATATATATATATATATATAGATACATACATGTTAGCATGACTTGATAAAGAAAAAATATTTCACGCTCTTAAATTAGTATCTTCCTTACTCATATGTTTAATATTTTTTGCGTCTTTTTCAATCAATCAGGTTAATTTATTTTAAATAATAATAATAAATAGAAAAAAAAAAAGAAGAAAAAGAAAAATTTGATTTTTTTTTTTGGTAAATGGAAATTTAATCATTCAAATCATCGTCAACCAAAAGGTTTACATCAAAGTGTACCCCATTACAAAAAATACCAGAAGGGATATTATCAACAATAACATCACCACAAAAACTACGACTACTAGCCCAGTGAGCAAAATTATGGGCACTATAATTACACTTGCGACTAACATGCTTAACCTTCCAAATCGGGTACTTCTCCAGCATGTGTTTACCAACTCTAGTATTTCCACTAGCATGCCAGTCTTCATAGTCCTTCATACCCCGAAGCCGGGACCACACCGAGAGAATCACATTCAAATATAACTTTGTCAATCTGCATTTCCTTAGCCAATTTAAAAGCTTGGATCACCACTTCCATTTCAGCACAAAAGGGGTTTGGAGAGGAGAAGTGGTGAGACCAAGCTCTTATGATTTTGCTACAATGATCTCTAAGAAGGATCCCGGAGTCTGCTCTAAATTCCGAGAAGGCAACATCCGTATTAAATTTAAGTTCACCTAACCCGGGCGGGCACCAATCCAAAATGGGAGTACGTTTGGCTCCGATGCAGCCTTTGTTCTTTGCAGCATTCCAAGTAACGGTTCATGTTGTTGTTAACACCTTTGGACACCTCCTGCCAATCCGGTAGAGGGCTCCCAAGTCGCACCCTATTTCTAATTAACCATATATGTTCAAAAACCAGGGCAGCAAATTGCATGAACTTCTGTTGATCATCATCATCAAGCATCAGCTGGAAGATAGTAGTTCTGTTCAACACCTTGTTAAACCATTCAGTCGCACTAAGGTCTTCACAACTTTGTATACGAACAGTCTAGGGAGAATTCCACCAACATAAGGCAGTGGCTGGACAACAAAAAAGAAGGTGATGCAAGGATTCGATTCCTCACCACACATGAAGCAAGATAAGTCCTGCAGGGGTACAAATTGTTTGATTCTATCCTTGGTGGGAATGACATCAACCTGAATTTTCCGGATCAGGATTTTGTGTCTTTCATGAGGTTCAGAGTGCCACAAGGCTGACCATTTCCTTCTTTCCATCAACTGAACCGTACCAAACCTATCTCCATTGTTTAATCTATAGGAACTCCGTATAGAAAAGCGCCCCGACTTGGAGGGTGCCCAAACAAAGGAATCTTGTTCCCTATTCCGAATGGGAATACAAAGAATTGCGTTATCGATATCCGGAGGAAATGAGTCATTAACAAGGACCCTATCCCAATCTTTCTTATCAGGTGTCATCAAATCCCTAATAAAGAATATACCATCCTTAACTTGAACCTTAGCAGGAACTTTGAAGTTGGGCGGTCCCCGAAGCAAAGGGTCTTCATACACTTGTGCAGAAGAATTCCGACCAACTCGCATGCATAGACCTCTGCGCAGCGATCCATAACAATTCATGACCCCACTCCAAGTCCAAGATGCCACTTGAGAAGTGTGTTGAAAGTCAAGAGTTCTACGTCCTCGCAAGTACTTGGAACAGACTAATTGTACCCACAACCTAGATGGTTCATTACATAACTGCCAACCAAGCTTTGTCACAAAAGCAACATTCACATCTCTAAATCTACAGAAGCCCAATCCACCTGAACATTTCGGTGTACACAGCGCATCCCAAGCTTTAAGGCAAAGTTTGCTCTGATCGGGCGCACTCCCCCACCAGAATTTTCTTGTCATCGCATCCAATTTATCACACAACTGAATCGGAATAAGTGACATCTGCATAACATAATTAGAGATCGACATGGCCACAACCTTGATCAACACCGCTCTCCCAGCACTAGACAATTACTTTTGTTTCCACCCCGCTAACCTCTTAGCTAATTTGTCCACCAAAGGTTGAAACGCCACTTTCTTGGACTTAAAGGTACAAAAAGGATTACCAAGATAGCTACCATCATGGGCACATTCTTGGATATTCAACAGCTCACATACCTCTGATTTCACAGCTCTCATTGTGTTAGCACTAAAATGAATACTCGATTTTGTCCAATTGATGCTCTGACCCGTCCATAAGTAGTAAGTATTCAAACATTCACTCACTTCCCTAGCCTCCTCCATATTAGCTTGACAATAAATAACCAAGTCATCCGCATACATAAGGTGGGTGATTTTCGGGCTGCTCCTCGACACTTTAATCCCACTGATTTTTCCTTCCAATTTTACCTAAGAGAGTAGTCTTGAGAGGATATCCGAAATAATTGTGAACAGCGCCGGGGAGATAGGATCTCCTTGCCTAATACCCCTCGATGCATTGAAAAAACCGCAAGGCGAGCCATTCACTAGGATAGAGTAGGAAGCAGTAGATATACACCGATTCAACATCCAACAAAAGTTCGAATCAAATCCATGCAGCGTAAGGATTTTTAGGAGAGGTGCCCATTCCACCTTATCATATGCTTTGGCCATATCTACTTTAATCCCCATGTAACTTTTCTTCCCTTTTTTTGAATTCAAATACACCATAATCTCTTGGTTAATGATGCAATTATCCACAATAATCTGTTTGGGATAAAGGCTGCTTGGTTAGGATGAATGATCTTGTCAAGAAGAGGTGTTAGGAGGGTAGCAAGGATCTTGGTGATGAGTTTATAGGCAACGTTGCAGAGAGATATAGGTCTGAATTGATCAACTCTGTTTGCGCCCGGCTTCTTCGGAATGAGTGTAACAAAGGTATGGTTACCTGCTGTGCCTAGCTGCCTGTTAGTGAAGAAATTCACTATTGCCGAGCTTATATCTTTCCCGATGATATGCCAATAAGTTTTGTAAAACACCGGGCTCATCCCATCCGGGCCCGAACTCTTATTACTAGCCATGCTGAATACTGCTTTGTGGACTTCCATGATCGACGAAGGTGTACTGAGTTGAAGATTTATGTCGTTACTTGATGGAGTGTTGAAAAATGCCCCGAAAATCAGAAGGAAATATAGGCTTTGCAGAGGAAAACAGATCGGTGTAGTAGGAAACAAAAAGGGAAGCTATATTATCATAAGAATAAATTCTATTATTATCCCTATCAAGCATATAGTGAATATAGTTTTGTGACCTGTGGATGATAGGGGATAGGTGAAAGAAACGAGTGTTGGCGTCACCCTCCTCTAGCCATTGGGATTTGGCCTTTTCCTTCCATAGAATCAGTTCCAATTGGGCTTTATGTTCCATCTCGAAGATCAAAGGGGTGGGTGGTTCAGATTGAAGATATTCAATGTGGTTGTGGAGGTGTTGGATTTTGGTAGACATGCAACCAAAGACCTTATTATTCCATTCCTTCAAGGCTATTTTGGTGGTTTTTAGTTTTGTCATAAGGTGCATGAAATTAGGAGAATGATGACCTTTGGACCAAGAATCTTTGATAACAGTAGAGGCAGACTCATCCCTAGTCCACATAGCCTCGAAGCGGAATGGGCGAGGGCGGGAAGCAACCGATGGATTAGTGGTTATAAGGACTGGAAGGTGGTCCGAATGTAAGGCAGTAAGATGAGACACAAAAGCATTAGGATAGAGAGTTTTCCAGCTGCCATTCGCAAAGCATCTATCCAATCTCTCTTGGATGTTATCCTTCCCCACTCTCTTATTATTCCAAGTGAAAGCATACCCAGTGAAACCCAAGTCTATCAAACCATTTGAATCAATCATACCTCTAAATCCCCCAGTACTAGCAGAAGATACTGGCTTACCACCTTTCTTATCCTTTTGTTCCAACACCGAATTAAAATCCTCGACAATTAACCAAGCCCCGTCAAAAGACTCCCCCACTCTATTCAAATCATCCCAAAAAGCAGATCTAAGTTAGGGAATTGGAGGACCATAGATAAATGTATGTTGCCAGGCAGTATTAGAGGACCGATCATCACTCATCATCAAGCAATTGATCAAGTGCGGAGTATCAGTAATCACATTAACGTTAACATTTTCTTTCCAAAGAAGAAGCAGACCACCGGACTTGCCTATAGAAGGAACACAATGCGCACAAACATAACCCCATTCCTTACCACGATTAATAGCAACATCAATATTAGTAATTTTAATTTCCGAAAGAAAAACCACATCCGGGCGATGGGAGCGAATCAACTCCCGTAGGGACCTAACTGTCGTGGCTTGCCCCGGACCACGACAGTTCCACACAAGAAGCATCATTGAGACAGTGGGGGCACGTTAAGGCCCGCCACCCAAGCCATAGAAAAGGATACACAATTATCGGAAAGAACATGCCGACATAAATCATTGCTAGGAGACACTTCAGAGAGCCCAAGCCCCTTCCTTGCATCACTTTTAACATGGATAAATCGACGATGCCTTACAAGGGGTTCAACCAGAAGGGGTTGGGGGTTAGACAAGTACACAAACTCAGAGGTCAAAGGATGAACAATTTCAGAACTAGACGAGTTATGGAAGCTACTGCCACTCTCGGACTTAGTTTTTTTTTAAGGGGGAATTTATCAGGAGAAGGACTCTCTTACGGGCTTGGGGAATTTTAAGTTGAGGTGGGTCACAAAGTGACTTAGTCGGAGTTGGATGGTCAAGTGTATCGGGGATAAGGGTCCAATTACGTTTTGGGTCAAAAGGAGGCAAGATTAGGCTTGGGGTAGTATCGGGGGTAGGATCATTAAATTGGGCTAGATGGATTGGGGGAGTACCTGCATGGAGGCAAATATTCGAAAATTGGAGATTAAGGGTAAGAGAGTCACCTGGCGGGATAGACTGAAATTTGGGCGGGAACAAAATGTTGGAAATATCGGAGAGAGGTTTCCGTACAAGAATGGGGATCTGTGCATCTTGGGATATGGAGCTTTCTTCCCCGGTGGGGTTAGTGAGTACCTCCGGCGACCCCGATATCCCCTTATCTTGGCTCTGTAAAGAGATTAGCTCCACATTTAGGTCACTATCCTTAGAATGAGACAACTTTTTCGTGAAACTGGACTTCGAATCCTTTTGAGAGTAGTTCTGCGATCTTAACCAGGGACCAAAAGCAAATCGCGGGTTCAAAACTCCCTTAGACTCCATATGTTGGAACTTACAGATATTCCGATTATGTCTTAGTCGACCACACCGAAAGCAAAAATCGGATAAACGTTCATAACGGAACCGCACCCATAAGGAGGTACCATATGTCCTTCTCGATAAACACCCCCGTTATGAGTGATTCTTTATTTAAAACATTAAATATATTACGCAGGAATCTCTTCATACCATGAGGAGCCTTGAAAGACTCATCGAGCTCCATAAAATCCCCAAGCAAAGTTCCCCAACTTCACTGTATTTTCAAGGTTTATGCGATTGGGGGGCAGATTATGTACCTGTATCCAGAAAGGGGACTTTGAGAAGTCAAGTTCATCGATGGAAGCTTCAAGAGACCATGAGTTGAAAGCCACAATATGCCCCTTAACAGCCCACAGACCTATCTTGAGAATACGATCTCTATCTTCCTTTTTATTAAATGCGCACGCAATGAGATTTCAGTCAAGAGCAGTTATTTGAATGAAGGGACCCAAGTTCCAAGCAGAGGATAAGATCATTTTAACCGCTTTGAAGTTAAGGACTCTATCCGAAATAATGGATCCAATGAGAGTGAGGTCATTAAATGTATTATCCACATCCTCATTAATGGAGAGGTCAAGGAGGTCATCTTCAAGTAGGAGTGGATGAGGATCATTGTCTGCCATCATAAATGATCAGTGGAGGTGGTTAAGAGACAGGTCAAAGAAACAGGAAACAAGCAACTTAGGGTAGGACAAAGGTAGAAAAGGAAAGCAAGAAAGGAAAATAAAGCTAAGAAATCTTCATAGAGATGGAACTAAAAGCCAACAGAGGATCTACCCGAGCTAAACCTCAGGCAATAAACTCTCTGGATAGAGAGAAGGGAGAACTTTACACTCTAGAGAGAGAAAGCGATTTAAAATAAAAGAAAAAAAGAAAAAAAAAAGAAAAAAATTGATTTGATTTTTATCTACTATCATAAATAATTAAGTGAAATATAAAATTTTAATTTTTGATTCTCATATTAACGCACTTCTTTGTATAAAGGGCAAGAAGAAACAAGGAATGGTTACATGCTGGTCAAGGAGGGCGGCTCCACAAAAATGATGAAATGACTTTTTTTTTTTTTTTTTTGAAAACGATGAAAATGGCTTTAATTTGGTAGGGTTTGGTTCAAAAGTCAATCAAGAATCTATTGTTTAGATGATAACGAACGACTGAATTCTGAACCAAACCTTACTAAATTAAAGTCATTTTTATTGATTTTGTTGAGTCGCCCATCATGGAGGGCGGCTCAACAAAAACGATGAAAATGGTTTTAATTTAGTAGGGTTTCGTTCAAAAATTCAATCCAAAATCTATTATTTGGATGAGGACATACGACTTGAATTCTGAACTAAACCCAATCAAATTAAAGTTATTTTCATTGATATTGTTGAGCCGCCCACCATGACCAGCACGTATCCATTCCTTTTTTTTTTTAAAAAAAAAGAACGTCTAAAAATGTATTTATATAAAAGCCTTTGGCTTGACATAATAAGAAAGTGCATTGTGAATGCTATACAAAGTCGAGGATTCGACACTCCCAGGTGAACGGTATGTAAGAACCCGGGTGGGGGGGGGGGGGGGGGGGGGGGGGGGGGGGGGGGGGGGGGAAGAGGGGGGGGAAAAAAAAAAAAAAAAAAAAAAAAAAAAGAAAAAGAAAGGGGGGGAGGGGGGGAAAAAAGAAAGGAGAAAAAAAAAAAAAAATATAAAATAAGAAAAAAAAATTTTTAATTTTTTATAAAAAATTAAAAAATAATAAAAAAAAAAAAAAAAAAAAAAAAAAAAAAAAAAAAAAAAAAAAAAAAAAAAAAAAAAAAAAAAAAAAAAAAAAAAAAAAAAAAAAAAAAAAAAAAAAAAAAAAAAAAAAAAAAAAAAAAAAAAAAAAAAAAAAAAAAAAAAAAAAAAATAAAAAAAAAGGGGGGGGGGGGGGGGGGGGGGGGGGGGGGGGGGGGGGGGGTTTGAAAAAATATTATTAAAAAGGTGAAGGGGTCCTTATAGTTTTGTTTTTATATTTTATTACATAGGGGGGGTGGAATTCTTAATATTTAAAAAAATAAAAAAATAAACTTTCAAAATAAATAAAGAAATTGGGAGTGTTGAAGTCCTCGAGGGTTGGTGTTGGTGTGTTTTTCTAAGATAATATTATTTCTTTTTTTTTTAGGTGGGGGGAGGGTGAGCGGGGGGATAAGAGTGTGGAGGCGAATAAACAAATAAAATGAGCAAATGATAAAAGAGACACCAGAAATTTAACGTGGTTCACCCTTCAATATGGGCTACGTCCCACGGGACAAACTCCGAATAAATCTTCCACTAATAAAATATTAGTAGGCTTACAAGTGAGAGACTTCCCTAGAAACTTTCTAGAGGTGATCCTCAAAAATGAGATAAACCCAAAATAGTGGTACTATAGTGTATCACAAAACACTATCTATAAAACCTCACTATTTTGTCACTCCCCAAAATATTTCTCTCACAACCAATTAAACAAAAAGAAAGGAGAAAGAAGAATGGAATTTTCTCTTTGATTTTTGATTGTGATTTGGGATAGAAATGAAGAGCCCGAGAGGCTCTATTTATAACCCCCCAAAAGTTTTTTTTTTCCTTTTTTTTTTATATATATATATATATATATATATATATATATATATATATATATATATGGATGTTAGGTGAGTTAGGCCAACTTTGAATTCTTTTTCACAATTGGTAGGTAGCCTACCATGTGGGGCGGGACCTAACAATTCTCCCCCTCCCGCCTACATGGAGGACTTCACCATTCCAGCTGCTTGTCGACAGTATTCGAATTTTCCTCTTGGAAGGGTCTTCGTCAGCATATCCGATTCATTTTCTTCGGTATGGATCTTCTTTAACTCTAAAAGCTTCTTCTCCAATGTATCCCCGATCCAGTGATATCTCACGTCAATATGCTTTGATCTAGAATGAAAGGAGGAATTCTTACCAAGGTGAATTGCACTTTGACTGTCACAAAATAACTCGTATTTTGTTTGGTGGAAACCAAGTTCTCCTAAGAACTTCTTCATCCATAGCAACTCTTTACACGCTTCGATTCGTTGCAATAAATTCTGCTTGGATTGTTGATAGAGCAACACATTTTTGCGGTCTTGACTGCCATGATACAACTCCCCCCTACAAATGAAACCGGGTATCCTGATGTAGACTTTACTGGAGTCGGTATCTCCAGCCATATCGGCATCTGTGTATCCCACCAACACAGGTTTTCCATCTCCGAATTTGCAAACACAAATCGGAGGTTCCACGAAGATACTTGAAAATCCATTTTTCTGTGGCCCAATGTTCCTTACCAGGATTTGATAGAAACCTCGCTCACAACTCCCACCGAGTGAGCAATATCCGGACGCGTACATACCATAGCATACATCAAACTTCCAACCGGCTAAGCATATGGAACTCTATCCATCTCTTCATTCTCTTCTTTTGTAGAAGGGCACTGCTTAGTACTTAATCTAAAATGATTAGCTAGGGGACAACTAACCGTTTTAGCCTTATCCATGTTGAATCTTTGAAGTACTTTCTCGATGTACTTCTCTTGTGACAACCATAAATTCTTGGTGCTTCGTCTCTGGATATCTTCATACCGGGGATTTGCTTTGGGCCGCCAAGTCTTTCATAGCAAAAGACTTGCTCGCTTGCTTCTTCAGGGTGTCAATCCGGGAAATATTCTGGCCAACAATCAACATGTCATCTACATAGAGTAATAGTATAATGAAGTCATCATCATCAAATTTTTGCACAAATACACAAGGTCCTGAACTAGTCTTCGAGTAGCCTTGCTCCCCCCATAACGACTCAAATTTCTTGTACCACTGTCTTGGCGCTTGTTTCAGGCCGTATAAACTCTTCTTGAGTTTACACACATAGTTCTCTTTCCCCTTTTGTGCAAAACCTTCTAGTTGTTCCATATATATCTCTTCCTCCAAGTCACCATGAAGGAAAGCGATCTTCACATCCATTTGTTCGACTTCCAAGTCAAGACTTGCTGCCAACCCCAAAGCACTGTGCGAATGGATGTCATCTTCACCACCGGTGAGAAAATCTCATCAAAATTAATCCTTTTTCCTTTGATGGAATCCCTTGACAACTAACACGGCTTTGAATCGTGGTTGGTGATTGTGTTCTTCATGCTTCAGCTTGAACACCCATTTGTTCTTCAAAACTCTCTTACCCTTTGGTAACTTCACCAGCTCAAATGTTTGATTCTCATGCAATGATTTCATCTCATCTTGCATGGCTTCAATCCAATTTTCCTTATGTTCATGATGCATGACTTCTTCAAAACTTTCTGGTTCTCCCCCGTCAGTTAATAACACATACTGATCTTCAGGATATCTAGTAGAGCGTTGTCCGACTCTAATAGATCTTCCGAGAATTTGAGAACCATCTGGAGCTAGCGGTTGATCATGAACTTCATCTTCAGAAATTTCCGGAGCATTCCCAATTTCTGGTTGATCATCATCTCCAACTTGCCTTTGCATTGTTGTTGGAGGAGTACTCTGCAAGTTTATTGTAATACCATCAGAGCCGACGACATTCTTCCCGCACTTTCTCAATATTCTCGATGGTTTCATCTTCAACAAAGACAGCATCTCGGCTTCCGACAAGCCTCTTCCGAATTGGATCGTAGAATCTATAGCCAAATTGGTCTTGACCATAGCCAATAAACACACATTGTCGTGTCTTGACATCAAGTTTGGACCTCTCATCTCTTGGAATGTGCACAAAAGCTTTGCACCCAAATACCCGCAAATGATCATAGGAAACTTCTTTTCCCGACCATACACTTTCTGGTGTATCAAACTGTAGAGGGACACATGGTGAGCGATTTAGCAAGTGCACAGCTGCTAGAATAGCTTCACCCCAAAACACCTTTGACAACTTTGCATGTGAGAGTAAGCACCTTACTCTTTCCATCAAAGTTCTATTCATCCTCTCGGCTAAACCATTCAACTGCAGAGTCTTCGGAGGTGTTGTCCGATGTCGAATACCATTTGCTTTACAATAAGCATCAAATGGTCCAATATATTCTCCACCATTGTCTGACCGGATGCACTTAAGTTTCTTTCCCGTCTGTCTTTCGACCATGGTTAGGAATTGTTTGAATATATCTAACACTTGGTCTTTTGATTTCAACAAATATACCCACGTCTTTCGAGAATGGTCATCAATGAAAGTCACAAAATATTGGGCACCACCAAGTGACTTTGACATTGGCCCACACAAATCCGAGTGTATCGGATCCAATACATTCTTCATTCTGGAAGGAGGGGAACGTTTAAAGGAAACTCTGTTTTGCTTACCCGCCAAACAATCTTCACAGTTCTTCAGGTGAACTTGATCTCATCCGGTATCATATTTTTCTTGGCTAGACATGTCATACTTTTTTCGCTCATATGACCTAGCCGCTTGTGCCATAACTCAATTGTACTATCATTCTCCACAGGGCGTTCACAACATCCCGGGAGAGCTTCGCCTGCATCGTGTACAACTTTGAGTTTTTGGTACATCGGGCCACCAACGAACCTTTGGTGAGTTTCCATTGGCTATTGATGAATGTGTTGCGAAGCCTTCATCATCCAGCTTGCCCGTGGAGATTAGATTCAGGCGCATATCTGGAACATGCCCGACATCTTTTAAGGTCAATCTCATACCATTATCTGTCTCCAGACAGATATCTCCAATGCCTGCAACTTCCGAGACTTTGTCATTTCCCATCTTTACAACACCAAAATTTCCGGATGTGTAAGATGAGAAGAACTCCTTCCTCGACGTCACATGAGTGGTAGCAGCACTGTCAATGACCCAATCAGTCTCATGAGTTGTAAGACTAATGGTCTCTTGATCGTCGTAAACGATGTTGAATTCTTCGGCAACGTTGGCTTCGTCATCATCATCGCTCCTTTGTTCTTTACCTTTGTTTTGGGGGGTCTTGTTTTAATTTCCAGGAGAACCTTTTGATATGCCCATTTTTCTTGCAATGATGGCATTCTATGTTTGAATATTTGTTTGACTTTCCTCGACTCTTATCTCTTTGTCTTTGATTGCGGAAGCTGGTTCCTCCCTCCTGGACTCGCGAACGAGAACATCTTGTTGCGATGTGGAACATCCTTGTGTTCTCCGCCTCATCTCTTCGTTCAATACCCCACTCTTCACAAACTCCATACTTAATACCCCGTTTGGTGCAGAGTTTGTGATTGAAATCCTCAAAGTCTCCCAAGACTCGGCAGTGAGTGTAATACAATAAGAGCGAGTAGCTCATCATCAAACTTTAGTCCCATACCTGTCACGATGCACAATACCTTGAAGTTCGTTTAAATGATCTGGCCATGGATATACCTTCTCGGTATTTTAACTTGATCGGCTTTGTTAGACAAAATAATTTGTTGTTGCCGGTTTTAGAAGAATATAAATCTTCTAACTTTCTCCACATTGTTCGAGCATGAGTCTCGTCACAAATATGATTATAAACATTTTCATCGACAAATTGTCGGATAAAACCACATACTTGTTCATGCTCGAATGCCCACTCCTCGTCGGTTTTGCCATCGGGTTTGGTATTAGCAAACACCGTAGATGCATTTTCATGATAAATAGGAGATCCTTCATTTTGTTTCTCCAGGATGTGGTAATTTGTACCACTCAAACTAATCATCTTGCTCGTCCTTGCCTCCATCTTTCTTGATAACAAATAACCACAAGGTAAACTTTTCCGATGTGGAGGTTCAGCTTAAGCTGCAACCACAGAGCATACTCGAAATACCAATAGGCTCGATACCAGGTTGTTGGGAATTTAGCACAACGGATAGAAGTGTGGAGGCGAATAAACAAATAAAATGAGCAAATGATAAAAGAGACACCAGAAATTTAACGTGGTTCACCCCTTCAATATGGGCTACGTCCACGGGACAAACTCCGAATAAATCTTCCACTAATAAAATATTAGTAGGCTTACAAGTGAGAGACTTCCCTAGAAACTTTCTAGAGGTGATCCCCAAAAATGAGATAAACCCAAAATAGTAGTACTATAGTGTATCACAAAACACTATCTATAAAACCTCACTATTTTGTCACTCCCCAAATATTTCTCTCACAACCCAACCTAAAAAAGAAAGGAGAAAGAAGAATAGAATTTTCTCTTTGTTTTTTGTTTTGATTTGGGATAGAAATGAAGAGCCCGAGAGGCTCTATTTATAACCCCCCAAAAGTTTTTTTCTTTCTTTTTTTTTTATATATGTTATTATATATATATATATATATATATATATATATATATATATATATATATAAATTAGGCAAACTTTGAATTCCTTTTAACAATGGGTAGGTAGCCTACCATGTTGTGGCGGGACTTAACAATTCTCCCTCCCCCCGCCTACATGGAGGACTTCACCATTCCCAGCTTGTCGGCAGTATTCGAATTTTCCTCTTGGAAGGGTCTTCGTCGACATATCCGATTCATTTTCTTCGGTATGGATCTTCTTTAACTCTAAAAGCTTCTTCTCCAATGTATCCCCGATCCAGTGATATCTCACGTCAATATGCTTTGATCTAGAATGAAAGGAGGAATTCTTACCAAGGTGAATTGCACTTTGACTGTCACAAAATAACTCGTATTTTGTTTGGTGGAAACCAAGTTCTCCTAAGAACTTCTTCATCCATAGCAACTCTTTACACGCTTCTGGGGGCGCAATAAATTCTGCCTGATTGTTGATAGAGCAACACATTTTTGCGGTCTTGAGCGCCATGATACAGCCTCCCCTACAAATGAAACCAGGTATCCCGATGTAGACTTTCTGGTCGTCGATCTCCGCCCATATAAGATCCTGTGTATCCCACCAACACAGGTTTTTCATCTCCGAATTTCAAACACAAATCGGAGGTTCCACGAAGATACTTGAAAATCCATTTTATTGCAGCCCCAATGTTCCTTACCAGGATTTGATAGAAACCTTCTCACAACTCCTACCGAGTGAGCAATATCTCGGACGCGTACATACCATAGCATACATCAAACTTCCAACTGGCCAAGCATATGGAACTCTATCCATCTCTTCCTTCTCTTCTTTTGTAGAAGGGCACTGCTTAGTACTTAATCTAAAATGATTAGCTAGGGGACAACTAACCGTTTTAGCCTTATCCATGTTGAATCTTTGAAGTACTTTCTCGATGTACTTCTCTTGTGACAACCATAAATTCTTGGTGCTTCGTCTCTAGATATCTTCATACCAAGGATTTGCTTTGCAGGCCCCAAGTCTTTCATAGCAAAAGACTTGCTCAGTTGCTTCTTCAGGGTGTCAATCCTGGAAATATTTTGGCCAACAATCAACATGTCATCTACATAGAGTAATAGTATAATGAAGTCATCATCATCAAATTTTTGCACAAATACACAAGTGGTCCGAACTAGTCTTCGAGTAGCCTTGCTCCCCCCATAATCAGACTCAAATTTCTTGTACCACCTCTTTGGCGCTTGTTTCGGGCCGTATAAACTCTTCTTGAGTTTACACACATAGTTCTCTTTCCCCTTTTGTGCAAAACCTTCTAGTTGTTCCATATATATCTCTTCCTCCAAGTCACCATGAAGGAAAGCGATCTTCACATCCATTTGTTCGACTTCCAAGTCAAGACTTGCTGCCAACCCCAAAGCATTGTGCGAATGGATGTCATCTTCACCACCGGGAGAAAATCTCATCAAAATCAATCCCTTTCCTTTGATGGAATCCCTTGACAACTAACCGTGCTTTGAATCGTGGTTGGTGATTGTGTTCTTCATGCTTCAGCTTGAACACCCATTTGTTCTTCAAAACTCTCTTACCCTTTGGTAACTTCACCAGCTCAAATGTTTGATTCTCATGCAATGATTTCATCTCATCTTGCATGGCTTCAATCCAATTTTCCTTATGCTCATGATGCATGACTTCTTCAAAACTTTCTGGTTCTCCCCGTCGTTAATAACACATACTCGATCTTCAGGATATCTAGTAGAGCGTTGTCCGACTCTAATAGATCTTCCGGAGAATTTGAGAACCATCCTGGAGCCGGCGGTTGATCATGAACTTCATCTTCAGAAATTTCTAGAGCATTCCCAATTTCTGGTTGATCATCATCTCCAACTTGCCTTTGCGTTGTTGTTGGAGGAGTACTCTGCAAGTTTATTGTAATACCATCGAGTCAACAAAATATTTTTCGCCTTTTTTCAATATTCTCGATGGTTTCATCTTCAACAAAAAACATCTCGACTTCGCAAGCCTCTTTCGAACTCCGAACCAAACCCTACCAAAAATAATGTCGATTTTTTTTTTAATGACAAACTTTTAGTTAATAAATAAATTAACTAAAGAAATCTTTAAAAATATCTTAAGATATGGGTGTATTTTTTTATTTATTTTTTATTTATTTTTGAAAGATTTAATTGCAGATTTTGTCAAAGAATTTGTGGACGAATATATATACATATTATCATAACTAATACAAACAATTGCATTGTCAAGAAGACCAACCTTCAATTGGTAGGAACTTTATTTATAATTTAAAGATCATAAGTTCGACACACAATAGAATTTAGGGTTCCTAAAAAATGAAAAATTACAAACAATTGAATCAATTAAAAAAAAAAATATATATATATATATATATATATATATATAATATTGTCACTAAAAACTTGAAGTCCTGTAATTACCCAAGATGATGAGGCCACTTGTAAAGCTTCAATGTTTGACATACAAACACACACACACACACATATATATATATAAGAATCTATTACTTTATTTATTTTTCAAACAAAAAAAATAAAATAAATAAAGATTAGTACAATTATTAAAAGAAAGAAAAAAAAATGTTTAGGTGCAAAACCCAGAATTCCGAAAAGTTGAAGTGTTACCGGGATAGTTTGCCCTAATATGTATATATATTCGTCCACAAATTCTTTGGACAAAATCTGCAATTGAATCTTTCAAAAAAAAAAAAAAAAAAAAATACACCCATATCTTAAGAAATTTTTAAAGATTTCTTTAGTTTCTTTAGTTAATTTATTTATTAACTAAAAGTTTGTCATTGAAAAAAAAAAAAATTCGACATTATTTTTGGTAGGGTGTGGTTCAGAGTTTAGGCAGTACATCCAATCCTATCCTCATCCAAACAAAGTTAGATTTAACATGTCTATATTATATATATAGATACATACATGTTAGCATGACTTGATAAAGAAAAAATATTTCATGCTCTTAAATTAGTATCTTCCTTACTCGTATGTTTAATATTTTCTGCTTCTTTATCAATAAATCAGGTTAATTTATTTTAAATAATAATAATAAATAGAAAACAAAAAGGGAGAAAAAAGAAAATATTTGATTTGATTCTTATCTACTATCATAAATAATTAAGTGAAATATAAAATTTTAATTTTTGATTCTCATATTAACGTACTTCTTTGTATAAAGGGAAAAGAAGAAAAAAAGAATGGTTACGTGCTGGTCAAGGAGGGCGGCTCAACAAAAACGATGAAAATGGCTTTAATTTGGTAGGGTTTGGTTCAAAAGTCAATCAAGAATCTATTGTTTAGATGATGCCGTACGACCTGAATTCTGAACCAAACCTTACTAAATTAAAGTCATTTTTATTGATTTTGTTGAGCCACCCATCATGGTGGGCGGCTCAACAAAAACGATGAAAATGGTTTTAATTTAGTAGGGTTTCGTTCAAAAATTCAATCCAAAATCTATTATTTGGATGAGGACATACGGCTTGAATTCTGAACTAAATCCTATCAAATTAAAGTCATTTTCATTGATATTGTTGAGCCGCCCACCATGACCTGCACGTATCCATTCCTTTTTTTTTTCTATAGAAAGAAGTACGTTAAAAATGTATTTATATAAAAACCCTTGGCTTGACATAATGAGAAAGTGCATTGTGAATGCTATACAAAGTCGAGGATTCGACACTCACGATAGTTTGACATAATGGGAAAGTGCATTGTGAATGCTACACAAAGTCGAGGATTCGACACTCACGGTGAACAATATGTAAGAACCAGGGTGAGGAGGCCTTCCACTGAGTAAGAATTAGATTCTGTACGTAGAACTTAAGCCAAACCTGAATTTGTTAGAGTTATATATATGACTCTGAAACCAGATGATATAACAAAAAAAAAAAAAATGTATGAATATATACATATATGTACATGTTAACTTAAAGAAAAAAGTCGAGGTTGTGTGGTGCAGTGGCAAGAGCCCACCTCTCCAACCCCCACTTTGTGGGTTCGACACCCAAGTCCCCGTCCCCATGTATAAAAAAAGTCCTGTAATTACCCCAATGATGAGGCCACTTGTAAAGCTTCAATGTTTGACACACAAACACACACACATATATATAAGAATCTATTACTTTATTTATTTTTCAAAAGAAAAAAATAAATAAATAAAGATTAGTACAATTATTAAAAGAAAGAAAAAAAATTAAACAGTACATAATTAATTTTCGATTAGCAAGGTACAATTATTAACATGAAACCTAGCGCAGACAGAAGAAATATAACACAGCCGTGCAATGATCATGCAACTTGAAAAAATCTATGTTATATTTTTCCCTATATAAACAAACACAAAACATAAAAAAAATAAAAAAACAAAACAGAGGAAAAAAGATGAAGATGTTTTTAGCATTGACGATTGTTTGCTGTTTCCTTATAAGTTTTACTTTACCAACAACGTTGGCAGAACAATGTGGTAGGCAAGCTGGAGGAGCAACTTGTCCAGGAGATATTTGTTGCAGTCAATGGGGTTGGTGTGGCACCACAGATGAGTACTGCGGCAATGGTTGTCAGAGCAACTGCGGAAGTCAACATGTGCTTCATGATCATGTCCGGCAGCTGATAAGTAAACCGGCGTTTGATAAGATGCTTTTGCATCAGAATCACAGTCCACATTGTGCCGACGGTTACTATACTTACGAGGCTTTTATTACAGCTGCTAAATCTTTTCCTAGTTTCGCCACTACTGGTAGCATGGAAACTCGTAGAAGAGAGATCGCTGCGTTTTTGGATCATACTTTACATGGTGCTACAGGTAATTAATTGATTATTTAATCATAATCACTTTTTCCTTTCTAGGTAAGAAGAATCTCTTTTAATTGGTGAAAAAATTCTTCTTCCATCTTCATTGTTAGTTGCTAAATGGTTGACAATCGCAAATTTGTCGTAAATGCCAATTGCAAAAGAATTTGACGATCACAAAAATTGAATTTTTTTTGTAGTGAAATGAAAAAAAAAAAAAAAAAAAATTGGTTTAATTTATTAATGAATGTATTGTGGTGCAGGTGATTGGACAACTGAAAATGATGCAGTAAATTATTTCAAGACAGCAATTTGGTTTTGGATGTCTCCAGAATCTTCCAAACCTTCCTACCATCAACTCTTGACCAACAAATGGAACTTTACTTCTTCGTTCGTCGACGTTGAATAATTAAATTACGTACTAAGAAAAACAAACTTATGTCCGTCCGTATGATGATGATATATAAAATATCATCCCATGTTTTTATCATAAATAACCGAATAAAATATTAGCTATCGCTATTTCCCTTTTCTTGATTATACCATATATATATATATATATATATTCACGTCTTTATTTTGAATTTCTACCTAAATTTTTACAGTTATAACCTAAGACAAAATCAAAATTCAACATAAAAATAGTTAAGAGTTGTTACTTTCAATATTGAATTGTTGAAGTCGTTTTTATAAATTCAAACAAAATTTTAACAAAGTATCAAAGAGAAATAAATATAGATTATGTATAACCAATCGTTGGTTAGTTCAGTGGCGCATGGGGGCTGAGTTTGGTAGGGGAACCACGGTTCCATCCTCTACAACCGCGATTGGGTGGAGTTTAAAGCCGTAATTCTTGGATCCGCTCTAAATTCGGATTAGTCGACCCGTGTGGGTTCGAATACTGGATGCTTAAGCAAAAAAAAATATAGATTATGTATACATTTAAGTAATATATATACTCTAATAATATTGATCTCTACTTTTCTTTTATTTAAAGTAGATAGAAGAGTCTATCATAGTGAAAAGGAACAACGATTTTAAGACATGTTTTTCAGACCATTAAATATTTGAAAGTATTATTTAGATTAATTTGAATTTCGTTTTGATTGTGTTTGCATTGTCTAACTCTTGTTGGAGAAAATTTTTACAATATTGGCGCTTTGTAATAAATGTCAAACTCGTGATTTTGTATAGTTTTCATAATATACTTTCTTATTATATCAAGCGAAGAATTATGAACTTCAATAATGATTATGGTAAAATATCTAAATTAAAACAATTCAACAGTTTGGAAATACCTTCAATTCTAAAATCTTCATTTTTCCCCCTTTTCTTCTTTTCTTTGTGTTTATTGTTTATATAAAGAAAAAGGAAGGATCTCCAGTTCAATTCTATATCTTTTTTGTTTATATAGGTAAGCTAATCATATTCATTTTGAGGACGATCAAGAAACAGTTTTATGCATAATATATATATATAATATGTATGTAACATTAAAATTTTTTACACAAATAATAATTTTAATATTGATGTTATCATCCTATATAATTACCATTATCGTATTGCAAACTTTATAAAAGGTTGTTGTCAGCTTTAAAATTATATATAAAAAAATAATAATAATGAAAAGAAAAGTACCTAATCATCATAAAGAATACATACATTTGCATGCCTTGTCGTGACATGCACGATATATGGAACATGAATCAAATTAGCTATGACTAGAAAATAGTTATAAAGAAAAAGTAATAACTATTTGTATATATATATTTGTATCCTTTGATAACAAAGATGAATACGATAGAGAAAATTAAGAACATTATGAATTTTATTTATTCATTTAATCACCAGAATACTAGCATAAAACATGATCATATTATAGATGTCAACAACTCCAGTCCGCCATAGCCATGCATGAAGTCAATCATCTTGAATATCAAGTAATGTGGAGTTCCATTGGTTGGTGACGAGTTGATGGTAGGAAGGTATATAAGGATGATTGTGGAGTCATCCAAAACCAAATTGCATTCTTGAAATTACTTACACCATCATTTTCCGTTGCCACATTATCACAATACATATATATATATATATCTATATATATATATATATATATATATATATATATATATATAATTAAGAAACTTGTTCTATTTTAATGTAGTTAACGGTTTTGACTTATATTGTAAGAACACAATTTGATTGTAAGAAGTTTTTGAGGATTATATATATGCACCAATTCAGTCTGTGTTTTTTCACATTCTTGTATTTGGACAATTAGTGTTTCTTTTTTTTCTAGTCAAAAACTCAAATATATTAACATGGTATTATAGCTGAAGATTCAATTTTCGATCTTCAATTTTTATCCTTATTTTATGATTATTATGCATATGTAGGGCGTTGTTTAGGGAAAAAAAATAAATTAAATTCAACCATTTCTATCAGTTTACACTTTCTGAGTAACTGACAATTTATGGCTTCTTAACATGAAAAATCATGATATTCATGAATGAATGAATGAATTACCTGTAATACCACTTATAGTTTCTACCAACATTTCCAAAACTGGAAAAGGATTGAGCTGCTTTTAAGAAAGCCTCGTAAGCATTTGGACTGCTGCTGATGATGCCGGTGGCGGCAGCCGTGGCGGCGTTGCAATGCAAATGCATCATCCTCTGGAAAATCTGTTTACTTATTAGCTGACGAACGCCAGTACTGACTTCAGACACTAAATCTTCACAGTTGCTTTGGCAATCATCTTCGCAGTAACGTTGTTTGTTGCCACACCATTGTCGTCCTGGACATGTTTTTCCTCCAGCTTGCCAGCCACATTGTTATACCATTAATCTTCATAGGGTTTCTCCAGTAATTGTAACCCTGAAATTCTTATACCATTTATATTCTTCAATTCTATTGAAAAAATAAAAAATAAAAAAATAGACCTTTGGTTACTAAAAGAAATTGGATTGATATTTTGTTTAACCTTAATTGATGTAACATTTAATCTAATACATTGATTAAATACCTAATTAATTTTTAATATTTATTTTATTATTCAACTCTTATTCAGCGAAAAGCCTCACTCGACTCTTACATCAAAGTTTTTGAAGCCACCACAACTCCATCTAATTCAGATTCGGCATAGGTATTGCCCGTAGAGTTAAACTCTTACTTGAAATTAGGTCTCACATTGGCTGTTACATGGAGTTCACAGCGAGTATCAAACCCTCAAACTCGTGTATAGCTTCACAATACGCTTTCCTATCATGGCAAGCCAAGAACTTCAAGTAAAACTTTTTTCTAGTAAAAGATCAAAAGCAAGGTTCTCTTGGTTTTTCCTTTCATTTTGAAACGTTCTTTAGAGTTAATTTCCTTTATGAAGAAAATTGATATTTCATATATAATGAAAGTAAGTTAGGTTGTACCCCCAACAATTTTTCAAAAGGTGTCTATATATATGGCTATATATATATGCTTTTAGTGTAAAGTTATGGACTAGCAACAATGACCACTTCTTTTATTATGCTGATTTCCTTTTTTAAACTAGAAGCTTCTCTTTGCTCCTCTCTCTTTTTTTTTTTTTTTTTTAAACCCCAATTGGACCGGTCCATCCAACTAAATTGAATTTTTTTTTTTGAGTGTTTACTCTCTTAGTATTCAATAGCTAAAATTTTTTCGACATTATTTTTGGTAGGGTTTGGTTTAGAGTTTAGGCAGTAGATCCAATCCTATCCTCATCCAAACAAAGTTAGATTTAACATGTCTATATTATATATATATATATATATATATATATATATATATATATATAAATACATGTTAGCATGACTTGATAAAGAAAAAATATTTCATGCTCTTAAATTAGTATCTTCCTTACTCATATGTTTAATATTTTCTACGTCTTTTTCAATCAATCAGATTAATTTATTTTAAATAATAATAAAAAATAGAAAACAAAAGAAGAAAAATAAAAATTTGATTTGATTCTTATAAAATAATCATAAATAATTAAGTGAAATATAAAATTTTAAATTTTAAAATTTAATTTTTGATTCTCATATTAACGTACTTCTTTGTATAAAGGGAAAAGAAGAAACAAGGAATGGTTAGGTGCTGCTTACAGAATTTAATTTTTACATAGTGGAAGGCCTCCTCACCCTGGTTCTTACATATTGTTCACCGTGAGTGTCGAATCCTCGACTTTGTGTAGCATTCACAATGCACTTTCCAATTATGTCAAGCTATCGTGAGTGTCGAATCCTCGACTTTGTATAACATTCACAATGCACTTTCTCATTATGTTAAGCCATGGGTTTTTATATAAATACATTTTTAACGTATTTCTTTTTATAGAAAAAAAGAAGGAATGGATACGTGCTGGTCATGGTGGGCGGCTCAACAATATCAATGAAAATGACTTTAATTTGATAGGATTTAGTTCAGAATTCAAGCAGTATGTCCTCATCCAAATAATAGATTTTGGATTGAATTTCCGAACGAAACCCTACTAAATTAAAACCATCTTCATCGTTTTTTGTTGAGCCGCCCTTCATAAAGGGCGGTTCAACAAAATCAATAAAAATGACTTTAATTTAGTAAGGTTTGGTTCAGAATTCAGTCGTACGTTATCATCTAAACAATAGATTTTGGATTGACTTTTGAACCCAACCCTACGAAATTAAAGCCATTTTCATCGTTTTCAAAAAAAAAAAAAAAAAAAAAAAGCCATTTCATCGTTAAGAGCGTGAAATATTTTTTCTGTATCAAGTCATGCGAACATGCATGTATCTATATATATAATATAGACATGTTAAATCTAACTTTGTTTGGATGAGGATAGGATTGGATGACATGTTAAATCAGCATAATAAAAGAAGTGGTGATTGTTGCTACTCCATGACCTTACACTAAAAGCATATATATATAGCCACATATATAGACACCTTTTGAAAAATTGTTGGGGTACAACCTAACTTACTTTCATTATATATGAAATATCAATTTTCTTCATAAAGGAAATTAACTCTAAAGAACGGTTCAAAATGAAAGGAAAAACCAAGAGAACCTTGCTTTTGATCTTTTACTAGAAAAAAGTTTTACTTAAAGTTCTTGGCTTGCCACGATAGGAAAGCGTATTGTGAAGCTATACACGAGTTTGAGAGTTTGATATTTGTTGTGAACTCCATGTAACGACCAATGTGAGACCTTACTTCAAGTAAGAGTTTAACTCTACGGGCAAAACCTATGTCGAATCTGAATTAGACGGAGTTGTGGTGGCTTCAAAAACATTGATGTAAGAGTTAGAGTAAGGCTTTTCGCTGAATAAGAGTTGAATAATAAAATAAATATTAACAATTAATTAGGTATTTAATCAATGTATTAGATTAAATGTTACATCAATTAAGGTTAAAAAAAATATCAATCCAATTTCTTTTAGTAACCAAAGGTCTATTTTTTTTTTTTTTTCAATAGAATTCAAGAATTTAAATGGTATAAGAATTTCAGGGTTACAATGTGGCTGGCAAGCTGGAGGAAAAACATGTCCAGGACGACAATGGTGTGGCAACAAACAACCTTACTGCGAAGATGGTTGCCAAAGCAACTGTGAAGATTTAGTGTCTGAAGTCAGTACTGACGTTCATCAGCTAATAAGTAAACAGAATTTCCAGAGCATTTGCATTGCAACGCCGCCACGGCTGCCACCGCCGGCATCATTAGCAGCAGTCCAAATGCTTACGCGGGTTTCTTAAAAGCAGCTCAATCCTTTTCCAGTTTTGGAAATGTTGGTAGTATTGAAACACGTAAAAGAGAGGTGGCTGCATTTTTGGCTCATACTTTAAGTGGTATTACAGGTAATTCATTAATTCATTCATGAATATCATGATTTTTCATGTTAAGAAACCGTAAATTGTCAGGTACTCAAAAAGTTTAAACTGATAGAAATGGTTGAATTTAATTTTTTTTCCTTAAACAACGCCCTGCATATGCATAATAATCATAAAATAAGGATAAAAATTGAAAATCAAACATTGAATCTTCGGCTATAATACCATGTTAAAGTGAGAGATAAATCATATATATATATTTGAGTTTTTGACTCGAAAAAAGAGAAACACTAATTGTCCAAATACAAGAATGTGAAAAAACACAGACTGAGGGGGTGCCACAATTAGAACATATTGATATATTTTATGAAGATATTGATATCTTTTATGTACATGATTCTAGGAGATATTTAAGGAAAGATTGATGTAATTTAGGATATGATGATTCTTGTAAGATTCTTGTAAGTGTATATATATACTGAGAAATATAATGAGAAGGGACAGGGGATTGAGTTAATTCCTTAACATATACCTTCCTACCATCAACTCGTCACCAACCAATGGAACTCCAAATTACTTGATATTCAAGATGATTGACTTCATGCATGGCTATGGCGGACTTGAGTAGTTGTCATGTATAACATGATCGTGTTTTATGCTTGTATTATGGTGATTAAATGAATAAATAAAATTCATAATGTTCTTAATTTTCTCTATCTTATTCATCTTTGTTATCAAAGGATACATATATATATATATATATATATATAAACATAATTTGACTTAATTTGTGGAATTTATGTTTGTTTCCATGATAGTGGTGGAAAGTCAAAGATTAAGCAGAATTTGGCTAAAAGACTTATTCTTAGTCATCAATTATTGCGAAGACGTCTTTTTGAGAAAGAGTTAAAATTTGAACGGATGACTATCAACAATTCCTAAGATATTTGAAGATATATTCAAATTATTTTATAATTATCTCCTATTTTAATTAAGATTTTATTTATTTATTATTATTCTATTAGGATTCGGATGAGAAGTTAGTAAGAAGTTATTACTCTATTAGGATTTTGAAAAGTTAGGAAAAACTTTATAAATAGCTCTAGTCTACATTCTTATCTTTAACAAAGTTTTCAAGATTTAGAAAGAGAAGAGAGATGGAGATCGCAATGGCCACCTAATCTTCGATTCAGTTCGGGGAATGATTCCAAGACAAGTTCCGAGTTCATAATCTACACAAATTCCAGGTTCTAAGCTAATTTCCAAAATTGAAATCAATCGCAAATATTAAAATCTCAACTTAATCCAATCAACAATCATCAAAACAATCAAGTAAAAACACCTCTTCAATATTTAGTCAATCGATCTAAAAATTGAATTGTTAAAGTATTGAATTAAAAATTGGAAATTAGCTTAGAACCCGGAATTTGTGTAGATTAAAAAAAAAAAAAATTCAACATTATTTTTGGTAGGATTTGGTTCAGAGTTTAGGCAATACATCCAATCCTATCCTCATCCAAACAAAGTTAGATTTAACATGTCTATATTATATATATAGATACATACATGTTAGCATGACTTGATAAAGAAAAAATATTTCACGCTCTTAACGATGAAATGGCTTTTTTTTTTTTTTTTTTTAAAAAAAAAGATGAAAATGACTTTAATTTGGTAGGGTTTGGTTCAAAAGTCAATCCAAAATCTATTGTTTAGATGATAACGTACGGCTGAATTCTGAACCAAACCTTACTAAATTAAAGTCATTTTTATTGATTTTGTTGAACCGCCCTTTATGAAGGGCGGCTCAACAAAAAACGATGAAGATGGTTTTAATCTAGTAGGGTTTCGTTCAGAAATTCAATCCAAAATCTATTATTTGGATGAGGACATACTGCTTGAATTCTGAACTAAATCCTATCAAATTAAAGTCATTTTCATTGATATTGTTGAGCCGCCCACCATGACCAGCACGTATCCATTCCTTTTTTTTTCTATAAAAAGAAGTACGTTGAAAATGTATTTATATAAAAACCCATGGCTTGACATAATGAGAAAGTGCATTGTGAATGTTATACAAAGTCGAGGATTCGACACTTACGATAGCTTGACATAATTGGAAAGTGCATTGTGAATGTTACACAAAGTCGAGGATTCGACACTCACGGTGAACAATATGTAAGAACCAGGGTAAGGAGGCCTTCCACTGAGTAAGAATTAAATTCTGTAAGCATCACCTAACCATTCCTTGTTTCTTCTTTTCCCTTTATACAAAGAAGTACGTAAATATGAGAATCAAAAATTAAATTTTAAAAATTAAAATTTTATATTTCACTTAATTATTTATGATAGTAGATAAGAATCAAATCAAATTTTTATTTTTCTTCTTTTGTTTTCTATTTATTATTATTATTTAAAATAAATTGACCTGATTGATTGAAAAAGACGCAGAAAATATTAAACATAAGAGTAAGGAAGATACTAATTTAAGAGTATGAAATATTTTTTCTTTATCAAGTCATGCTAACATGTATGTATCTATATATATAATATAGACATGTTAAATCTTACTTTGTTTGGATGAGGATAGGATTGGATGTACTGCCTAAACTCTGAACCAAATCCTACCAAAAATAATGTTGAAATTTATTTTTTTTTAATCTACACAAATTCCGGGTTCTAAGCTAATTTCCAATTTTGAATTCAATACCTTAACAATTCAATTTTTAGATCGATTGACTAAATATTGAAGAGGTATTTTTACTTGATTGTTTTGATGATTGTTGATTGGATTAAGTTTTGATTTCAATTTTGGAAATCAGCTTAGAACCCGGAATTTGTGTAGATTATGAACTCATAACTTGTCTTGGAATCATTCCCCAGATGAATTGAAGCTTAGGTGGCCATCACAATCTCCATCTCTCTTCTCTTTCTAAATCTTGAAAACTTCGTTAAAGATAAGAATGTAGAGTAGACCTATTTATAAAGTTTTTCCTAAATCCTAATACAATAATAACTTCTTACTAACTTCTCCTCGGAATTCTAACAATATCATTATAGGATTGGATGTACTGCCTAAACTCTGAACCAAACCCTACCAAAAATAATGTCGATTTTTTTTTTTTTAATGACAAACTTTTAGTTAATAAATAAATTAACTAAAAACTAGAAATCTTTAAAAATATCTTAAGATATGGGTGTATTTTTTTATTTATTTTTTAATTTTTGAAAGATTTAATTGCAGAATTTGTTAAAGAATTTGTGGACGAATATATATACATATTATGATAACTAATACAAACAATTGCATTGTCAAGAAGACCAACCTCGGTTGGTAGGAACTTTACTTATAATTTAAAGATCATAAGTTCGACACACAATAGAATTTAGGGTTCCTAAAAAAAGAAAAATTACAAACAATAATTGAATCAATTAAAAATATATATATATATAATATTGTCACTAAAAACTTGAAGTCCTGTAATTACCCAAGATGATGAGGCCACTTGTAAAGCTTCAATGTTTGACATACAAACACACACACACACATATATATATAAGAATCTATTACTTTATTTATTTTTCAAACAAAAAAAAAAAATAAATAAAGATTAGTACAATTATTAAAAGAAAGAAAAAAAATTTTTAGGTGCAAAACCCAGAATTCCGAAAAGTTGAGGTGTTACCGGGATAGTTTACCCTAATATGTATATATATTCGTCCACAAATTCTTTGGACAAAATCTGCAATTGAATCTTTCAAAAAAAAAAAAAAAAAAAAATCACCCATATCTTAAGAAATTTTTAAAGATTTCTTTAGTTTGTTTAGTTAATTTATTTATTAACTAAAAGTTTGTCATTAAAAAAAAAAAAATTTCGACATTATTTTTGGTAGGGTTTGGTTCAGAGTTTAGGCAGTACATCCAATCCTATCCTCATCCAAACAAAGTTAGATTTAACATGTCTATATTATATATATAGATACATACATGTTAGCATGACTTGATAAAGAAAAAATATTTCATGCTCTCAAATTAGTATCTTCCTTACTCGTATGTTTAATATTTTCTGCTTCTTTTTCAATAAATCAGGTTAATTTATTTTAAATAATAATAATAAATAGAAAACAAAAGAAGAAAAAGAAAAATTTGATTTGATTCTTATCTACTATCATAAATAATTAAGTGAAATATAAAATTTTAATTTTTGATTCTCATATTAACGTACTTCTTTGTATAAAGGGAAAAGAAGAAAAAAAGAATGGTTACGTGCTGGTCAAGGAGGGCGGCTCAACAAAAACGATGAAAATGGCTTTTTTTATTTTGATTTGGTTTTGAACGATGAAAAGTCTGGGGGGGTGGTTCCAAAGTTAATCAAGAATCTATTCGTTTAGATGATGCTGTACGGCCTGAATTCTGAACCAAACCTTACTAAATTAAAGTCATTTTTATTGATTTTGTTGAGCCGCCCATCATGGAGGGCGGCTCAACAAAAACGATGAAAATGGTTTTAATTTAGTAGGGTTTCGTTCAAAAATTCAATCCAAAATCTATTATTTGGATGAGGACATACGGCTTGAATTCTGAATTAAACCCTATCAAATTAAAGTCATTTTCATTGATATTGTTGAGCCGCCCACCATGACCAGCACGTATCCATTCCTTTTTTTTTTCTATAAAAAGAAGTACGTTAAAAATGTATTTATATAAAAGCCCTTGGCTTGACATAATGAGAAAGTGCATTGTGAATGCTATACAAAGTCGAGGATTCAACACTCACGATAGCTTGACATAATGAGAAAGTGTATTGTGAATGCTACACAAAGTCGAGGATTCGACACTCACGGTGAACAATATGTAAGAACCAGGGTGAGGAGGCCTTCCACTGAGTAAGAATTAGATTCTGTAAGCAGAACTTAGGCCAAACCTGAATTTGTTAGAGTTATATGACTCCGAAACCAGATGATATAACAAAAAAAAAAAAGAATGTATGAATATATACATATATGTACATGTTAACTTCAAGAAAAAGTCGAACGAGGTTGTGTGGTGCAGTGGCAAGAGCCCACCTCCCCAACCCCCACTTTGTGGGTTCGACACCCAAGTCCCCCTCCCCCATGTATCAAAAAAAAAACTTGAAGTCCTGTAATTACCCCAGATGATGAGGCCACTTGTAAAGCTTCAATGTTTGACACACACACACATATATATAAGAATCTATTACTTTATTTATTTTTCAAACAAAAAAAATAAATAAATAAAGATTAGTACAATTATTAAAAGAAAGAAAAAAAATTAAACGGTACATAATTAATTTTCGATTAGCAAGGTACAATTATTAACTTGAAACCTAGAGCAGACAGAAGAAATATAACACAGCCGTGCAATGATCATACAATTGTTATATTTTTCCCTATATAAACAAACACAAAACATTAAAAAAATAAAAAAACAAAACAGAGAAAAAAGGATGAAGATGTTTTTAGCATTGACGATTGTTTGCTGTTTCCTTATAAGTTTTACTTTACCAACAACGTTGGCAGAACAATGTGGTAGGCAAGCTGGAGGAGCAACTTGTCCAGGAGATATTTGTTGCAGTCAATGGGGTTGGTGTGGCACCACAGATGAGTACTGCGGCAATGGTTGTCAGAGCAACTGCGGAAGTCAACATGTGCTTCATGATCATGTCCGGCAGCTGATAAGTAAACCGGCGTTTGATAAGATGCTTTTGCATCAGAATCACAGTCCACATTGTGCCGACGGTTACTATACTTACGAGGCTTTTATTACAGCTGCTAAATATTTTCCTAGTTTCGCCACTACTGGTAGCATGGAAACTCGTAGAAGAGAGATCGCTGCGTTTTTGGATCATACTTTACATGGTGCTACAGGTAATTAATTGATTATTTAATCATAATCACTTTTTCCTTTCTAGGTAAGAAGAATCTCTTTAATTGGTGAAAAAATTCTTCTTCCATCTTCATTGTTAGTTGCTAAATGGTTGACAATCGCAAATTTGTCCTAAATGCCAATTGCAAAAGAATTTGACGATCACAAAAATTGAATTTTTTTGTAGTGAAATGAAATATTTTGTAGTAAGTTAATGAATGTATTGTGCATAAGTTAATTGGTTTAATTTATTAATGAATGTATTGTGGTGCAGTAAGTTATTTCAAGATTGGACAACTGAAAATGATGCAGTAAGTTATTTCAAGACAGCAATTTGGTTTTGGATGTCTCCAGAATCTTCCAAACCTTCGTACCATCAACTCTTGACCAACAAATGGAACTTGACTTCTTCGTTTGTCGACGTTGAATAATTAAATTACGTACTTAGAAAACAAAACCTATGTCCGTCCGTATGATGATGATATCTAAAATATCATCCCATGTTTACATCATAAATTACAAAATAAAATATTAGCTATGGCTATTTCCTTTTTCTTGATTATACCAATATATATATATATATATATATATATATATATATTCACATCTTTATTTTGAATTTCTACCTAAATTTTTACAGTTATAACCAAAGACAAAATCAAAATTAACATAAAAATAGTTAGGAGTTGTTAGTTCCAATATTGAATTGTTGAAGTCATTTTTATGAATTCAAACAAAATTTTAACAAAGTATCAAAGCGAAATAAATATAGATTATGTATAACCAATCGTTGGTTGGCTAAGTGGCGCATGATGGCCGAGCTTGGTAGGGGGAATCACGGTTCGATCCTCTACAACCGCGATTGGGTGGAGTTTAAAGTCGTAATCCCTGGACCCGCTAAGAATTCGGATTAATCGACCCGTGTAGGTTCGGATACCGGATGCTTAAGCAAACAAATAATATAGATTATGTATACATTTAAATAATATACTCTAATAATATTGATCTCTACTTTTCTTTTATTTAAAGTAGATAGAAGAGTCTATCATAGTGAAAAGGAACAACGATTTTAAGACATGTTTTTTAGACCATTAAATATTTGAAAGTATTATTTAGATTAATTTGAATTTGGTTTTGGTTGTGTTTGCATTGTCTAACTCTTGTTGGAGAAAATTTTTACAATATTGGCGCCTTGTAATAAATGTCAAACTCGTGATTTTGTATAGTTTTCATAATATACTTTCTTATTATATCAAGCGAAGAATTATAAACTTCAATAATTATTATGGTAAAATATCTAAATTAAAACAATTCAACAGTTTGGAAATACCTTCAATTCTAAAATTTTCATTTTTCCCCCTTTTCTTCTTTTCTTTGTGTTTATTGTTTATATAAAGAAAAAGGAAGGATCTCCAGTTCAATTCTATATAAAAGCTAAAATCATTTTGAGGACGATCAAGAAACAGTTTTATGCATAATATATATATATATATATATATATATATGTAACATTAAAATTTTTTACACAAATAATAATTTTAATATTGATGTTATCATCCTATATAATTACCATTATCGTATTGCAAACTTTATAAAAGGTTGTTGTCAGCTTTAAAATAATAATAATAATAATAATAATAATGAAAAGTACCTAATCATCATCATAAAGAGTACATACATTTGCATGCCTTGTCGTGACATGCACGATATATGGAACATGAATCAAATTAGCTATGACTAGAAAATAGTTATAAAGAAAAAGTAATAACTATTTGTATATATATATTTGTATCCTTTGATAACAAAGATGAATACGATAGAGAAAATTAAGAAAATTATGAATTTTATTTATTCATTTAATCACCAGAATACTAGCATAAAACATGATCATATTATAGATGACAACTACTCAAGTCCGCCATAGCCATGCATGAAGTCAATCATCTTGAATATGAAGTAATGTGGAGTTCCATTGGTTGGTGACGAGTTGATGGTAGGAAGGTATATGATAAGGAATTAACTCAATCCCCTGTCCTTTCTCATTATATTTCTCAGTATATATATACAAGTACAAGAATCTTACAAGAATCATCATGTCCTAAATTACATCAATCTCTCATGCACATTAAATATCTCCTAGAATCATGCACATAAAAGATATCAATATCTCCACAAAATATATCAATATGTTCTAATTGTGGCAGATATATTTTCCGTATTTGCTAATTGTAACATCCCCCTCAGTCTGTGTTTTTTCACATTCTTGTATTTGGACAATTAGTGTTTCTCTTTTTTCGAGTCAAAAACTCAAATATATATATAATATGATTTATCTCTCACTTTAACATGGTATTATAGCCGAAGATTCAATGTTCGATCTTCAATTTTTATCCTTATTTTATGATTATTATGCATATGTAGGGCGTTGTTTAGGAAAAATAAATAAATTAAATTCAACCATTTCTATCCATTTAAACTTTTTGAGTAACTGACAATTTACAGCTTCTTAACATGAAAAATCATGATATTCATGAATGAATGAATGAATTACCTGTAATACCACTTAAAGTATGAGCCAAAAATGCAGCCACCTCTCTTTTACTTGTTTCAATACTACCAACATTTCCAAAACTGGAAAAGGATTGAGCTGCTTTTAAGAAAGCCTCGTAAGCATTTGGACTGCTGCTGATGATGCCGGCGGCGGCAGCCGTTGCGGCGTTGCAATGCAAATGCATCATCCTCTGGAAATTCTGTTTACTTATTAGCTGACGAACGTCAGTACTGACTTCAGACACTAAATCTTCACAGTTGGTTTGGCAACCATCTTCGCAGTAAGGTTGTTTGTTGCCACACCATTGTCGTCCTGGACATGTTTTTCCTCCAGCTTGCCAACCACATTGTTATACCATTAATCTTCATAGGGTTTCTCCAGTAATTGTAACCCAGAAATTTTTATACCATTTAAATTCTTGAATTCTATTGAAAAAAAAATAAAATAGATTACTAAAAGAAATTGGATTGATATTTTTTTTAACCTTAATTGATGTAACATTTAATCTAATACATCAATTAAATACCTAATTAACTGTTAATATTTATTTTATTATTCAACTCTTATTCAGGGAAAAGTCTCACCCCGACTTTTACATGAAAGTTTTTGGAGCCACCACAACTCCGTCTAATTTAGATTCGACCCATATTTTGCCTGTAGATTTTAACTCTTACTTGAAAGAAGGTCTCACCTTAGCTGTTACATGGAGTTCACAACGAGTATCAAACCCTCAAACTTGTTTATAGCTTCACAATACGCTTTCCTATCGTGGCAAGTCAAAAACTTCAAATAAAACTTTTTTCTAGTAAAAGATCAAAAGCAAGGTTCTCTTGGTTTTTCCTTTCATTTTGAACCGTTCTTTAGAGTTAATTTCCTTTATGAAGAAAATTGATATTTCATATATAATGAAAGTAAGTTAGATTGTACCCCAACAATTTTTCAAAAGGTGTCTATATATGTGGCTATATATATATGCTTTCAGTGTAAAGTCATGGACTAGCAACAATCACCACTTCTTTTATTATGCTGATTTCCTTTTTTAAACTAGATGCTTCTCTTTGCTCCTCTCTTTTTCTTTTTTTTTTTAAACCCCAATTGGACCGGTCCATCCAACTAAATTGATTTTTTTTTTTTTTTTGAGTGTTTACTCTCTTAGTATTCAATAGCTAAAATTTTTTCGACATTATTTTTGGTAGGGTTTGGTTCAGAGTTTAGGCAGTACATCCAATCCTATCCTCATCCAAACAAAGTTAGATTTAACATGTCTATATTATATATAGATACATACATGTTAGCATGACTTGATAAAGAAAAAATATTTCATATGTTTAATATTTTCTGCGTCTTTTTCAATCAATCAAGTAAATTTATTTTAAATAATAATAATAATAAATAGAAAACAAAAGAAGAAAAAGAAAAATTTGATTTGATTCTTATCTACTATCATAAATAATTAAGTGAAATATAAAATTTTAATTTTTAAAATTTAATTTTTGATTCTCATATTAACGTACTTCTTTGTATAAAGGGAAAAGAAGAAACAAGGAATGGTTAGGTGCTGCTTACAGAATTTAATTCTTACTCAGTGGAAGACCTTCTCACCCTGGTTCTTACATATTGTTCACTTTGAGTGTCGAATCCTCGACTTTGTGTAGCATTCACAATGCACTTTCCAATTATGTCAAGCTATCGTGAGTGTTGAATCCTCGACTTTGTATAAGATTCACAATGCACTTTCTCATTATGTCAAGCCATAGAAAAAAAAAACGGAATGGATATGTGCTGGTCATGGTGGCCGGCTCAACAATATCAATGAAAATGACTTTAATTTGATAGGATTTAGTTCAGAATTCAAGTCGTATGTCCTCATCCAAATAATAGATTTTGGATTGAATTTCCGAACGAAACCCTACTAAATTAAAACCATCTTCATCATTTTTTGTTGAGTTGCCCTTCATAAAGGGCGGATCAACAAAATTAATAAAAATGACTTTAATTTAGTAAGGTTTTGTTCAGAATTCAGCCGTACGTTATCATCTAAACAATAGATTCTGGATTGACTTTTGAACCAAACCCTACCAAATTAAAGCCATTTTCATCGTTTTCAAAAAAAAAAAAAAAAAAATTTTTATCTTTGGATGAGGATAGGATTGGATGTACTGCCTAAAATCTGAACCAAACCCTACCAAAAATAATGTCGATTTTTTTTTTTTATGACAAACTGTTAGTTAATAAATAAATTAACTAAAAAAACTAAAGAAATCTTTAAAAATTTCTTAAGATATGGGTGTATTTTTTTTTTAAAGATTTAATTGCAAATTTTGTCCAAAGAATTTGTAGACGAATATATATACATATTATGACAACTAATACAAACAATTGCATCGTCAAGAAGGCCAACCTCAGTTGGTAGCATCCTTACTTATAATTTAAAGATCATAAGTTCGACACACAATAAAATTTAGGGTTCCAAAAAAAAGAAAAATTACAAACAATTGAATCAATTAAAAATATATATATATATATAATATTGTCACTAAAAACTTGAAGTCCTGTAATTACCCCAGATGATGAGGCCACTTGTAAAGCTTCAATGTTTGACACACAAACACACACACACACATATATATAAGAATCTATTACTTTATTTATTTTTCAAACAAAAAAAAATAAAATAAAGATTAGTACAATTATTAAAAGAAAGAAAAAAAATGTTTAGGTGTAAAACCCAGAATTCCGAAAAGTTGAGGTGTTACCGGGATAGTTTACCCTAATATGTATATATATTCGTCCACAAATTCTTTGGACAAAATCTGCAATTGAATCTTTCAAAAAAAAAAAAAAAAAAATATCACCCATATCTTAAGAAATTTTTAAAGATTTCTTTAGTTTCTTTAGTTAATTTATTTATTAACTAAAAGTTTGTCATTAAAAAAAAAAAAAAAATTTCGACATTATTTTTGGTAGGGTTTGGTTCAGAGTTTAGGCAGTACATCCAATCCTATCCTCATCCAAACAAAGTTAGATTTAACATGTCTATATTATATATATAGATACATACATGTTACCATGACTTGATAAAGAAAAAATATTTCATGCTCTTAAATTAGTATCTTCCTTACTCGTATGTTTAATATTTTCTGCTTCTTTTTCAATAAATCAGGTTAATTTATTTTAAATAATAATAATAAATAGAAAAGAAAAGAAGAAAAAGAAAAATTTGATTTGATTCTTATCTACTATCATAAATAATTAAGTGAAATATAAAATTTTAATTTTTGATTCTCATATTAACGTACTTCTTTGTATAAAGGGAAAAGAAGAAAAAAAGAATGGTTACGTGCTGGTCAAGGAGGGCGGCTCAACAAAAACGATGAAAATGGCTTTAATTTGGTAGGGTTTGGTTCAAAAGTCAATCCAGAATCTATTGTTTAGATGATAGCGTACGGCCTGAATTCTGAACCAAGCCTTACTAAATTAAAGTCATTTTTATTGATTTTGTTGAGCCACCCATCATTGAGGGCGGCTCAACAAAAACGATGAAAATGGTTTTAATTTAGTAGGGTTTCGTTCAGAAATTCAATCCAAAATCTATTATTTGGATGAGGACATACGGCTTGAATTCCGAACAAAACCCTAGCAAATTAAAGTCATTTTCATTGATTTTGTTGAGCCGCCCACCATGACAAGCACGTATCCATTCCTTTTTTTTTCTATAAAAAGAAGTACGTTAAAAATGTATTTATATAAAAGCCCTTGGCTTGACATAATGAGAAAGTGTATTGTGAATGCTATACAAAGTCGAGGATTCAACACTCACGATAGCTTGACATAATGAGAAAGTGTATTGTGAATACTACACAAAGTCGAGGATTCGACACTCACGGTGAACAATATGTAAGAACCAGAGTGAGGAGGCCTTCCACTGAGTAAGAATTAGATTCTGTAAGTAGAATTTAGGCCAAACCTGAATTTGTTAGAGTTATATGACTCCGAAACCAGATGATATAACAAAAACAAAAAAAAGAATGTATGAATATATACATATATGTACATGTTAACTTAAAGAAAAAGTCGAGGTTGTGTGGTGCAGTGGCAAGAGCCCACCTCCCCAACCCCCACTTTGTGGGTTCGACACCCAAGTCCCCCTCCCCCATGTATCAAAAAAAAAACTTGAAGTCCTGTAATTACCCCAGATGATGAGGCCACTTGTAAAGCTTCAATGTTTGACACACACACACATATATATAAGAATCTATTACTTTATTTATTTTTCAAACAAAAAAAATAAATAAATAAAGATTAGTACAATTATTAAAAGAAAGAAAAAAAATTAAACGGTACATAATTAATTTTCGATTAGCAAGGTACAATTATTAACTTGAAACCTAGAGCAGACAGAAGAAATATAACACAGCCGTGCAATGATCATACAATTGTTATATTTTTCCCTATATAATCAAACACAAAACATTAAAAAAATAAAAAAACAAAACAGAGAAAAAAGGATGAAGATGTTTTTAGCATTGACGATTGTTTGCTGTTTCCTTATAAGTTTTACTTTACCAACAACGTTGGCAGAACAATGTGGTAGGCAAGCTGGAGGAGCAACTTGTCCAGGAGATATTTGTTGCAGTCAATGGGGTTGGTGTGGCACCACAGATGAGTACTGCGGCAATGGATGTCAGAGCAACTGCGGAAGTCAACATGTGCTTCATGATCATGTCCGGCAGCTGATAAGTAAACCGGCGTTTGATAAGATGCTTTTGCATCAGAATCACAGTCCACATTGTGCCGACGGTTACTATACTTACGAGACTTTTATTACAGCTGCTAAATATTTTCCTAGTTTCGCCACTACTGGGAGCATGGAAACTCGTAGAAGAGAGATCGCTGCGTTTTTGGATCATACTTTACACGGTGCTACAGGTAATTAATTGATTATTTAATCATAATCACTTTTTCCTTTCTAGGTAAGAAGAATCTCTTTAATTGGTGAAAAAATTCTTCTTCCATCTTCATTGTTAGTTGCTAAATGGTTGACAATCGCAAATTTGTCGTAAATGCCAATTGCAAAAGAATTTGACGATCACAAAAATTGATTTTTTTTTGTAGTGAAATGAAAAAAAATTAAAAAAAAAAAAAAAAAAAAATTGGTTTAATTTATTAATGAATGTATTGTGGTGCAGGTGATTGGACAACTGAAAATGATGCAGTAAGTTATTTCAAGACAGCAATTTGGTTTTGGATGTCTCCAGAATCTTCCAAACCTTCGTACCATCAACTCTTGACCAACAAATGGAACTTTACTTCTTCGTTCGTCGACGTTGAATAATTAAATTACGTACTAAGAAAAAAAAACCTATGTCCGTCCGTATGATGATGATATATAAAATATCATCCCATGTTTGCATCATAAATAACCAACTAAAATATTAGCTATCGCTATTTCCCTTTTCTTGATTATACCAATATATATATATATATATATATATATATTCAAGTCTTTATTTTGAATTTCTACCTACATTTTTACAGTTATAACCTAAGACAAAATCAAAATTTACATAAAAATAGTTAGGAGTTGTTAGTTCCAATATTGAATTGTTGAAGTCATTTTTATGAATTCAAACAAAATTTTAACAAAGTATAAAGCGAAATAAATATAGATTATGTGAACCAAAAAAAAGAAAAAAGAGAAAGAGAGAGGGGGAGGAGGGGGGGAGGGGAAAGAGAGAAAAAGAGAGAAGAGGGAAAAGAGAGGGAAGAATGTGGAAGATGAGAAAGGGGGGGGGGGGGGGGGGGGGGGGGGGGGAGGGGAGGGAAAAAAAAAAAATATTAAATAATTAAAACATTAAAATAATATACTTTAATATTTTTTCTTTTTTTTTTTTTTAAAAGGAGAGAAGAGTCTATCATAGGGAAAAGGAGGAGAAAAAGAATTTTAAGACATGTTTTTCAGACCATTAAATATTTGAAAGTTTATGTTAAGATTTTGAAGTTTAGAGTTGGGACTATTGTTTATATAAAGAAAAAGGAAGGATCTCCAGTTCAATTCTATATCTTTTTTCGTTCATAAACGTTTAATTTTATTGTATAGGTAAGCTAATCATATTCATTTTGAGGACGATCAAGAAACAGTATTATGCATAATATATATATATATATATATATATATATATATTTAATATGTATGTAACATTAAAATTTTTTACATAAATAATAATTTTAATGATGATGTTATCATCCTATATAATTACAATTATCGTATTGCAAACTTTATGAAAGGTTGTTGTCAGCTTTAAAATAATAATAATAATAATGAAAAGTACCTAATCATCATCTTACATACATTTGCATGCCTTGTCGTGACATGCACGATATATGGAACATGAATCAAATTAGCTATGACTAGAAAATAGTTATAATGAAAAAGTAATAACTATTTGTATATATATATTTGTATCCTTTGATAACAAAGATGAATACGATAGAGAAAATTAAACATTATTTTATTTATTCATTTAATCACCATAATACAAGCATAAAACATGATCATGTTATAGATGACAACTACTCAAGTCCGCCATAGCCATGCATGAAGTCAATCATCTTGAATATCAAGTAATGTGGAGTTCCATTGGTTGGTGACGAGTTGATGGTAGGAAGGTATATGATAAGGAATTAACTCAATCCCCTGCCCCTTCTCATTATATTTCTCAGTATATATATATATATATATATATATATAATATTTATATACAATTACAAGAATCTTACAAGAATCATCATGTCCTAAATTACATCAATCTTTCCTTAAATATCTCCTAGAATCATGTACATAAAAGATATCACTATCTCCACGAAATATAACAATATGTTCTAATTGTGGTAGATATATTTTCCTTAAGAAAATATATCTTTCGTATCTCGTAACACCCCCCCTCAAGTTGGAGCGTGTAAATCCCGAATGCCCAACTTGTCCAAAAGAAATACTAACTTTGATCGGCCAAGTGCCTTTGTAAATATGTCTGCCAATTGAACCTTCGTGGACACATACGACGGATTAATTAAACTTTCTACAATTGCATCTCGCACAAAATGACAATCTGCTTCTATATGCTTAGTTCGTTCGTGAAAAACTGGATTTTGTGCAATATACAAGGCTGACTGACTATCACAGTCCAGTCTCATTCCCCTCTCGTGTTGAACTCCTAAATCTATGAGCAATTTCTTTCACCACTTCAACTCACAAGTAACGAAGCCATTAACCGATATTCTACTTCGCCGATGACCGTGACACTTGTTTGTTGCTTCTTGGTTTTCCAAGATACTGGGGAACAACCAAGTAACACAAACCATCCACTTAGCGATCTTCGTGTCAAGGGACAACTAGCCCAATCCGAGTCACACCATCCTTCCAAATTTAACTTACTATCTACCCTCAACAATATACCTTGCCCCGGGTTCTTCTTCAGCTTGCCAGCCACATTGTAATACCATTAATCTTCATAGGGTTTCTCCAGTAATTGTAACCCTGAAATTCTTATACCATTTAAATTCTTGAATTCTATTGAAAAAAAAAAAAAAAATAGACCTTTGGTTACTAAAAGAAATTGGATTGATATTTTTTTTTAACCTTAATTGATGTAACATTTAATCTAATACATTGATTAAATACATAATTACTTTTTAATATTTATTTTATTATTCAACTCTTATTCAGCGAAAAGTCTCACTCTAACTCTTACATCAAAGTTTTTGTAGCCACTACAACTCCGTCTAATTCGGATTCGGCATAAGTTTTGCCCATAGAGTTAAACTCTTACTTGAAGTAATGTCTCACATTGGCTGTTACATGGAGTTCACAACAAGTATCAAACCCTCAAACTCGTGTATAGCTTCACAATACGCTTTCCTATCGTGGCAAGCCAAGAACTTCAAGTAAAACTTTTTTATAGTAAAAGATCAAAAGCAAGGTTCTCTTGGTTTTTCCTTTCATTTTGAACCGTTCTTTAGAGTTAATTTCCTTTATGAAGAAAATTGATATTTCATATATAATGAAAGTAAGTTTGGTTGTACCCCAACAATTTTTCAAAAGGTGTCTATATATGTGGCTATATATATATAGCTTTTAGTGTAAAGTCATGGACTAGCAACAATCACCACTTCTTTTATTATGCTGATTTCCTTTTTTAAACTAGAAGCTTCTCTTTGCTCCTCTCTTTTTTTTTTTTAAACCCCAATTGGACCGGTCCATCCAACTAAATTGAATTTTTTTTTTCGAGTGTTTACTCTCTCGGTATTCAATAGCTACTATAGGTTCTAATTAATATGGAATCAATTCGTGTTGGATCTCTTTTCGCGAGGAAGGTCTCCCTAACACTGTCATTTATTTATACGCAACATTTAAACTTGAAACCCTTTATAAAGGAACTAAAGTTCCTTCCACCTAGACAAGGATTAAATAAAGTGATTGTCTAACTTTCAATACAAGTAGACAAGGACATGCAAATGAAATTAGAATTTTAATCTTGAGCTAAAAATTGTTACAAATTTATTACAATCATATTTACATTTAAAACAATGTCATTTTGATAATAATATGGATTCACTGCAACAAGAATATATATATATATATATATATACAACATTTGATGTCAACTTGTCTTGTTCTTTAATTTGTGGCTAGCTATTTACCCGAGAGTAATCAAAGTCCTAAAAAGTCCACGTAGGTTGGACCGTCCGAGTTGGATTCCACGAAGGACCCACGTGGTCCCAGACAGGACTCCTCCGAGGTTCGGCTGACAACTAGAGCACACATGTTCAGGACATGATCTCCGACAAGGAGATTCTCATTGAACTCCACATTAAATGCACATAACTTGATAGACACTTGTTTGGAGCCATCATTTCATAACTGTGAGGAAGGGACCACTCCAAGTGTCACTTTCTGATTGGCTACCCATCCCCATAAAACGATAACACACAGTCACACACAAACAAGTGAAAGTCGGATATACATAATATACTCTAAGTGTTAAGACTCACTTTGATACACTCTGGTGCTCGGTTTAGTTTTTTCGGATCCCACATTCCGGCCGATCACTTGACACTCATTTACTTCTATCTTTGATTGACTTGATTGTCAGAGAGTCAACGCCAGAAACACACTCCCGACACTTGGCCTTTTTGCAGGACTCGTCAACAAAAAATAGGTCCATCGACCACGAGTGGAGGGATCGAGAGACGTTCCCGATCATTACCTTTAATGAGAAAATACTTACACGGGAAAGAAAATTTAATTTAATTACTATTTACGACACCCCTAATCCAATTATGACATCACTTGATCCCACGTAACATGCATGCAGATTTGTACGGATACAATAGTATCCCGAAGAAGATAGAATCTCAATTTACTTTGTTTAAGAACTACAGTGTTTCTTTATTAAATTCCTTTCTTTATTCAAGCGATAGGGAATTTTTTTTTTTTTTTTTTTTTTTTGGCCAATCCTGCCACACACAGGGAGTCATGCCTAAGGAAAGTATAATATTTTAGCTGTTCATAAATATCTCCCACCTTCAAACCTAAATTAGCCATATTAAGAAACACACACACACACAAAAGAAAAATCTATCATTATTTTCCTAACTTGTTGGAAGAAAAATGTCAACCGATAGCTCGACGACTGTCGACGTAGCAGAGCTTGAGAAAATAGCGAATCAGTGGGAGCGGCGGTGCATTTATAAGCTTCCGCCATGTGTGACGAACATAAGCAAAACTGCTTACACACCACAGATAGTAAGTTTTGGGCCTTACCATTATAAAGATGAGAATTTGAAGCAGATGGAATCGCACAAGCAACGAGCGGTAAACCAGTTTCTGAATAGGTCAAAACTTAAATGTGGCGACTGTCATCAGACGTTAATGGAGATAGTTGGGGAATTAATGGACGCATACGACTGGTTGGATACTAATCTTTGTAGTAAAAAGAACCCGGATCCGGATGCGTTCTTGAAAATCATGATTCGTGATGGTATTTTCATGCTCGAAATATTTGGTGATGGTGAGAAAAGAGCTTCGGGTTATGCTGAAAATGATCCAATTTTCAGCAAACATGGAGATCTTTATGTCATACCACATGTTAAGAGGGATATGCTGATGCTTGAAAATCAGATACCTATAAAGGTTCTTCACAAGCTGTACCATCTTCAACATCGAGTAATTTTCTTTTCTCTCTCATAAGTGTAATTTTTTGACGTTATTATTGAATTATGTTAAGAAATTAAATTCAACCTCTATTAGTTTAAGTTAAGTATTTTAAAGTATATGATAATTTGTCTCACTTTAATAAATTTTCACCAAATCTAAAAGTTTGCTAATAGAGATGGAACCTTAGATCTGCCGTATACTATATTAAAGAAAATTGCCAGTTATTTTAAAGTTTAAGCTGATAAAGAAATATTGAATTTAATGTTCTAACAAATCAAACTCCAATTTTTCTCACTCTACTTCTGAACTAAGAAATTGAAGATAATTACACTCATAAACTTCAATTAATTTTATCATGTTAGTTAGTATGCTCATAGTTGGCAATTGTTTTTAATTTCTTGTGTTCATAGATGCAATTCAAAAGAGTTAAAAGTTCATACAAGTAAAGCATCCCTTGAGATATAATGCGTGTAAAAGAATATAATTTGATAACGAATATGTAGTTCTATTATTCTATTTCATGAAACAGTCTGATATACTTAAAATGAGAGATTTGAGATATCACAATAGTAGTAGACTATTTCTACGTAGAAGTAAAATATTAAGTATAGTATACACTTATTGATCTTGTCAATACAATTTTTAAAATACAATATTTCTTTTATAAATTTTACTTTTTTTAAGTATATATACATATTATATTTATAAAAATTAATATAATGTCAAATTAAGAAATTTTTGAATATGAATCTTGAAATCGATTTATTTATCATTATCGCCATGGCAGGGAGAGGATGCCATGCAGAGACAGGAAGAGGAAGCCAAGCATATACAGGAAGCAAACAAAGTGATATTCCAATTCTTCTTTCCAGACAAAATAGCAAGCGCAGCGCCAGCCAACAGATTGCACATACTTGACATGTATCGAACAGTCATACTAGGATCATATCCTCCATCCAGTACAAAAGAGGATAAAAATACAATCAGAATAGGCGGAGACGACATCATTAGATCAGCAGTGGAGCTTACCGAAGCTGGAGTCAAGATTAAGAAGAGCAGAACCAGCAGCCTTAGAGACATTAGCTTCGAGGATGGCGTACTCCGGCTTCCTTCGATCATAGTCGACGACACAACCGAATCGTTGTTCCTAAACCTAATTGCATACGAAAGATTCCATGTCGGAGCAGGTAATATCGTTAATAATCAACATATTAACTACTATAACTTACTAATCCACTGAATCATTCTTCAAATATATGTTAAATTAAGATAAAATTTAAATTGATATTAATTTATTGTTTTTATAGGTAACGATATTACAGCTTACGCGTTTTTCATGGACAACATAATCGACGACGCACTGGACGTTAGGCTATTGCATTCTACTGATGTTATCCAGAATGGCATTGGTAGTGATAAAGCAGCTGCAAAATTGTTCAATTCATTATCTAGAGACATATCTCTGGATAAAAGCAATCCACTCGCAGGAATCTATGGAAGAGTGAATACTTACTGTAAGAGACATATACCAAAGTATCGTGCAGCACTCTGTCATACGTACTTTACTAATCCATGGGCGATCATATCGTTTCTTGCTGCTGTTTTACTCTTTGCCTTAACCATAACTCAAACAACTTACGGTATTATGGATTTTTACAAAAAATAATAGGCGTTGGATGAGAGGTTTTCTTTTTTCTTTGAAATGGTTATGGTTTTTTACATTTGATTATTATTATTTTTTTGATTTGTTGTATACTTATCTATATAATCTGGAATTATATATCCAATGAGTGTATCAAATTTTCATTATTATGAATACATTAATTTGCGATTTTGCCGTTTTCTTCTCTTGCATTTTTTCCCTCTTCTTCTCTTTCATCAGTTGTTGATGCAAGAGAGGAAGAGAAGATTGTGGTGGCGACTGGCGGCGATCTAGGTACCGGAAGCAATTGGTGAAAGGGAGGAAAGAGAGGAAGAGAAGAAGAGAAAAAATAAAAGGAAACAACAAAGTGAAGAAAGAAGGAAAGAGTTTTTTCTTAAAATGGCCATACTTTTTTAAATCACTACGTGTTTGGACCTGTTTTTTAAATTATTTTCCAATCTAGTTTTGACTAGTTCATAAAATGAGTCATTCTGGATCCACTAAAAAAAATTCATCTCTCCTCATTTTTTCTTTCCCCTTCTTCTCTCTCCTCCTTTCCATTAGTTACCGTTTTTTTTTTTTTTCTTTCCCTCTTCTTTCCAGCTGTAATATTTATTTTTTTTAATTCTATGACTCATTTTCTTAATAAGTCATAATTCAGAAATTTCACCCAAATTTCATACTTCTCAAAAATTCTCTCCAAATTTGTTCTCTCTAGATTCACCCAAGGGATTTCAATACCACCTATTGTAAGTATAACTAACAAATCATAACATTTTGTTTAATTACATAATATCTATCATCTTTCTATGTCTTATTCTTTATGTACAAGTCTTGTTTTGGACAGTAAAGAATGCTATAACACATTCTCTGTACGAGTCCTAACATTCTCTCGTACAAGTTCTAGCATGCTATAACTCATTTTCTATACGAGTTATAGAGTTCTTTATTGTCCAAAAAACAAAACACTAGAATTCTTTCCTGTCCAATAAAATAAAATACTAAGTCGTCTCAAACACAACATACCATAACAAACAATTAATTAAGAGAGAATAAATGATAAGATAAAATTAAAGTGAAAATTCACTTGATGGGAGTATTATTTTATCAAAACTAAATATAAAAACACAAATATGATATTTTAATCCTTAATATTCAAAAGAAACAAAAGTATACCAAAAACAAGATAACTAAATATATATTTATTTATTTATTAATAAAAAAATTAAAATATTTTTGATAAATAATTATTAAATATGAATTATACATATGAATATGTACATTTTAATTTTTAATATTTTTCTAATATGATGTTATCATTACTTTTTTTTTTTTGTTAAAAGATTAGAATATTTTTAATTTTTGAATATATATAAATAAAGATATTAAAAAAATATTACTAAATGGGTAAATATAGTGGTAAGCAAGTAGAAAAAAAGGGGAAGAGGAAAATGGAATGGGTGGTAACATATGCATGTAGATTTGTACGTATATATAGAATAGGTTCCCGGAGAAGATAGAATCCTATTTTACTTTGAGTAAGAACTACAGTGTTCCTTTCTTTATTCAAGGAATAGGGAATTTCTTTTTTAAACCTGCGAAAAAGGGAGTCATGCCTAAGGAAAGTATATTTTATTGCTCAATAAAGAGAATTATAGGGCTTATGGAATAACAACACATTCCACTTTTAGCTGTTCATAAATAGCTCCCACTTTTAACCTAAACTTGCCATATTAAGAAACACAGAAAACTCTATCATTTTTTTCCTAACTTGCTGGAAAAAAAAAAAAAATGTCAACCGATAGCTCAATTATCGAAGTACCAGAGCTTGAGAGAATGGTGAAACCTGAGAAAGAGCAGTGGGATCGGCGGTGCATTTATAAGCTTCCGCCATGTGTGACGAACATAAGCAAAACTGCTTACACACCTCAGATGGTATCTTTTGGTCCTTACCATTATAAAGATGAGAATTTGAAGCAGATGGAACGGCACAAGCAACGAGCGGTAAACCAATTCCTGAATAGGTCCAAACTAAGTCGGGACGACTGCTTTCAGTCGTTATCGGAGATAGTCGAAGAATTAATGTACGCATACGATTGGTTGGATCCTACACTGGACCAGAATGAGTTCTTGGAAATCATGATACGTGATGGTATTTTCATGCTCGAAATATTTAGTGATGGCGAGAAAAGAGCTTCCGGTTATGCTGATAATGATCCCATTTTCAGCAAACATGGAGATCTTTATGTCATACCACACGTTAGAAGGGATATGTTGATGCTTGAAAATCAGATACCTTTAAAGGTTCTTCTCAAGTTATACCAGCTTCAACATCCAGTAATTTTTTCGCTCTCTCTCTCATAAGTGTAATTTTTTTACCTTTTTATTGAATTATATGTTTAGAAATTAAATTCAAGTAAATGATAATTTTTCTTAGTTTAACATGGTATAAAGCGAGAAAAATTATCACATACTCTAAAAGGTAAAGTAGGGAATCTTAGATCTCGAGCTTCAATACCATGTTAATAATTTTTACCATAACATGTTTATAATAATGAATTAATTGATTTACTTATTATTATCTGTGTATTTGGCTAATCGTAATGGTAGGGAGAGGATGCAAACAAAGTGGTATTGCAATTTTTCTTTCCAGACAAAATAGCAAGCGCAGCGCCAGCCAACAGCTTGCACATACTTGACATGTATCGAACAGTCATACTAGGATCATATCCTGTATCCAAAACAAAAGAGGAGAAAAATACAATCAGAATAGGCGGAGACGACATCATAAGATCAGCAGTGGAGCTTAACGAAGCCGGAGTGAAGATCAAGAAGAGCAAAACCAGTAGCATTAGAGACATTAGCTTCGAGAATGGCGTACTCCGGCTTCCCATGATCATAGTCGACGACACAACGGAATCACTATTCCTAAACCTAATTGCATATGAACGGTTCCATGTAGGAGCAGGTAATGTTAATAATCAACAAATAATGAGAACTAATAATGCATGCATATAATCAAACCTTTGAATAGATGCCTCTTTTCGTATGATTCTGTCTATATCATCACTTCAACTTTAGTTTTGACTTTCCTTCCCACAAAACAAAACCCTAAAAAGGGTCAAATTAAATAAGTTGATAGTTATGCATATTAAATTAGGGTTCCTTTTGTATTATGATTGTAATAGAGTTCTATCTCAAAAAATGTCATATTTGTCTATGAATACTATTAATTACACATTCGTTTTATACCCTGATGTAGTAATAATGTCTTTACATATTTATTCTTTTTACAGGTAACGACGTGACTGCTTACGTATTTTTCATGGACAACATAATCGACGATGCACAAGACGTTAGGCTATTGCATACTAAGGATATTATCCAGAATGGCATTGGTAGTGATAAAGCTGCTGCAAAAATGTTCAATTCATTGTCCAAAGATATATCTCTGGATAAAACCAATCGACTGGCAGCAATCTATGGAAGTGTGAATGCTTACTGTAAGAGACACATACCAAAGTATCGTGCAGCACTCTATCATACGTATTTTACCAATCCATGGGCAATCATATCGTTTCTTGCTGCTATTTTACTTTTTGCCCTAACCATAACTCAAACTATTTACGCTATTAAGGATTTTTACAAAAAAGATAAAAAGTAGGGGTTGGAGAAGAGCATTTCTTTTTCTTTTTCTTTCAAATGGTTTAGGGTTTTTTACATTTTATTATTATTATTATTATTATTTCTTTTGGTTTCTTGTACCTAGCTATATAATTTGGAATTATATATCCAACAACAAGTGTATCAAATTATCATTATTATGAATAAATTAATTTGCGACTTTTAATTATTTTTGTATGAAATTTATTATGAATTAATTAATTATTTGTAATTATCAATGAAGATAAATATATTGATGCAAGATATCTTAGAACATTGTGTATGTTTAATTAAGTCTAAAAACTAATACATTTTTATGTTTAATAAAGATTATAATCTCATTTAGATTGCTAAAGAAAATCTAAAATATATGAACATACTATTACTTCAAAGAAGAAACTATGCAAGAAATACAAATATAAGGATAGACAAATTTGGAGAGATCAAAAAATTAGATGGCATCGATTAATTATATATTTGGCTTTTGCTTATCGATGTAAATATAGAGAAACTATTCATTCATTGAGACATAAAGAATGTTATAATCATGAATGTTATATATATATATATATATATAAAAATATATCGTTTATGAAATTATAGTAATACTTGTGATTTAGTTAAAAAGCACAAGGGTGTCGTCATGTAAGCACGTAAGTGTGAGATGACAATGATGTCTCATACTCCTCTCTCCGTGGATTGTTTAGTGAGCAAGAACACCTGCAGTGTCAAGTTTAGGTTATTTTCAAATCCATAGACACTTAAATTAGTAGAGAGAATAGAGTGTATGAGAGAATATTTAGTTAAGTTTTAAATATACTCGTGTCAAAAAAGTAAAAGAATCTAAGAGAGCGTATTGTGTACCTTGAAAATAATAGTTTTCACCTTATATTCTCTCTAAGTGATATTTCTTACTTATATATAATTTTTTTAGCCACATTATAGTGTAGGAAGTTGTAGGAATCATAATACAAACATACGAGCAATTACAAGAATGAAAGTATTAAATAACAATAATAAGCGATACGAAGACTTACATGGTTTGATCAAAGGATCTACATCCACTTCGCACTAGAATTGTATTTCTTGCACACTCATATATAATTGTTACATGAGTATTTATATGAAGAGACAACAACTGGACAAAATGTCATACAAATGCTAGGCCAAAAAAAGTAATTTTCCTTCCAAAGAGCGTTGCCCCTAGAAAACCTGGCAAGGGGATCTGCTCCCCTTGACCCCCGCTCACACTCTCAAAGTCTCACAAGCAACATGAATGACAAGAGTGTTTAGCAACTATATACTCCACATACTCAATAAAAGTTTCAAGTGTCCATGACTCTAGTATCTTGACAAGCATGCTTTCTAATATTGTACTATAGCTTAAAACCTTTATTGGTGACATTAATTATTATTACAAATCACGAGATTATTGAATGTCCTTAAAGGCTTTACTTGGAGATTGATTAGATGAGGAACCATATCATGCAAATATCTCATAGTCCTACTCCTGATTAAAATATCAAAATCCCATGAGTCTCATACTTAGGTAGATATATAGAATCCAAGTTTACTTTAATTTGAGTAAGAATTACAGTGTTTCTTTATTAAATTCCTTTCTTTATTCAAGCAACAGGGAATTATTTTTTTAATCATGCCAGATAGGGAGTCATGCCTAAGGAAAGTATAATATTTTATTGCAAAAAAAAGGAGAAGAAGGGCATATGGAATAACAACACATTCCACTTTTGGCTGTTCATAAATATCTCCCACTTTTAACCTAAATTTCCATATTAAGAAAAACAATATACTATGGACTTTAAGTAATATGGAATCGATTTGTAATAGGCCTCATTTTGATGGAAACTTTTTTCTAACACTCATTTATTTATACATAAAGTTTAAACATACCAAATTTTTAGCCCATTTGTATAGTATTTGAGTTCGTTAAGTCAATTCGATCATATTGGATCATCATTTATTTTGACAAGTCAAATTCAAATAATTTAAATAATTTTATTAATTTGATGAGTTGATTTTGAATTTGTGCTCAAATATATATATATATATTATATATAATATTATATATAATTAATTGCAATATACTCCAATTATCATAGATATCATCCAAGATAAGTGCACTCCGAATATCTAAAAAAAAAGGTGTGTAGGCATCTTTAAACCCTTTAATTCCACATCTCTGATACATCTAGTAAACATCTTATCCACAAAGTGGAAACCGGGAGTGGCGGAATATATATATATATATATATATAAAGGTTATTAAGAACAAAGTGATTGTTTAACTTTCTATACAAGTAAACAAGGGCATGCAACTGAAATTATAATTTCAATCTTGAGCTAGAAATTGTTACAAACAAATGTATTACAATTCATATTTTCATGTAATGTTTGATGTCAACTTATCCTATTCTTTAGTTATGAGATTACGATTTTGATTTATATTTATAAATATGAAACATATATTAATTGTGACTAAATATTTATATTTATTGAGAAAATATTCATAGGAAAAATTTTTGTTACTATTTATGACAAACCTAATCTAATTATTGCATCACATGATCCCACGGTGACATGCATGCAGAATAGTTTCATGAAGAAGATAGAATCCATGTTTATTACAGTGTTTCTTTATTAAATTCCTTTCTTTATTGAAGCAACAGAGAATTATTTTTTTAATGATGCCACATAGGGAGTCATGCCTAAGGAAAGTATAATATTTTATTGCAAAAAAAAAAAAAAAAAAAAAAAAAGGAGAAGAAGGGCATATGGAATAACAACACATTCCACTTTTGGCTCTTCATAAATAGCTCCCACTTTTAACCTAAAATTTGTCATATTAAGAAACACACCCACACGAAGAAAAAAAAAAAAAAACCCTTATCATTTGTTTTTCCATTTTTAACATTTTGGGAAAATGTCAAGCGATATCTCCATTATTGAAGTGGAAGAGCTTCCGATGATGGCGCAAGCCGAGAAACAACAGTCGAAGCAGCGACGGTCCATTATCAAAGTGCCAGAGCAGTGGCAGCGAGAGTCATCCATTATCAAAGTGCCAGAGCTTGAGAAGATGGCCCAAGCCGAGAAAGAGCAGTGGCAGCGACGGTCCATTTATAAGCTTCCGGCATTTGTCACAGACATAAACGAAACTGCTTACACACCTCGGATAGTATCTTTTGGTCCTTACCATTATGGAAAAAAGAATTTGAAGGAAATGGAATTGCACAAGGAACGAGCGAAAGACCGTTTCTTGAAAAGATCAAAAAAGATAATAACGACTGCCGTGAGTCGTTATTGGAGATTGTCGGTGAATTAATGGACGCATACGACGGTTTGGATTCTGAACTTAATAATAAAGAGAACCCGGATGCGTTCTTAGATATCATGATTCGTGATGGTATTTTCATGCTCGAAATATTTGGTGATAGGGAACAAAAAGCTGTGGATTATGCTGATAATGATCCCATTTTCAGCGAACATGGAGATTTTTTATATCATACCACACATTAAGAGGGATATGTTGTTACTTGAAAACCAGATACCTATAAAGGTTCTTCAAAGACTGTACGGCCTTCAACATCCAGTAAACACCACTCTCTCTCTTTCTCGCTCTAGATTTCCCTCTTATTGATCTTGTCAATAAATTTCTAGATACAATATTTATACAAAAATATATCAAATCAAAAAAGTTTGATTTTTAAATCATTATCTGCGTATTTGGGTAATAAGGTATTTATAAAATTTCACTACTTTTTCTATGCATGCAGGAAGATGTTATTGGAATCAAAGAGGTATTCAAATTTTTCTTTCTACACAAACTCACTATATATGGCAATGCCAACCAACCAAAAAAAGATCACTTTAGCACGCACTAGACTAGACATAAAGATCACTTTTCTATGCATGCAGGAAAAGAAGCCAAAAAAAAATGTATGCAAGGAGAGGATGCAAACAACGTGGTATTCAAATTTTTCTTTCCACAGTACAAACTCACTATGGCAATGCCAAACCAACAGTTAGCACACACTAGACTAAACTTAAAGCTCACTTTTCTATATGAATACATGCAGGAAGAGGATGCAAAAAATATGCATGCAGGGAGAGGATGCAAAAAACCGCATTCAGGGAGAGGATGAAAACATAGGGGTATTTTCAAATTTTTCTTTCCAAACAAACTCACAGTTAGCACACACTGGACATAAACTTCACTTTTCTATGCATGCAGGAAGAGGATTCAAAAAAACAGAGAGAGCCTGCAAACGAAGTGGTATTCAAATTTTTCTTTCCCAACAAACTCACAAGCGCAATGCCAGCCAACAGCTTGCACATACTAGACATGTATCGAACAGTCCTACTAGGATCAAATCCTAAACCCAAAAAGGAAAACAATGAAAAGAAGCAAAATAATGCAGAGATAATAGGCGGTGAAGACATCATAAGATCAGCAATGGAGCTTCAAAAAGTCGGAGTCAAGATCGAGAAGAGCAAAATCGGCGGCATTAGAAGCATCAGCTTCAACGATGGCAAACTCTGCCTTCCCATGTGTTGAGAATCAATATCAGCCATAATAAGTAATCATAACCCCAATCTAAAGTTAAATAATATTGTCCAAGCTCAATGTTAGTTTGATGATGTAATTGCTTACAATTGCAAAATTAGGTGAGCTTGGTAGGTGAGCTTGGTAGGTGAGATTGGTAGGTGAGCTTGGTAGGTGAGCTTGGTAGGTGAGATTGGTAGGTGAGATTGGTAGGTGAAATTGTGTGGTGTAGATTTCATTGAGTTTCCTATAAATACCTAAGTACTTAACCATTGTAAATCACAAAATGAAAAACAAAGTTGTTTGTTAAACAAGAAAAGCTTTGTTCCTTAGTGTTTTGTGAGTTCTCTTTAGAGTGTGTTTTATTTTCTTCTCAAGATAATTTAGAGTTGTGTACTCTATTTATCCAACAATTGGTATCGAAGCAAGGTTGTGAGTTAGGTTGTCTAAATCTCTTGAAAGTCTTAGTATGCTCTGTGGTTGCGGTTGTGATCTTCCTTCCACATCGAAACGATTTCTTGAGATTGTTAGTAAGAGAGTTTCTTAGTGTCGTGAGTAGTCCGTGACTTTGCAAGCTTTGTGTCAAAGTTAGCTTGTTTGGTATTACCGAGGTACTACCAACACGATGGGTGATCTTCAAGTCGTTGGAGGAATCAAGAAGCTCAATAACCAAAACTACAACACGTGGGCAACATGTATGGAGTCTTACCTACAAGGTCAAGACTTGTGGGAGGTTGTCGGTGGAAGTGAAGTTACACAACCGGCAGTAGAAGATGCTAATGGCGTCTTGCGAAAGTGGAAAATTAAAGCAGGTAAAGCGATGTTTGCTTTAAAAACCACAATTGAAGAAGAAATGTTGGAGCACATCCGGGATGCCAAAACACCGAAGGAAGCATGGGATACTTTTGTTACACTTTTTTCAAAGAAGAACGATACAAAATTGCAACTTCTTGAGAACGAGCTGCTATCGATGTCACAACGTGACATGACAATTGCCCAATATTTTCACAAGGTGAAATCAATATGTCGCGAAATTTCAGAGTTAGATTTGACAGCGTCTATTGGCGAAGCCAGGATAAAGAGAATAATTATCCATGGTTTGAGATCCGAATACCGAGGGTTCATTGCTGCTGTACAGGGATGGCCGACACAACCATCACTTGTTGAGTTTGAAAATTTGCTTACAGGTCAAGAAGCTATGGCCAAGCAAATGGGAGGAGTATTACGGGAAGGGAAGAGAGGAAGTTCTCTACGCCAACAAAAGCAAAAGCGTTTCAAACGACATACCTTGGTAGTGGATCTAATAGGGATGGTGACAAGATGCAAAGTTACCAAGGAAAGGGAGGCTCTCGTCTGGGGGGGAGCTTCAAGAATCGCGGCAATAGCAGAAAGTTCGATGGTAAGTGTTACAACTGTGGGAAGATAGGTCACATGGCAAAAGATTGTTGGGCCAAGAAAAAGCATGTTGAAAGTAATGCTGCTACTTCCAATTCTAAAGAGATTTCCGAAGATAGTTGGGATGCCGAGGGCTGTTCGCTATGGAGGAAGAAGAATTAGCTCTCACAGTAACAACACCAAAACGAATTGACTATCGGGAATGATTGGATCGTAGACTCGGGTTGCTCAAATCATATGACGGGTGATAAAATGAAGTTGCAAAACCTGTCTGAGTACAATGGAAGTCGTGTGGTGGTGACAGCTGACAATTCAAGGTTACCGATAGCTCACATTGGTAAGACGACAGTAACACCTAGATATAATTCTAACCATGTGCTACTTCAAGATGTCTATCATGTCCCGGGAATGAAGAAAAATTTGCTATCTGTGGCTCAATTGACATCATCAGGCCACTATGTCTTGTTCGGTCCAAATGATGTGAAGGTGTATCGTGATCTCAAAATCTCAGGAAAACCAACAATAGAGGGGCGACAATTGGAGTCTATCTACGTGATGTCAGCAGAGTCTGCATATGTTGACAAGACAAGAAAAAATGAGACAGTAGATCTATGGCACATGCGGTTAGGTCACGTTAGCTATTCAAAGCTAAGTGTGATGGCGAAAAAGTCGATGCTTAAGGGGCTTCCTCAACTTGACGTGCGAGCAGACACGGTCCATGCAGGATGCCAGTATGGTAAAGCACACCAATTGCCATACGAGGCATCGGAGTTTAAGGCAAAGGAACCATTAGAGTTAATTCACTCTGACGTGTTTGGGCCTATTAAGCAACGATCAATTGGCGGTATGCAGTACATGGTGACATTCATTGATGACTTCTCAAGGTATGTATGGGTTTTCTTTATGAAAGAAAAATCCGACACATTCTCAAAGTTTAAAGAGTTCAAAGAGTTAGTTGAAGGAGAAGTGGAAAAGAAGATTTGTTGCTTGCGCACACAACGGGGGAAGAATATAACTCAGGTGAGTTCTCTCAATACCTAAGGGAATGCCGAATACGTCATCAATACACTTGTGCCAACACACCACAACAAAATGGTGTAGCGTGAGAGAAAGAACCGACATCTTGCGTAAATTTGTCGAAGTATGCTACATGCAAAGAACGTCTCGGGAAGGTTTTTGGGTGAAGCAATGAAGACTGCAGCCCTTGTGATCAATAGACTTCCTCAACCCAGGTTAGAATTTGTTTCACCCTTTGAGAAATTATGGAACATGAAACCTACAGTTAGCTACTTTCGAGTATTTGGCTGTGTATGTTATGTATTTGTTCCCGATCATTTACGAAGCAAGTTTGACAAGAAAGCTGTTAGATGTATCTTTGTGGGAATACGACACCAAAAGAAAGGGGTGGAAATGTTGTGATCCGATGAGTGGAAGGTGCTACACTTCACGAAATGTGGTATTTGATGAAGCATCTTCTTGGTGGTCCTTAGAGAAGGAGGTGCTACCGGACTCTAGAGAATTTGAAGAAAAGCTACAACAAAAGATAGAGAAACATATTGTTCAACTCCAACCAAGTTTAGATGAATCAGAAGATCCAAACAAAGCAATGATGTCGAGCAAACGGAACTCTCAAAATCCTTGGCAAACTGGCGTGTATCAGCAACCAAACGAAGAAGGTGGGCCCAGTGAAATGGAAGCATCAACTCCACAATCTCAACTCCGAAGGTCAACAAGAACACGAAAGCCAAATCCGAAATACGCCAATGCAGCCATAAGTGAAGAAGCAACAGAGCCCGAGACGTTTGAAGAAGCATCGCATAGTTCCGAATGGATGACAGCTATGAAAGAAGAGATCGATGCACTTAAGCAAAATCAGACTTGGGATCTTGTGCCAAAGGCAAGAGATGTGAAACCCATATCCTGCAAGTGGGTTTACAAGATAAAGTGTCGTCCAGATGGATCAATCGAAAGGTACAAGGCACGGTTGGTAGCTCGTGGTTTTTCTCAACAGTACGGACTAGACTATGATGAAACGTTTAGTCCAGTAGCGAAACTTACAACTGTACGAGTCCTACTTGCCCTTGCAGCCAACAAAGACTGGAATTTGTGGGGATGTGGATGTGAAGAATGCTTTTCTTCATGGTGAGCTGGATCGAGAGATCTACATGATCCAACCAATGGGTTTTCGGAGCCAAGATCATCCCGAATATGTGTGTAAGCTGCGGAAAGCACTCTACGGATTGAAACAAGCACCCGGGGCATGGTATGGTAAGATTGCTGAATTTCTAACACAAAGTGGCTATTCAGTAACATCTGCAGATTCCAGCTTGTTTGTCAAGGCCAATGAAGGAAAGCTTGCTATCGTGCTAGTGTATGTGGATGACTTAATCATAACAGGTGATGATGAGGCGGAAATTCTTCAGACAAAGGAGAATTTATCAGTCCGTTTCCAGATGAAGGAACTTGGTCAGCTCAAGCACTTCCTTGGTCTAGAGGTTGATCGAACACAAGAAGGAATATTTCTCTGTCAACAGAAATATGCCAAAGATTTGTTGAAGAGATTCGGAATGCTCGAATGCAAGCCGAGTTCAACGCCGATGGAGCCAAATGCCAAAATGTGTGGACATGAAGGAAAAGTTTTGGAAGATGCGACGATGTATCGACAATTGTAGGTAGTCTTATATACTTAACTTTGACTCGACCAGACATTTCTTATGCAGTTGGTGTGATGAGTCGGTACATGCAAAATCCAAAGAAGCCTCATTTGGAAGCAGTTCGGCGTATACTAAGATATGTGAAGAGTACAATTGACTATGGTCTTTTGTACAAGAAAGGTGAAAATTGCAAGCTAGTTGGTTACTGTGATGCCGACTATGCAGGAGATCATGATACTAGGAGATCAACAACTGGGTATGTGTTTAAGCTTGGTTCCGGAACAATTTCTTGGTGTAGCAAGAGACAACCGACAGTATCTTTATCAACCACGGAAGCTGAGTATCGAGCAGCAGCAATGGCAGCTCAAGAGAGTACATGGTTGATACAGCTCATGAATAATCTACATCAACCAGTAGATTATGTTGTTCCGTTATATTGTGACAATCAATCAAGCAATTCGTTTGGCAGAGAATCCAATCTTTCATGCTAGAACTAAGCATGTTGAAGTGCACTATCATTTTATCGGAGAAAAGGTTTTGCAAGAAGAAATTGAGATGAGACAGATCAAGACCGATGATCAAGTTGCAGACCTATTCACAAAAAGTTTGAGTATAGGAAAATTTGAAATGTTTCGCCGCCAGGCTCCCGGTGCAAAGAATGAGAGCGCGACATTGAGGGGGAGTGTTGAGAATCAATATCAGCCATAATAAGTAATCATAACCCCAATCTAAAGTTAAATAATATTGTCCAAGCTCAATGTTAGTTTGATGATGTAATTGCTTACAATTGCAAAATTAGGTGAGCTTGGTAGGTGAGCTTGGTAGGTGAGATTGGTAGGTGAGCTTGGTAGGTGAGCTTGGTAGGTGAGATTGGTAGGTGAGATTGGTAGGTGAAATTGTGTGGTGTAGATTTCATTGAGTTTCCTATAAATACCTAAGTACTTAACCATTGTAAATCACAAAATGAAAAACAAAGTTGTTTGTTAAACAAGAAAAGCTTTGTTCCTTAGTGTTTTGTGAGTTCTCTTTAGAGTGTGTTTTATTTTCTTCTCAAGATAATTTAGAGTTGTGTACTCTATTTATCCAACACCATGATCATAGTCGATGACATAACCGAGCCGTTATACCTTAACCTAATCGCATTCGAACGCTTTCACGTAGGAGCAGGTAATGTTATAAATAATCAAAATTCTTCTTTCCCTATCCTTCATTCCGTCTCATTTATAAATTAAAACTTATTTCTTTTTACAGGTAAAGAGGTGACATCCTACGCATTTTTCATGGACAACATAATCGACGGCATAGAGGACATTAGGTTATTGCATACTCTGGATATTATCCAGAATGGCATTGGTAGTGATAAAGCAGCTGCCCATTTGTTCAATTCATTGTCCAAAGACATATCTCTGGATAAATCCAGTACACTTGCAACAGTCTATTCAAGTGTGAATGCTTACTGTAAGAGACATATACCAAAGTATCGTGCCGCACTCTATTATAAGTACTTTACCAATCCATGGGCGATCATATCGTTTATTGCTGCTATTATATACTTTGGCCTAACCGCGACTCAAACTTCTTACGCTGTTATGGATTTTTACAAACCAGATAATAAAACAAGCCATTAAATAGGTGTTTGTTATGGTTAGGGTTCTTTTACATTTTATTATTGTTATTATTTCTTTTTGGTTTGTTGTATACCTAGCTAGCTATATATAGAATATTTTCTTTTATGTGAACTTTGTTATGAATCAATAAATATGATTTTTTTTTTCTTATAGATGTAATTAAAGAATACAGAGAAACTATTCACTCACTTCAGATATATAGAATGTCAAATTGAGTCTGACAACTGAGTGTAATACTTTGTTGCAAGAGTGTGTTAAGATTCATCAAACTTCTTCTTCATTAGAGAAACAAGATGGATGGATGTGAGTTACTGATCATAATATATATATAGGAGCAGCATGGAAGAAGATGATTTTTAATTTGGACAATAAAAATATCACCAGCAACCATATATATTAGGGTATGAAGCTAATGAAGTTTCAGTTGCTCATATGGATTTGATTTTAAATAGATTAAGATCAGTTGGATAAATATCAAAAAAGCCCTAGATCTTCTTATTGACCTTACTCATCTAATAGTTTTGTTTTTATGGTTATTCTATTTGGGTTATTTATTAAATTGACCCTCTTTATTAACAAAAATCCATGAATAGTCATAGTTTTAAACTTATTGTATTTCTGGCCTTCACGCATATGCTATATACGTTTTTTTTTGTGGTAAAAACGCATACCTCACATGCATTTTTGTGGGGTTCTCAAATTTATTTAAAAAAATATCACATGTACAATAAAAATGCATAACTTATATGCGTTTTTTCCACGTGTACATTTAAAGCACACATGCCATATTCGTTTATCACATGTACAAAGAAAAACACATACAGTATATGCAGTTTTATATAGGATAATTTTTTTAAAAAAAAATTAAAAAAATTAATCATGCATAGTAATATTGATTGTTTTTTCTTTTAAAAAAAAATTTATATATATATATATATATATATATATATATAAACAGAAACAAACGGAACAAACAGAAACAGACAAAGATCATCCTATCCTCATTCTACCTTCTCTCCCCACAAAGACGGGTCAAGGGCATCATGAGGGATTGGGCCAACAAAATTAAGGGGGGCTGCCATTTAGCTAAACAATGGGCAGTCATATTACAGTCGCGAGGAACAGTATCCCACAGTGCATGGGAATACAACAGCCTACGTCCTACAGTCAGTAGATCAAAAGCTTTCCAATCCTCAAATTGAGAGAGTCCCTTGAGAGCACAAATGACATTGGAAGCATCCCTTTCAAAACAAACCTTGTCCAAATTCAACAAATCAGCTAGTTTTAGGGCTTGGATAGCCGCTTCTGATTTTGTGCAAAAAGGGTTATCGGAATGGAAGCGGTTAACCCAAGCCCCAACTACAACACTTTGTGAATTCCGGAGGACACACCCAGTAGTAGTGATACCATCCTTAAACGCAGCATCAAAGTTAAACTTAAGCATGCCATCAAGTGGTGCTTGCCAAGAGGAGGGCAGTTTCGGATCTTGCTGCTGTACTTTTCTCTTGTTCTTTCTATTCAATCCTGCATAGTATATATATACATACAAATGTTATACGTATTTTTTTCTAGCTAAAAACGCATACAGTATGTGCGTTTTCTAACATAAAAGCAAAACACTTATTTTGTCCATATGTGTTTTTATGCGAAATTTTATTTTTAGTTCTAGTTAAAATAGCATACAACAAATATATTTATACATATAGCAATAAGATATAGAAATAAAGTAAGAACAAGGCATAATTAAAAATTAATCGCATACCAAAAGTATTTAAAGAAAACAAATATAAAATATAACTAAAAAAGACATAATAAAAAATGTTTAATACATTCACCAAACCATATGTATATAATATGTATATATATATATATATATATATATATATATATATATATATATATGTGTGTGTATATATTATTCAATGTACTTTTCAAATCTTTTTTGAAAGGAAAGAATAAATAAATCAAAATAGATGGTTTTGCAACACCCTATAAATTTAATACAATACCCATAGTAATTCCTATTGGTAGCAATTTAGTCCGAACAGGAGAAACAAAATCAATTTGATCTTTCTATTCAAAGATGAGTGCCTATATCAATATATATATATATATGTATGTATGTATGTATGTATGTATGTGATAATTGATGCTTTGATATGTGATGGTTGATGGGAAAGTAAGAATAGAAGAGACCTACTTTATTCTAAGCATATATATATATATATATATATATATATATATATATATATGTACATATATATAAATATATGTATTTTGAGTAAAATTCTTCCAGGCAGCTTTCTAATGAAACCATCCCAATTGAGCAAAATCGACAAATATATTTGTTGTATGCATTTTTAACAAGCCAAAAATGTGTGTTTGTGTTTCTGTTAGATAAGGCATATATTGTATGCATTTTTCTTTTACATGTGGCAATAACGCATACAACAAGTACGCTTTAAATATACATGTGGAAAAAATACATATAAGTTATGCGTTTTTGTTGTACATGTAGTATTTTTTAAATAAATTTGAGGACTCCACAAAAATGCGAGGTATGCTTTTTTTTTTTTTTCGTAAAAACGCATATAGCATATGCATTAAGGCAAAAAATGTAATATATTTAAAATTATGGTTATTCATAGAATTTTGTTAATAAAGAGGACCAGTTTGGTAAATAATCCTCTATTTTAGTAATATTCTTCCAAATCCTATTTTTTGATATTTTAGTTAGTTTTTGGAAATGATTATAGTTTCAGTGAGAAAAAATTTAGGTATTATCCAAATATGACATCATGGAGCAGATAGAATCTCAATTTACTTTGTGTAAGAACTATAATGTTTCTTTATTAAATTCCTTTCTTTATTTAAGCAATAGGGAATTCTTTTTTGAATCCCACCACATAGGGAGTCATGCCTAAGGAAAATAGAATATTTTATTTGAAAAAAGGAGAAGGGCATATGGTATAATACACTCTACTTTTGGTTCTTCATAAATAGCTCGCACTTTTTAAGGCAAATTGGCCAAATTCATCCCTTACATTATAAATTTTTTGCGATTTCATCCCTTTTTTTTTTTTTTGGAAAATTTCATCCCTTATCTTATAAATTTTGGCCAATTTCATCCTTTCTGTTAATTTTTTTGGGTCAACCGTTAGTCAACTGTTATTTAAAAAAAAATTATTTTCTCAGGGGTAAAAATGTCATTTTACTATTTTTTTTTTTTAAAAAAAAAAACCCAAAACCTTAAAAATTTTAATTTTTCTTTTAGTTTGACATGACAAAAAAAAAGTCAAATTGGCCAAAAAGGTCTCTTACATTATAAATATTTTGCGATTTCATCCATTTTCTTTGTTTTTGGAAAATTTCATCCCTTATCTTATAAATTTTGGCCAATTTCATCCTTTCTGTTAATTTTTTTTGGTCAACTATTAGTCAACTTGTATATTTAAAAAAAAATTATTTTCTCAGGGGTAAAAATGTCATTTTATTGTTTTAAAAAAAAACCACAAAACCTTAAAATTTTTAATTTTTCTTTTAGTTTGTCAAACCAAATATTAATAAATAAATATATATAAATTTAACTATTTACTTTTCAAATTAATATCAAACTTGCAAACAAATATTACGATTGTTAAAATATTTTTAATAAATGGAGTTTCAATTTTTTTATAATTTTAAGATCTTTTGAGGGAGAATTTAAAGAAAAAATATATGTAAATAACAAATTTATTTCTAAGTGTGTCCATTTTTATTTAACAAGCCAAATTAATAAGTGAAAAAGTGATTCCAAATAACTAATATAATAGCATTTAAAATCTTTGAAAATCGATATAAATAAAAAAATATAAAAGATATTTTTGACCAAAATATATGATATTAAGTATATTTTTAAAATTGATAATTTTCCTTGTCATGTCAAACTAAAAGAAAAATTAAAAATTTTAAGGTTTTGGTTTTTTTTTTTAAAAAAATAAAATGACATTTTTACCCCCGAGAAAATAAATTTTTTTTAAATATACAAGTTGACTAATAGTTGACCAAAAAAAATTAACAAAAAGGATGAAATTGGCCAAAATTTATAAGATAAGGGATGAAATTTTCCAAAAACAAAGAAAATGGATGAAATCGCAAAATATTTATAATGTAAGGGACCTTTTTGGCCAATTTGACTTTTTTTTTTGTCATGTCAAACTAAAAGAAAAATTAAAATTTTTAAGGTTTTGGGTTTTTTTTTTTTTTAAAAAAAAAAAATAGTAAAATGCCCTGAGAAAATTATTTTTTTTTAAAATAACAGTTGACTAACGGTTGACCGAAAAAAATATTAACAGAAAGGATGAAATTGGCCAAAATTTATAAGATAAGGGATGAAATTTTCCAAAAAAAAAAAAAAGGATGAAATCGCAAAAAAATTATAATGTGAGGGATGAATTTGACCATTTTGCCCACTTTTTAACCTAAATTTACTACATTAAGAAACACACACACACACACACACAAAAAAAAAAAAAAAAAATCCATCATGGTTTTTCCATTTTTAACTTTTTGGGAAAATGTCAAGCGATAGCTCCATTATCGAAGTACAAGAGCTTGAGAAAATGGTGGAGGCCGAGAAAGAGCAGTGGGATGTGAATTTGAATTTGTGCTCAAATTTATTTATTTTTTTAAATATATATATATATATATATATATAATATTATATAATTAATTGCAATATATCACATCTACCATGAAATATCATCGTATATATATAGGTTATTAAAAACAAAGTGATTGTTTAAGTTTCTATACAAGTAGATAACAATATGCAATTTTTAATAGAATTATTGGATTTGAACACAAGCACTTTATATTTCCAACTCTATTTTGAAATTACGAGTTATTTGATTACTTTTTCAACAAGACATAAAGTTGATAAATCACATAAAATTAAACGAATCAAATATAATGATTGTTTTATTTCAAAATGATCCAAATTTCAGAAGAAATTAGATTGAATTTGAACACAAACACTTTATATCTCCAATACTTTATCTTGAAATAACGAGTTATTTGATTATTTTTACAACAACCAAGACACAAAAAGTAATGAATAACCTCAAAATGAATCAAATATAACCAATCTTGCGCAAAAAATTGTTACAATCTATTACAATCATATATTCATATCATTTTGTTAATGATATGGATTCACTACTACAAGAATATATATATATATATATATATGCTACTGAATTATTTTAAGAGTTATTAACGTTTGATGTCAACTTATCTTGTTCTTTAATTGTGAGATTACGATTTCGACAAAACACTAATTTCGAGAAGAAGGGCATATGGAATAACACATTCCACTTTTGGCTGTTCATAAATATCTCCCACTTTTAACCTAAATTTGCCATATTAAGAAACACAGAAGAAACTATCATATTTTTCCTAACTTGTTGGAAAAAAAGGAAAAAATAAAATAAAATGATGTTTATTCTCTCTAAGAGAGTCTATTGTGTACCTTGAAAATAATAGTTTTCACCTTATATTCTCTCTAAGTGATGTTTCTTACTTATATAGAATTTTTTTTTGGGTCACATTATAGTGTGGCTAGTAAGGAAGTTGTAGGGGATCATAATACAAACATACAAGAAATTACAAGAATGAAAGTGTTAAATAACAAGAAAAGGTGATACGAAGACTTGCGTGGTTCGATTAAAGGATCTACATCCACATCCGAACTAAAATTGTATTTCTTGCACTTGTATATATGTAGAGACAACAACTGGAAAAAAAATGTTATAAAAATGTTAAATCCAAAGAAGTAATTTTCCTTCCAGAGCATTGCCTCTGGAAAACCTGACAAGAGGTTCCGCCCCCCTTGACCCACGCTCACACTTTCAAACTGTTGCGAGTGACATAACTAACAAGAGTTTTTAACAACTATTAGACTTCACATACTTAACGAAGTTTCAAGTGTCCCCGACTCTAGTATCTTGACAAACATACTCATTAGTATTGTACTATGACTTAACACCTTTATTGGTGACATTAATTATTATTACAATCTCGAGATTATTGAATGTGCTTAAAGGCTTTACTTGGAGATTGATTAGATGAGGAACCATATCATGCAAATATCTCATAGTCCTACTAATTAAAGTATCATGAGTCTCATACTTCATTGATGGCATATATTGTGACTAGTTATATAGTTTCAAGGACAAAACACCCCCACGAAAGAAATGTTACTATTATGGACACCCTAATCCAATTATTGCATCCCGGAGGTAGAGATATAGAATCCAAGTTTACTTTGAGTAAGAAGTACAGTGTTTCTTTATTAAATTCCTTTCTTTATTCAAGCAACAGGGAATTTTTTTTTTAATCATGCCACATAGGGAGTCATGCCTAAGGAAAGTATAATATTTTATTGTAAAAAAGGAGAAGAAGGGCATATGGAATAACAACACATTCCACTTTTGGCTGTTCATAAATATCTCCCACTTTTAACCTAAAAATTGTCATATTAAGAAACACAGAAGAAACTATCATATTTTTCCTAACTACTTGTGAAAAAAAAAAAAAAAAAAAATGTCAAGCGATAGCTCGATTATCGAAGTACAAGAGCTTGAGAGGATGACGGAAGCCGAGAAAGAGCTGTGGGAGCGACGGTCGATTTATAAGCTTCCGGCATGTGTCACAAACACAAACAAAACTGCTTACACACCTGAGATGGTATCTTTTGGCCCTTACCATTATGGAAATGAGAATTTGAAGGAAATGGAATTGCACAAAGCACGAGCATTAAACCATTTCCTGAGAAGGTCAAGACTATATTATAAGGACTGCTATCAGTCGTTAATTGAGATAGTCGGGGAATTAATGGACGCATACGACTGGTTGGATACTAATCTTTATGATAAAATGTACCGGGATGCGTTCATGGAAATCATGATTCGTGATGGTATTTTCATGCTTGAAATGTTTGGTGATGGTGAGAAAAAAGCTTCTGGTTATGCTTATAATGATCCCATTTTCAGCAAACATGGGGATGTATTTTTCATACCGCACATTAAACGAGATATGTTGATACTTGAAAATCAGATACCTATAAAGGTTCTTCACAGGCTGTATCAGCTTCAACGTCGAGTAATTTTTTCTCATCTTTCTCTCTCATTAGCGTTCTTATTGAATTAAACCCCAATTTTTCTCCCTAACTTTAAATTTTTTACTATAACATGCGTAAACTATACATTTGTCAAACTTTTCACTTATCCACCACTTATTGATCTTAACAATGAATTTTTGAATACAACAAAAAAAAAAAGAAATTCAATGACTTTACTATGGATGGATTTATTTATATCATTATATGCGTATTTAGCTAATCGCATGCAATGGCAGGGAGAGGATGCAAACAAAGTGGTATTCCAGTTTTTCTTTCCAGAAAAAAACCCAAAAAAAGCACCAACCAACAGCTTGCACGTACTAGACATGTATCGAAGAGTCATACTAGGATCATATCCTCCATCCAGTACAAAAGAGGAGAAAAATACAATCAGAATAGGTGGTGACGACATCATAAGATCAGTAGTGCAGCTTAAAGAAGCCGGAATCAAGATCCAGAAGAGCAAAACCAGCGGCCTTAGAGACATCAGATTCAAGAATGGCATACTCCAACTTCCTAGGATCATAGTCGACGACATAGCCGAATCGTTGTTCCTAAACCTAATTGCATACGAACGATTCCATATAGTAGCAGGTAATGTTAATTAATAGTCAACAAATAATTGATAAAGAGAATATTAAATTAATTTATTCTTTTTACAGGTAACGACGTGACAGACTACGTATTTTTTATGGACAACCTAATCGACGGCGAATCGGACATTAGGCTATTGCGTTCTAAAGATATAATGCAGCATGCCATTGGTAGTGATGATGAAGCTATCAAATTCTTCAAATCATTGTCCAAAGGTATATCTCTGGATATAACCAGTCCAGTCGCAACAATCTATAATAGTGTGAATGTTTACAGTATAAGACATAGGTTTCGGGCAAAAGTCTGTCATAAGTACTTTACCAATCCATGGGCGAGCATATCGTTTGTGGCTGGTATTTTTCTTTTTGTTCTAAGTATGTCAGATAGTACTTTCGCTGTTCTGGATTTTTTCAAAAAAAAATAGGGTTAGCTAAATAGGGTTTTTTTTTTTTTTTTTTCTTCTTTCAAATGGTTATGGCTTTTTACATTTTATTATTATTATTATTATTTCTTTTGGTTTGCTGTATACCTATCTATATAATCTGGAATTATATATACAACGAGTATATCAAATTATTATTATTATTATGAATTAATTAATGATTTGCAATTATCAACCAACAGAAATGTATCGATGAAAGATACTTTAAGAAGACATTGTTTCTGTTGATTTCATTATTATCTTTCAAGATAATTTATTATTCTTTTAGGAATTTAATAACCTAAATTCCCAGCAATACAAAGAATTAACATGGAAAACACCCCAAAATAGGAGAAAAACTACAAAGAATTACAATTTGAAAAACTTAAACTCTCACCTAATAGAAATTTTAACTAGAATTAAAAATAAATAATGCATAAAACTCTTTCAAGTTGGTGCACTTAACCTAAAGGAGGTTCACTCCCTTTATAGGAGAAGTTTTCTTTCTCCCTTTCTTTCCTAATCCAATGTGGGATTGGCCAAAGTTGTAAGGTGGAGATTGTTGGGGTTAATTAATTTGCTCCCAACAAGAATAGAGTGTATGAAAGAATATTCTAATAAGTCTCTAACTATACTTTAATATCAAAAGAGTAAAAGTATTAATCAGAGGCATGTGGTGGAGCGGTAGGGGCTCCTCCTCCCTTAACCAATGATCCAGGTTTCAATTCTTGTTTTGGGTATGAAAAAATATTAAATCTTTTAGGTAGGTTATTCCCCAATGAAATGCCTAAAACTCGCGAGATTAGTTAGTTAATTTTATTCTAAATATTAAATAATTATATAAATTAATATGAATTTATATCTACAATTTCACTTAACCCAAAAAAATTTTTTTACAGACTCCTTGGGACCGTGGGATTTATGTTAATGTATTTGAACCTTCGATAAAAGATGCATTATTCTTTTTTTAGACATCTTTTTTGAGTGAGTATAAAAATTGCATTATTCATTTGCCACAAGGCTGACTTTCAAAAATTAAAAATTGCATATCATCAGTAAGCCTTGTGCCAAAAGGGATATTTTAAGTTGACTATAAGCACCTAAATCTATTTTTATATACCTTTTTTTTATAATATTTATATATACCATTACATATTTATTATAACTTTTAATTTGAGATGGGTATCAAAATGTGTGTTTGTGTGTGACTTTGTTACCGGGATTTAATTAAAAGCATTCAAAAAAAATTATATATATATATTTTTGTTAAACACTAATCTATGATATACACCTATCCTACCCTTACACGTATCATATCATCATAAGATTGTACACTTGTCTTTATCTTCCATTAATGTTGGACAGATGCTTGACACGACATCTCTCCCTTTTTGTTTCTTATATCCAACGGATATTACATATGTATAGGCTTTATAAAAGTCATGTTGTACCAGAATCATTTTCAATTAATGAGAATCATTTTTTACAAATTTATGTTCTGAGTTTTTTGTTTTAGTATTAGAGCCAGAAACGGCACTGCCAATGGCGTCACCGGAACAATCGTCCTGGCTTTCTCTGAAAATCGTCCTTCACATAATTCATCCCTACCAAATCTACCGTCAGTAAACCAACCTTTTGTTGTAAAACTTGATGACAATAACTTCATGATTATGGAAAAATCAACTCCTCAATATCATTATAGCTAATGGGTTGGAAGAATTTATTGATGGGTCTCGTCCATGTCCTCAGAGATTTCTTGATGAACAAGCAACACAAATCAATCCAGATTACATGATTTGGCAGCGATACAATAGGCTTCTCATGAGTTGGATTTATGCCTCCATCAACGAATCCATGCTTGGACAAATCGTTGGATATTCAACGACATATGATATTTGGCAAGCATTAGCACAATTTTTTTTATGTGTCTTCTATTGCTAAATTGTCCGATCTTCAAACTCAACTACAGAATACCAAAAAGGATGGGATGAGTGTTATAGCTTATATTCGGAAATTTCGCAACCTCTGTAATAGCATAGCTGTTGCCGGTAATCCAACCAATTATATTAACCAACTGATTTATTTTTTTAATGGCCTTGGCAGGAATATAACGTCCTTCGTCTCAGCCATTCAAACAAGGATTGATAGACCTCCTATTGAAGAAATATTTAGTCTATTTATGGCTTATGATGCTCGTTTGGATAGGAAAGTTGCAACAGACACACTAAGCTCCCTTCAAGCTAATTTTGCTTCACACAATCCCTCCTCCACTCAAAAATCCAAACAACCCTTTCGACCTCTTCTCCGTCTTTTCATCATAAAAAAAACTCTTCCTCCTTTCGCCCTCCACTGCCCAATTCTCCAAATTCCATTTCACTTCTTCCTCCCTCCAACACTACTCCTAACTTCCGTCCCAATCAATGCCCTCGTTGTCGGATCTGCCAGAAGGAGGTCACACAACTAATGTGTGTTATCACCGTACCAATTTACAGTATCAACCTCAACCTCCTCGTCCGTTTCAAGCTTATCTCAATCAATCTCCCACACCTTCATTTCAAACTTCGTGTTCACCTCTCCTTCTGCAACTCCTCAATCTGTTTTAGATCCCCTAATGGTATTTAGACTATGGCGCCTCCCATCATTTTACACCAGGACTTAAATGTTCTTGAGTCTCCCCAATCTCTCACTAGTACGAATCCCATCACAGTGGGCAATGGTAAGAAAATTCCAATTTCTCATATGGGATCAGCCTCTCTCGATTCTCCTCCCTTCTCTCTCAAACTTAAGCATTTTTTTCATTCACCTTATATTTCCAAAAATCCTTTTAAGTGTATCTCGTTTGTGTCACGATAATCGGGCCTTTGTTGAATTTCATCCTTCTTATTTTTTGGTGAAGCACCAGGTCCACAAACACATCCTTCTTCGCGGAACACTTGATCAAGGCATCTACCACGTCTCTTTTGCCATTCCAAATTCATCCGACTTCTTTCAACTACATTTGGCCTCTTCTCATGATCCAACTATCCGACACTTCAGACTAGGGACATCCTTCCTTTCATATTATTAATATTGCTTTGTCTTCATGTAATTTACAAACCTCAAAACACTCATCAATTTCTGTTTGTTCTTCTTGTCAATTAGGTAAGTCTCATAGACTACCATTTCCTATTTCTGTATCATGTGCTTCCCGCCCCTTTCCTTAATTCATGTTGATGTTTGGGGTCCTTCCCCATCCTTGGCAGTAATGGGTCATCGTTATTTTTTGCTTCTTGTAGATGATTTCACACGATTCACATAGCTTTATTTACTTACATCTAAAGATGAAGTTCTTCCTAAATTTCTTTCTTTCCATAAAATGATTCACACTCAGTTTAATACATCTATACAGTGGTTTCGTTTGGATGGTGGGGGTGAGTTTCGCTCCTTATCAAAGTCTTTTGATCAACTTAGGAATTCTTCATGAGATATCTTGTCCCTATACATCCCAACAAAAAGGAAGAGTGGAATGAAAACACCTTCATGTTGTGGAAACGGGATTATCCCTTCTGCACATGCGTCCATGCCTTTAACATTTTGGCCCTACGCATTTTCAACTGCAACTTATTTAATCAATCGTCTTCCAACAAAGGTTTTGCAGTACTCTTCTTCATACAAACTTCTTTATAACAAAACCCCATCCTATTCTCATCTCAAAGATTTTGGTTCTACGTGCTACCCATTTCTTCGCCCTAACAATACCTATAAAATGGAGTTCCGCTCACACCCTTGCTCCTTTCTTGGGTATAGCAGTAACCATAAGGGCTATTTATATCTTCAAAAGCATATTGGTCACATATACATCACTAGACATGTTATATTTGATGAGTCATCATTCCATTTTCAACATTCTACTTCATCTTTACATCTTTCTCCTCCTATCAATCTTCATATCATTCAATCTCTTCCTCTTGTTCCTCCTACTTCATCATCTTCTACTTCATCTCCCTCGCCTTCTCCTCCATCTTCAGTGTCCTATTCCTTCTCATTCTTCTCCTTCCCATCCAATACCTATCTCTTCTCCTCCTCCCTCTACTCAACCTATACCAGTCAACAAACATCCTATGGTTACTTGTGCTAATTTTGGGATTTTTAAACCTAAAACTTTTTTCGGTGTTGCTGCAAGGGAGATGAAGTAACTACTTATGTTGAAGCTTCTAAGTCCGATGTTTGGCACACTTCCATGGAGGAGGAATTTCGGGCTCTCCAATCTCAAGGGACTTGGACTCTCATTCCTCATTCTACTGCCACCAAAATTATTGGTTGTAAATGGGTTTACAAGGTGAAATTAAAATCGGATGGCTCGGTTGAAAAATTCAAAGCTCGTCTTGTAGCGAAGGGTTTTCACCAAACTACTGGGGTAAATTTTCATGACACTTTCTCTCATGTTATTAAACCTCCTACCATTCATTTGATTCTTAGTCTCTCACAATTATGCATGTTCATCGAACTGGATGTTAGTAATGCCTTTCTCCACGGTGACCTACAAGAGCAAGTTTACATGTCTCAACCGCAGGGTTTTGTGAGTCCCTTATATCCTAATCATGTTTTCCTTATGCTCAAATCACTCTATGGGTTAAAACAGTCTCCCGGGGCTTGGTTTTTCAAGTTGAGTGCAGCTTTAATATCATGGGGTTTTGTGGCTTCTAAATCTAACTCTTCTCTATTCATCTACAAATCAGACAACAGTCCTTTATGTTCCGGTCTATGTCGATGACATTCTTCTAACTGGTTCTAGTTCCACTGCCATCACTGCTCTACTCCAATATCTTCAAACCCAGTTTGCTCTTAAGGATTTGGGGCCTATTCATTTTTTTCTTGGTGTTGAGGTACATCGAAGTTCTTCCGGTTTTCATCTTAATCAAGCCAAGTATGTTCATGATCTTCTCACTAAAATTGGACTCATCGACTCCAAACCTGTGCCCACTCCCATGACTGTTGGCTCTCTTTCTATACACGGTGGTGTTCCATTAAAGGATATTACAACTTATCGTAGTATCTTTGGAGCATTACAGTATTGTACCCTAACTCGACCAAATATATCATACTCTGTCAACAAGCTTTGCCAGTTTCTTCATGCACCCACAGATCTCCATTTAGAAGTTTCCAAGCGAGTGTTACGCTATCTCGGAGGCACTACTCATTTGGGACTTCTTCTTCAGCCAACTTCAGCCCAATGTCTTTCTTGTTTCACTGATGCAGATTGGGCCTCCTACCCAGATGATCGTCATAGCACAAGTGGTTATTGTACTTTCCTTGGGCACAATTTGCTCTCCTAGTCTTCAACTAAGCAAAAGGTTGTCTCTCGCTCCAGCACTAAGTCGGAATATTGGGCTCTTGAAAAATGGTGTTGTGGAACTCATTCGGCTTCAATCCCTGCTGTCTGAACTTCCACTTCATCTTACTGCTCCACCAGTTCTCTTCTGCGACAACATTAGTGCCATTCACCCGGCCTACAACCCTATCCTTCATGCTCGCACCAAGCATATCGAAATTGATTACCATTTCGTACGTGAAAGAGTTGTCTGAAATCAACTGCAGGTCGAGCACACTCCTTCTTCTGCTCAACTTGTTGACTGCCTTACAAAGCCACTTCCAACTTCCGCATTTCGGACATTTCGACACAAACTCACCGTCCTCCCACGACCAGTGAATTTAGGGGGGAAGTTAAACACTAATCTATGATACACACCTATCATATCCAACACGTATCATATCATCATAAGATTGTACACTAGTCTTTATCTCCATTAATGTTGGACAGATGCTAGACACGACATCACTCCCATTTTGTTTCTTATATCCAACGGATATTACATATGTATAGGATTTATAAAAGCCATGTTGTACCCGACTCATTTTCAATTAATGAGAATCACTTTTTACAAATTTCTATTTTGAGTTTTCGTTTTTTTTTTTTTTTTTTTTTTTGCCTTTCTTTTTGGGTAAATATAAGTGTGTATGATTTCAAAAGCATTAATAGATTAATCTCGATGTCCTGGTAAATTAGTAAGGAGCTTTTCCGACTTAAATGAACTTAGAAATTTGAACTCCGTTATTTAAAATTTATGGTCAAAACTTCCCATCGACAGAGGACCAAATCTTCTCAGCTCTCTCATAGTTTGAAACCAATCTAGAAGACCTTGTGCCCTTTGCAAAAATAAAACATTCATAGATGAAATAATTGGCGAGAATTTTGAGATAAAAAGCATCCCTTCTTCTACTTCAAACAAGATCTAATCCTAAATTTACATCTTAATTCTTACATAACATTGAATTGAGTATTTAACTTGAGATTTCATGCAACATTCATAAAGCCAAGCCTAGGATTTGAATTTGTTGCTTTCAATTAATTTGTGTTCAAGTTTGAAAGAGTCGTGGCCTTTATTTCATTTGACTTAGTGAATGTAAAAATCAAACTTCTCTAACGTTTTTTTTTTTTTTTTTTTTGTGATGGGTGGAACTTCTCTTAAGATTCCATCCTAACATGGTCCCCAATTTTGGCTATTTGACACAATGTCGACATTCCTTTTCTTGGATTCAAAAGTGAAAGAAAACAAAATACATAGTAGATTTGCTCATTTGCATATCAATTAATGCAAAAATGCATATAATTAGCATAGTTTATATATGTTGAGATGTGGCTTATCAAAGGTGTATACTTTTACGTGAAAAAAAGATGATAATCTAGTTGGTTTAACTTTTTTTACTTAAATATCTCACCACGCTTGCCTAGTGAGGGACCTAAGTTTCCTAAGTTTGATACATGACACTAATGATTTTATACCACAATTTCAGTTATATGTTGTAGTCTTAGGAGTCTCCTTCCACATATCTCTCATGGATTAGTCAGTCGATGAGGATATCGGGTCACAAAAAAAAAATGTATATTCTTCCACCTTTTCTTTTAATTTTTTTTTTTTTTTTTACTTATCACATTAATATGTATTATTAATATTTTTTCTTAAACTCGTGTAATTAATTAATAATTTTTATTTCAAATTTATCAAAAACCACAAGGTATGGCGTGTTAGTTGCTCACCTTATCCTTTAAGTATTAGATTGGGAGTTTGAGTCCGCTCTTGGGAATGTAACATATTTCGTAACCCTCCCATTCCCTTAGGGATACCAACAAAAGTGATTATTCATTACTATTAGTTGTGGATACCTTTTTTGAAAAAAGAATAATTGGTGAGTTTGGTCTCAAACAAATTTAATTTTTGCAAGCTTAGTCCCAAAATATTTTTTTTGACATTTAAAGTCCTAAACTTTTTTATTAGAGAAAAATAAGGTCTTTTTTACAAATTTCATTAAAAAACTTAAAGAATTAACGGTTTACATTGTTTAGTTAATTTAAAAAATGATAAAAATGTCATTACAAGTGAAAAGAAAATAGAGAAAAAAAGAATTAATTAAACAAATGGCTAAAGATGTCATCATATATGAAATTAAAAAATAAAAAATTTGATTATTAAAGTGACAAGAAAGGGACAAAGAAAAAAAAGAAGAAACGCGAAACAAACACAGCAGAAGAGGAAAGAAGAAAAAAATTGGTGAGAGATTTGGGAAAATTTAAAACCTAGTACATCTTCAATTTGCCAAAGGAGTTTCAAAAATGGCCAAGAATTTCAACATTACCATTGTCTTCATCTTTCTCTCTCTTAAAAAAAAAAAAAATTTGATTATGAAAATGAAAACAAAGGAAAGGAAAAAAACCACAAAAGAATAATAAACCGCGAAAGAAGAAAGAAAGAAAAGAAATATTTTGAGAGAGATTTGGGGAAATTTAAAATTTTAGGTTTGTAATTTTAAAAATTTAAACAATTGAAAGAAATCTGAGTTAAGAGATACTTTCTTTTAAGGGAAAGAAAAAGAAAAAGACAATGGTGATGTTGAAACTTGTTTGGCAAATTGAAGATTGTCTTAGGGTTTTAAATTTCTCCAAATCTCTCTCAAATTTTTTTATTCTTTCTTCTTCTGCTTTTTTTTTTCTGTTTCTTTTTTCCCCTTTCTTCTCACTTTAATAATTAGAGTTTTTATTTTTTAATTACATGTGATGACATCTTTACCCCTTTGTTTTAATTAATCCTTTTTTCTCTTTTTTTGACTTGTAATGACATTTTCACTCATTTCTTTAATTAACTAGACAACTTAAAAGTTTTTAAGTTTTTTAATGGAATCCGTTAAAAAGAACCTTATTTTTCTCTAATAAAAAATTTTGGGACTTGAAAAGTTAAAAAAAATATATATTTTGTGATTCAACTTGCCAAAAGTAAATTTGTTTGGGACCAAACTCACCAATTATTTTTTTGTGTACATAAAAGAAGTGTGTATGATTTCAAAAACATTGATAGATTAATCTCAAGGTGCTCTGAGTTGACTATGAGTACATATGTTCATTCTTATATACCATTACACATTCATTATAACTTTGGATGTTGGATAGAGTATCACAATGTGTGTTTGTGTGTAACTTTGTTGCCAGGAAAGCATTGATAGATTAATCTCGAGGTGGTGGATGGGTAAGAGAGTTCTCCCGACTTAAATGATGTTAGAAATTCAAACCCGTTGTTTAAAATTTAGGGTTAAAACTTCCTCTTACAAAAAATCAAACTAGCTCTGCCCCTCTCATAATTTGAAACCGATTTAGAAAACCTTGTGCCCTTAACAAAAATAAAACATTTATAGATGAAATAATTGGTGAGAAATTTGATAACAAAAGCATCCCTTTTTCTGCTTCAAACAAGCTCAAACTACAAATGATTTCAATATGTGTCTAAAGTATTTATTTAGAGACACACTCATTCTTCTTGTTCAGAATTAGAAGATAATATATATACAACTAAAATGTAAAAACTAGCAAGCATATATATATATAGGAGCCACTAATATATTTTACATGTAGGCTAAGTTATTCCAACGCCAAGATCTTCAAGTGAAACGCAATTGGTGATAAAAATCCCTTTCCAGTGAAGAAATATGCAGATTCTTTCTGATTCTTGATCTGTTTCTTTTGATCTGAATAAGCTTATCATAAATACACCATGGAAAACTAATGTAATGATCTCGTTTCAGTCCCTCATTATAGCAACCCCAGTAGTTAGGATGATATGTAACATGATACCAAGCAGATGCTTTTTCATCTGCATCATCTGAATCACTCCATTTCTTGAACCACGATCTCGCTTCCTTCCTCAATGATCTCACAGCCATACTAACAGCTTCTGCATCTTTTCTACGGTCAAAAGACTTGGACATTTTCATGATACCACCACTCAGTATTTCTGCTTCAGTTTTTATGCCATAGTAATCCATCAGATTACCTAGTTTACGGTCATACTCATCCTTTAACTCAATAGCTTCATCGATATAATCTTCAAATCCAGGTACTTCCATGTCAGGATCGTATGATTTCATGGCTACTTCTTTTGTAAAGGAAGTAATAGAGCTTGTATCTGGTGCAATGTCTTTCACTTGTCTGAAAAGTTTTCCAATGACATTGTTTGATACGTAAGTGGTCTTATCAGGCTTTTCCATGAAATCAGGATATTCTTTGGCACGTAGATCAGATGGTATCTCAGCTGGAACACCAGTTTTGGGAAAGTCAACTGCAACAGAGAACAGTTTTGCAAGCTTTAAACAAGGTTGACTAAATGCCTTATCCAGTTCCTTGTCTGCAAAGACTGTGTGCGCATTTGCAATGATCCCTAAACTGTCGTTCACTATATAGTTGGTGAAATACTCCTGAATTTCCTGCAGAGAGGGAAATAAAAATCATTAATGTGATATCTCTCATCCCACATCGAAAAGTGAAGTACAAGTACCTCCATGGTAACTTCGTGGTCCAATTGCACAGGTTTTGATGGTGTGTAATCCATCGGTGAACATTGATGTCTTGGAATCAGGTCGGGATCCCAACAGACAAAGTAAATGTCTCCATCCAAATCACTCCCGGAACATTCATTTGGGTGAGGCCTGTTAAACAATCAACAAAAAGAATAGTTTAAAAATTTGTAAATAAATTTATGAACAAATCTTTTCATTCAACAGAGAGGAACGAGTGAAGAAACTAAAGCAAAAAAAACATTTACTGATTTACCTGTTTCCTTTCTGAGGAAAGACAACACAGTCCATCATATGATGCAATGCTGGAACATTAACAGCCTTTAAAACACGAATATCACCTGGATGCAAGCATGGATTCTTAGCAACAACAACTTTGCCTTCAATAAGGTAACTGCGGTCTGGGAAATTTTGATAGAACATTCTGGAATCATCATCAAAAAACTGCCTCCTTTCAGCACCAGAGAACTGAACAAAAACCTCACCATATTCCAAAGTGTTTGTTTCATCAAGGCATCCCATCATTGACCTTCCACTGGGAATAAATATCCTTGTCTTGACTCGTAAGTCAAGTAATTTCGATGCTCGGAATGCCTGCAGCATCATCGAGAGAAATGGTTCAGAATTAGGCTTATAACCACACTTAAGCATTTCTTTGAGAATATTTGTATTCTCTCCGGGAGCCATTAATTCTAATGCCTCCTGAGCCTTCAATGGATCAACGAGTATCGCATCCAACTGGGAAACAGCTTCTCTTTGCTTCTCCTCAAATACATCGTCCTTGACCCCAAGGGTAGACAAGAGAGAGATCAATTGGCGGTTCAGAAAACAGGGTTGATATTTGCTCCATGCCAGCACATCTAACTTAATATTTTGAGATTCGTATTTCTTCATGCTATCTCTCAGTGACAACTTCGTTGATGAAGTAGGATCAACAGCCACAACACCTTTGAAACCACCATATCGAATTTGAAAAGCTGAAGGAGTAAATTTTTTCAGGCCACATTTTATGGCAACTTTCTGTGCAAATTCAGCAGATATTTTACCAATACCATCAGAAAAAACATATCTTTCCTGTTCATATGTCCTCACTATATCATCAATCATTTCAATTTCATCCCTTCTAACACTGAGTGTTTCTGTTGAGGAACTGAACGATTGACCAAGCCTGGCAGCATATTTTGCCACATTCCTAATCTCACTAAAATCACCCATCCATGTTCTTATATCAGTAGCAGTGAGCCCAGGTCTTGATGCAAACATCCAAGTAGAATTTTCCCTCAATTGACTAGATGAAAATGCCAGAAAATCAAACTTCTTGTCTCCAATCACTATGCCATTTTTTAGTGTTGACAATACTCTGTCGTAAATTTCTGTTGTTCTTTTCTCATTACTGGAAGTGATACGAGGCAACAAATCAGTGGAAAACATTCTCTCCCACTCCTCATCAATAAACGAGACACGAAGAAAATTTTCTAAGTCTGCTGAATAGTGGCGCAACACACGATTAGACACATTAATCTCTGGACCACAAAAATATACTTTGCATGGTGTTACTTGCACTCTGTGCACATATACCAGACCATCATCCAAAGAAATAGTCGGTGACTTTGGAACCTTTTGAAGACTGATGTGCTTGCTATACTGCTCTGTCAACCACTTGGCTGGCTCATAGCAACACTCCTTCAAATTGTACAAAGTTTCCAAGGCATTCTCTATGTATCTAATATCAAATCTGCGGGGATCAACCAACCGAAAAAAATTAGCATCCAGCTTTGGTCCGGGGAGACATCCATTCTGTACCAGAGTAGAGATCTTAAACACAATCCTATAAGGCAGAGAAAATACCCGGGGAGGATGAATTATAGGAACTAAACCCAAACTGTCTGAATAAGATGAACAACGTCCTAAATCAAATTGGCTCTCACTTTCTTTATACCATGCAAAATAATCCGCAAACTTTGGAAGTTGAATACCACGAGGAAGCTCTAAACATATACCAGAAGATTGCCCAATGTAGGAGGCAGTGAAGTCTGTTGTTCTAACCCATTGATCATCTTCCATGCCATAGTTATAAACAGAGGTAGAAGTATTGACTTGTTTGAAGATTCGTGGTGCTGCAAATAGCTAATTCACCAAGATTGCACATGTCAAAAATCCATTATTTCATATATAAAATGTTAATCCTAGTAACATATATTTGGAGCTATAAAATTATGTATATTTTTCATTTCAGAGAGTGACAGTTCTAATCCTTGAACATGATAAATATTCATAAGAGAAATCTAAGTGAAAATGACCATCATTGTCCTCACAAGAATTCTAATAATAAGATCAGAATACATATAATATTCAATCACATTGAAACTAAGATTTACACTGTAATTGTTGCACAAAAGAGGGACTAATGCCAGTTGAAGAAAAATGCTTCAAGTTATCAAATTTATGCCAGTAAACGTAAACCACTTATGTCCAAGGCTTCAACTATTTCAATGCCAATGCCCAAGGTCTCATGTTATCATTCAAATACAATAACTCAATAAGGTAAAAATATGGAATAAAAAACACTAACAAATTTGGGAAAGCTAACCTGTATTACTAGAAACTTTGCAGACTGAAGATGTGGACGATGAAGAACTATCTCCCATATACTTTGACGTAAGAGCTCAAGCTTGTACATGACATCACCAACACTTAGAAAAAAGTAAATTCTGTTTATCCCAATGCCAAATTTAACTGTAACATCGGCTGCCTTCCATAACACAGCAAATTTATTATTGGATACCTGGCATCCAAAGTCCAATACCAAGCCTTCCATGGAATGCTTGTATACTCGAGGCCTTGGAACCATATCAATGTCCATTTCCCAAGCTTTCAAATAAGAAGTACCATAATAAAGTCTTCGTCCATTTGCCATGGAAATAATAATATCAGAACATTTACTATTTGTGAATTGGACTCTGGCATATGCTCTTCGCCCTCCTTTGGACTGTTTAACCTCCAAAGCATATATAGATCCTTGGCCAGTATACTTTTCTAGAAGATCTTTAACTACTTCCGCATTTACAAGGTAAGGAAAACCAAATACTTGAATAGTTTTACCCATGGTAATCACTGTAGTTTATGTATCAAACACCTAAATCATGAATTTTGGTAAGTTCAGTACCCAATGCAAATTGTGATATGAGTTATATGAGAAATCAAAGTCCAGTAATATCCAGAAAGCAAATTAAACACAGCCTTACCACCCCCACCCCCTCAAGCCCCTGATGTCTGCAGTGGCCATACATATAGTTTAAGCAGTAAAAGAAAAGAAAAATATCACTTTACGTCTGCTTAGCCACAAGAAAAAGACGCACTCCAAAAACTTAATTTTGATAAAGACCACTGCATTTCAATTTTCTCTAGAGGAAAATGAGGTCAATGTTTAGGCATATGGATGAAAGAGGAAAAAGATTAATTGCACATCCTGCCTGAGAAACAGTACTAAAATTTGAGAAAGATCAACCAAATAGCACTCTGACATAGCCTCTTCTTATCCAAAAACAGAAAAAAAGAGAGAAATCAAAAACTCTAGCACAGAAAGGAAATTGAAATAAAGATACAGTAAGTGCCCCCCTTCTCTCTGCCCTCTGCTCTCTGCTCAAGCAGAAAAGAATCAACATAAATTATTAGCAGACAGAAAAGAGAAGGAAAAAAAAAAAAAGATTCCATCTTTTTTTCCCCTCTTTCTCTTCAGTAACAACAGAGAAACTAAAACTACAGTTTCTCCAAGAATACCCAACTAGAACGCAAACACAACTTACCCCACCCCGAATAACTTATAAAGGAGAAGAAAGCCCCCAGAAAGAAAAACAGTTGCAAAATTCAACATAATGTATACTCCAAGAAATTCTTGATCATGGTAAATTTTGTGTCAGAGAGAAACATTCAGCACAATCCCATTAAAGAATAACAGAGCTTATCACATGATCAAGAACAAATAAGAAAAAAAAAAATACAGGTAGATAGAGAAAGATTTACCCAAGACAACGAAAAGATTCCAACTTTGAATATGTGCAGATCGAATTCACTCGTATGCATATAAATATATCAATACACACAGAGAGTGAGAAAAATCACTGAGGACTGTTCGTGGACCGAGAAAGAGTGAGTGTGAAGTTCAGAAGTCAAGCTTTAGTCTTTCTTTTTTCTATATAATTTGGATGTATTTTCTCAATCTTTTCGTCTTTTACATGGAAAGTTGAAGAAATTATTGCTTATACATTCATCATTCTTGAAATTTTTCTTTTTCTTTTTCAAGAATAATTGTACTTTTTAGGAAATGGGGAGGAAGAAAGAAAACCTATATATTTATAATTTAACTTATAGTTATTTTGGATCCCAATTAAATCAGATTTATAGTTCTCTCTATATCTATCTTTAGAATAATATAAGGTTGGATTCAAGACCTTTTAAGATGAAGAAGACTAAACTTCTCTACGGATGAAACCAAATTCCTTTTTGAAACAACATGATTTCGTGAAAATATATATATATATATATATAGATAGAAATAAAGAAACTCTAAATTCTCGTTTTCCTTGCCTTTCCCGTTGTCGATCTCTCCATTTAAAATACCTAAATCTAATTTTTTTAGTAATTTATTAAATTATCATAATTGATTTCCATCAACTTAACTTATTTATAGGATTATTATTCCTTTATTTCAAGAAGAATCGTATGACACATTAAAAGAAATAATAAAAAGAAATTAATTAAATTGATACTTATTTATTAAATAATGTTAAAAAATTCACGCTAAAATAATATTCATGTGTTTTTTTTCTAAAACATGCAAGAATAATTGAAAAATATAATAAAGATTTCTTTCCCACTAACACCTGTTGACGTAAGTGGAAGGAGTTTGTTCGGTCTCGAGTTCGAAACTTTGTCTATGGAGAGATAGGTTGTAGGGAGAGCTTCATCCCGATAGGAGTCTAACGTTGCTCGAATTTGTGTGGGGCCTACCAAAATAACTACCGGACAAAAATAAAATAAAAAAAAAAAAAAAAAAAAAAAAGGTTTCTTTCCCTATCTACCCCATAAGTATTATTATCTTTTAATCTCTTTTCAAAAGAAGTGAATAATATGTAACTTAAGTGGTAATAATTTCACTTATAATTTTTTAAGGTTATAAATTTAAAATACGGTATAGACGAAAATGTCTCAAATTTTAAAAAACAAAATCTCTTTTAAAAAGAAAATTAAATTAATTTTTCTTTAAAAAAAAATCAAATTTGCACCTCATCTATATATATATGTATATGTATGCTATGTAATTATTTTGTTAATGGTTGTCATCATGTTGTGGAAATAGTACTCTTCTCTGCATGGCTTTTCTTTTCTTTTTTCCCTAAATGTGTATTTAGGTTACTTGCAAGACAAGCAAATAACCATTAGTTAGTACAAAAATACCCTTCTTATTTATTTTTTTTTTTTTTTTTTTTTGAGAAGACTTTACCAATCATGCTAATCGCCGTTGGTTTGGTAAGCTTGTAAAATTGAACATTCTAGAAGTAGATATAAAACATTTTTACTTGCTTATAAATCAAAGAAAAAAAAAAAAACATATTTGTTATAAACAGAATATAATATTGAGGTTATTTAAAACTGTTTATTAAATAAAGAAATTTCAAACTTATATATATTTAGCTATATGAGAGTTTAGAAGACAAAATATTATAATGTCATTAATTACTTCAATTTTAAGTTTTTTTCATGGTATTAAAAATAGTCATATATATATATATATATATAAAGAAATAAATAGTCCTATTTACAATATTTTTATATAATCGTAAGAGATCTTCTTCGAAAAAAGATTTAATATATATTTTTGGTAAAAAACTTTTAACTTAACACAATAAGATAGCGCATTGTAAATGTTATATGAATTCAAGAATTCAACATTTGTTATCAACACCATATAAGAGTTAGGATAAGATGTTTCCTCGAATACCCGAGTCGAACTAGATGGTGTAACAAAAAATATACTTAAAGAAACGTCTTATCCTAACTCTTATATGTATATATATCCTAACTCTTATATATATATATATATATATATATATATATATATATATATATATATATATATATATATATATATATATTATATATATGGTGGGGATGGATGGGAAAAGCGCAAACAAATGAAAACAAACTTTTTTTTTTTTTTTTTATAAGTGAAATATTCATTAAAATAAAAAACAATACAAAAGTGAATGACTAAAATTATTCACGGAAATACAAATCATCAACCTAAAACTAGGTGGTGCAAACAAAACACCAACTTAAAACTAAGTAGCGCAGGGAACAAACTCAACCTAAACAAATTAGGTGAGTCGGAGAAAGCAGAAAATAAATACAGAAATACATAAAAAAGAGAAAAAATATAAAAACAAACTTATGTGCATAATAATCATTTTTTTTTTTTGATACATAGGGAAGGGGAATCGGATGTCGAACCCACAACATGGGGGTTGGGAGGGTAGACTTTTGTCACGCCACCACACAACCTCGACATGTGCATAATAATCATGAAAAAGAGAAATTGAAAAAGAGGGAAAAAGCCAAAAATCAATTATCTATATCATATTCTTTCCATCACATATGTTTTTTCCAACTAAAGTTTCACAGTCAAAAAAATTGAGCACCAAGCAACGGAAATAGATAGGTTCGTACAAATATGTTAATTTTTTGAATTAATATAATTTATTTTATCGATCTTTTAAAAAAATCTTTTAAAACAAAATAATATAAGTTCATATGTTTGGTACAATAGAAAAGCGTTGTGAAATTACACAAGATCGACAATTCAACACTCGTTTTAAACACATTATAAGAATTAGAATGAGCTCGATTAATTGAAGTCGTGATAACTCTTAGATAGTTTTGACATAAAAATGAAAAAAACAAAAACAAAATAGTACTACTCTATGGTCCCCCTAAGCAATAATTGAAGTTTGATCCTTTTAAGATTTTTTTTTATTATTATTGCATTGTATTTTTTTTAAAAAAAAGTTTTGATTGATATTATGTGAGAAAAGATAAATAAAAATTATGATATTTATAATATTTTTTAAATAGCTCTTTTACCTTTACTTGAGAGGCAAGTGGAATTATTCGGTGAAAGAATAAAATGCTTTTGGTCATTATCTTTGAGTCTTTTCCTCATCTACTTCTAGAATGTTCTTACGGGATATAACTAGGCAAACTTGGTGTGTGTGTGTTTTCTAGATGATTCTCGATGCTTCTATGTGAAAATGTGGAAGGAAATTGAACAATACCGTGGGAACTGATGATTGTACATATATATATATATATATATATATATATATATTTATAAATAATATGAATATGTAATAATATATAAAAATCAATCTAAATATTTAATTATTAATTAATATCAAGTAATTGATTATGAATATTGTTTGACTCATAGTAGCGGCTAGACTTGCGGAATGAGTTTACAACCCGATTTGAGCATAGATCATGTCCCCTTAAAAATATTTTATTATGATGATATGAAAAAAAATCATTAATTTTCGCAACTAGCAGGAGTCGAACTCACATATCACCGATGAGCTAGACATAATTAGGTGTTTATATTTGAAGTAATTTAAGTATATATAATTAATCTCTTCACTTCTTCGTTGGTGCATATTGGTACTAGTGACTCGATTACCATATCAATTGATACGGATTTTTTTTTATATATTTTAATAAAATAATTATATATAAATAAAAAATAAATATATGTCATAAATAATGATAATTAATCAAAATTTTAATATAAGTAATTATAAAATTATAAATATATATTAAAAAAATTATAAAATGTAATATTTAATAATATTTAGTATTATTAAACTTCAATTCAAACTCAAAGACTTTTTACAAAATTATCTAAAACAAGAGTTTCACTTCAAAAACTAATAATATATATATATATATATATATATATATATATATAATCAAACTACAAAATATTTCAACATGTTTCTAAATTATATATTTAAACACACACTCATTACTTCTTGTTCATAATTAGAAGATAATAAAATACAGCTAAAATGTAAAAACTAGCAAGCATATATATATATATATATATAGGAGCCACTAATATATTTTTTTTTTATCCACTTAGGGTGTCCGATGTCCCAACTTTTCAGTGAGACTAATCCGAACTCGGTCTGCAACGCGCTCGCAAAGTCCAACTCTTATTCGAGGTCCAACTCTTACTCGAGGGAAAGGTCTAACCCAAAACCTTTAACATGACACTTTCTACTCCAGGGGATGCGAACCCTGGATCATTCGCTAATGTAATGCTAACATTTGTTTTGATCTGGATAAGGTGATCATAAACACACCATGGAAAACTAATGTAATGATCTCGTTTCAGTCCCTCGTTATAGCAACCCCAGTAGTTAGGATGATATGTAACATGATACCAAGCAGATGCTTTTTGATCTGCATCCTCTGAATCACTGTCTTTCTTGAACCACGATATCGCTTCCTTCCTCAATGATCTCACAGCCATACTAACAGCTTCTGCATCTCTTCTACGGTCAAAAGATTTGGACGTTTTCATGATACCACCACTCAATATTTCAGCTTCAGTTTTTATGCCATAGTAATCCATCAGATTTCCTAGTTTACGATCATACTCATCCTTTAACTCAATAGCTTCATCGATGTAATCTTCAAATCCAGGAACTTCCATGTCAGGATCGTATGATTTCATGGCTACTTCTTTTGTAAAGGGCATAATAGAGCTTGTATCTGGTGCAATGTCTTTCACTTGTCTGAAAAGTTTTCCAATGACACTGTTTGATACGTAAGTGATCTTATCAGGCTTTTCCATGAAATCAGGATATTCTTTGGCACGTAGATTAGATGGTATCTCAGCTGGAACACCAGTTTTGGGGAAGTCAACTGCAACAGAGAACAGCTTTGCAAGCTTTATACAAAGTTCACTAAATGCCTTCTTTGGTTCCTTGTCTGCAAAGACTGTGTGTGCATTTGCAATGATCCCTAAACTGTCGTTCACTATATAGTTGGTAAAATACTCCTGAATTTCCTGCAACAAGGGAAATAAAAATCCCTAAGCGGTAGTTCACTATGTATATATATATATATATATATATATATATATATATATATATATTATATATATATGTGTGTGTATGTCATTAAAAGGGATAGACATGTTTCCAGAATAGAGACTGGTGAATAATACCATTCCATCTAATATATGCAAGAATGCAAGAATAAAAATGCCATCTTTATTTCTTTTTCAGTACGAGTACCTCAATGGTAACTTCATGGTCCAATTGCACAGGTTTTGATGGTGTGTAATCCATCGGTGAACATTGATGTCTTGGAATCAGGTCGGGATCCCAACAGACAAAGTAAATGTCTCCATCCAAATCACTCCCGGAACATTCATTTGGGTGAGGCCTGTTAAACAATCAACAAAAAGAATAAATTTATGAACAAATCTTTTCATTTAACAGAGAGGAACGAGTGAAGAAACTAAAGCCAAAAAAAAATAAAAATATACATTTACTGATTTACCTGTTTCCTTTTTGAGGAAAGACAACACAGTCCATCATATGATGCAATGCTGGAACATTAACAGCCTTTAAAACACGAATATCACCTGGATGCAAGCATGGATTCTTAGCAACAACAACTTTTCCTTCAACAACTTTTCCTTCATCAAAAAACTGCTTCCTTCCAGCACCAGAGAACTGAACAAAAACCTCACCATATTCCAAAGTGTTTGTTTCATCAAGGCATCCCATCATTGACCTTCCATTGGGAATATATATCCTTGTCTTGACTCGTAAGTCAAGTAATTTCGATGCTCGGAATGCCTGCAGCATCATCGAGAGAAATGGTTCAGAATTAGGCTTATAACCACACTTAAGCATTTCTGTGAGAATATTTGTATTCTCTCCCGGAGCCATTAATTGTAATGCCTCCTGAGCCTTCAATGGATCATCGAGTATCACATCCAACTGGGAAACAGCTTCTCTTTGCTTCTCCTCAAATACATCGTCCTCGACCCCGAGGGTAGACAAGAGAGTGACCAATTGGCGGTTCAGAAAACAGGGTTGATATTTGCTCCATGCCAGCACATCTAACTTAATATTTTCAGATTCGTATTTCTTCATGCTATTTCTCAGTGACAACTTCTTTGATGAATTAGGATCAACAGCCACAACACCTTTGAAACCACCATATCGAATTTGAAAAGCTGAAGGAGTAAATTTTTTCAGGCCACATTTTATGGCAACTTGCTGTGCAAATTCAGCAGATATTTTACCAATACCATCAGAAAAAACATATCTTTCCTGTTCATATGTCCTTTCTATATCATCAATCATTTCAATTTCATCCCTTCTAACACTGAGTGTTTCTGTTGAGGAACTGAACGATTGACCAAGCCTGGCAGCATATTTTGCCACATTCCTAATCTCACTAAAATCACCCATCCATGTTCTTATATCAGAAGCAGTAAGCCCAGGTCTTGATGCAAACATCCAAGCAGAACTTTCCCTCAATTGACTAGATGAAAATGCCAGAAAATCGAACTTCTTGTCTCCAATCACTATGCCATTTTTTAGTGTTGACAATACTCTGTCGTAAATTTCTGTTGTTTTTTTCTCATTACTGGAAGTGATACGAGGCATCAAGTCAGTGGAATACATTTTCTCCCACTCCTCATCAATAAACGAGACACGAAGAAAATTTTCTAAGTCTGCTGAATAGTGTCGCAACACACGATTAGACACATTAATCTCTGGACCACAGAAATATACTTTGCATGGTGTTACTTGCACTCTGTGCACATATACCAGACCATCATCCAAAGAAATAGTCGGTGACTTTGGAAACTTTTGAAGACTGCTGTGCTTGGTATACTGCTCTGTCAACCACCTGGCAGGATCATAGCAACACTCCTTCAAATTGTACAAAGTTTCCAAGGCATTCTCTATGTATCTAATATCAAATCTGCAGGGATCAACCATCTGAAAAAAATTATCATCCAGATTTGGTCCGGGCAGACATCCATTCTGTACCAGAGAACAGATCTTAAACACAATCCTATAAGGCAGAGAAAATACTCTGGGAGGATGAATTATAGGAACTAAACCCAAACTGTGTGAATAAGATGAACAACCTTCCAAACCAAATTGGCTCTCACTTTCTTTATACCATGGAAAATAATCAGCAAACGTTGGAAGTTGAATACCATGAGGAAGCTCTAAACATATACCAGAAGATTGCCCAATGTAGGAGGCAGTGAAGTCCGTTGTTCTAACCCATTGACCATCTTCCATGACATATTTATAAGCAGAGGTAGAAGTATTGACTTGTTTGAAGATTCGTGGTGCTGCAAATAGCTGATTCACCAAGATTGCACATGTCAAAAACCAGTTATTTCATATATAAAATGTTAATCCTAGTAGCATATATTTGGAGCTATAAAATTATGTATATTTTTCATTTCGGAGAGTGACAGTTCTAATCCTAGTACATGATAAACATTCATAAGAGAAATCTAAGTGAAAAGGACCATCATTGTCCACACAAGCATTCTAATAATAAGTTTAGAATACATATAATATTCAATCACATTGAAACTAAGATTTACACTGTAAGCACAAGAGAGAGACTAATGCCAGTTGAAGAAAAATGCTTCAAGTTATCAAATTTATGCCAGTAAATGTAAACCACTCATGTCCAAGGCTTCAACTATTTCAATGCCAATGCCATAGGTCTCATGTTATCATTCAAAGACAATAACTCAATATGGAATAAAAAACACTAACAAATTTGGGAAAGCTAACCTGTATTACTAGAAACTTTGCAGACTGAAGTTGTGGACGATGAAGAACTATCTCCCATATACTTTGACATAAGAGCTCAAGCTTATACATGACATCACCAACACTAAGAAAAAAGTAGATCATGTTCATCCCAATGCCAAATTTAACTGTAACATCGGCTGCCTTCCATAACACAGCAAATTTATTATTGGATACCTGGCATCCAAAGTTCAATACCAAGCCTTCCATGGAATGCCTGTATACTCGAGGCCTTCGAACCATATCATTGTCCATGCCCCGAGCTTTCAAATAAGAAGTACGATAATAAAGTTTTCGTCCAATTGCCATGGAAATAATAATATCAGAACAGTTACTATTTGTGAATTGGACTCTGGCATATGCTCTTCGCCCTCCTTTGGACTGTTTAACCTCCAAAGCATATATAGATCCTTGGCCAGTATACTTTTCTAGAAGATCTTTAACTACTTCCGCAGTCACAAGGAAAGGAAAACCAGATACTCGAATAGTTTTACCCATAGTAATCACTGTAGTTTAAGTATCAAACACCTACATCATGAATTTTGGTAAGTTCAGTACCCAATGCAAATTGTGATATGAGTTATATGAGAAATCAAAGTCCAGTAATATCCAGAAAGAAAATAAACACAGCCTTACCACCCCCACCCCCTCAAACCCCTGATGTCTGCAGTGGCCAAACATATACTTTAAGCAGTAAAAGAAAAGAAATATATCATTTTACGTCTGCTCAGCCACAAGAAAAGACACACTCCAAAAACTTAATTTTGATAAAGATCACTGCATTTCAATTTTCTCTAGAGGAAAATGTGGTCAATGTTTCGGCATATGGATGAAAGAGGAAAAGATTAATTGCACATCCTGCCTGAGAAACAGTACTAAAATTTTAGGAAGATCAACCAAATAGCACTCTGACATAGCCTCTTCTCATCAAAAAAAAAAAAAAAAAAGAGAGAAATCAAAAACTCTAGCACAGAAAGGAAATTGAAATAAAGATACAGGAAGTGCCCCTTCTCTCTGGTCTCTGCTCAAGCAGAAAAGAATCAACATAAATTATAAGCAGACAGAAAAGAGAAGGGAAAAAAAAAAAGAAAAAAGACTCCCATCTTTTTTTCCCCTCTTTCTCTTCAGTAACAACAGAGAAACTAAAACTACAGTTTCTCCAAGAATACCGAAATAGAACGCAAACACAACTTACCCCACCCCGAATAACTTATAAAGGAGAAGAAAGCTCCCAGAAAGAAAAACAGTTGCAAAATTCAACATAATGTATACTCCAAGAAATTCTTGATCATGGTAAATTTTGTGTCAGAGAGAAACATTCAGCACAATCCCATTAAAGAATAACAGAGCTTATCACATGATCAAGAACAAATAAGGAAAAAAAGAATTACAGGTAGATAGAGAAAGATTTACCCGAGACAACGAAAAGATTTCAACTTTGAATATGTGCAGATGGAATTCTCTCCTATGCATATATCTATATATATACACAAAGAGAGTGAGAGAAATCACTGAGGACTGTTCGTGGACTAAGAAAGAGTGAGTCTGAAGTTTAGAAGTCAAGTTTTTAGTCAAACTTTTTTCTATATAATTTGGATGTATTTTCTCAATCTTTTCGTCTTTTCACATGGAAAGTTGAAGAATAAAGGATTATTATTCCTTTATTTCAAGAAGAATCTTATAATACATTAAAAGAAATTAATTAAATTAATATGTTAAAAAATTCACGCTAAAATAATATTTTTTTGTTTTTTTTCTAAACCATGCAAGAATAATTGAAATATATAATAAAGATTTCTTTCTCACCGACACCTGTTGGTCCAAATGGAAGAAGTTTGGTTCAGTCTCGAGTTCGAACTTTACCTATAGAGAGATAAGTTCTAGGGAGAGCTCCCTCCGATAGGGGTCTGACGTTGCTCGAATTCGTGTAGTTAAGGCTCAAAGTATGTACCAGACACAAATAAATTACCAAAAAAAAAAAAAAGATTTCTTTCGTTGTCTACTCCATAAGTATTATTATCTTTTAATCTCTTTTGAAAAGAAGTGTGTAACTTAGGTGATAATAATTTCACTTATAATTTTTTAAGGTTATGAGTTTAAAATACGGTATAGATAAAAATGTCTCAAATTTTTTTTTAAAAAAATCTCTTTTAAGAAGAAAAATAAATTAATTTTAAAAAAAATCAAATTTGCACCTCATCTAATATATATATATATATGTATATGTATGTTTTGTAATTATTTTGTTAATGGTTGTCATCATGTTGTGGAAATAGTACTCTTCTCTGCATGGCTTTTCTTTTCTTTTTTCCCTAAATGTGTATTTAGGTTACTTGCAAGACAAGCAAATGATAAACATTGGTTAGTACAAAAATACCATGCAATTTATTAGTTTTTTTTTTTTTTTTTTGGAGAAAAACTTTACCAATCACATTCTAATATCTCAGCCGTTGACTTGGATAAGCTTAGTAAACATTGGAACATTCTAGAAGTAGATCAGGATAAAACATTTTTACTAGCTTATAAATCAAAGAAAAGAAAAAACATTATATTTATTATAAACAGCGAATAATATTGAACCTTTTGAGTCGACTTTATAAATTTAAAATGCGTTATTGAGTAAAGAAGTTTTAAGCACCAACTTAATCATGACTTAGAGATCTTTTAAGTGAGTAATGTGAGATTTCACGTGACAAAAATATTATAGTCTCATTAATTATTTCAATTTTAAGTTCTTTTTCATGGCATTAAAAATTGTCATATATATATATAAAAGAAATAAATAGTCCTATTTATAATATTTTTATATAATCGTAAGAGATCTTCTTCAATTTGAAGAAGAATAACATAGATAAAGCGCATTGTAAATGTTATACGAAATCAAAAATTCGACATTTGTTATCAATTCATGTAAGAGTTAAAATGAGGTTTTTTCCGAGTATCCGGGTCGAACTAGTTGGTGTAACAAAACATATATATATATATAAAAGTTATGTATATATATATATATATAAATGTATGTATATGTTGGAGGGGATCGATGGATGGGAAAAGGACAAACAAATGAAAACAAACTTATGCGCATAAGAATCATGAGAAAGAGAAATTGAAAAAGAGGGAAAAAGCCAAAAGCCAATTATCTATCTCATATTCTTTCCATCGTATGAAGTTTCATAGTAAAAAAACTTGCACGCCAAGCAACGGTAATAGATATGTTAATATGTTAATTTTTTTGAATTAATATAATTTATTTTATTAAAGTTTTTTTTAAAAAAAAAAAAAAATCTTATAAAACAAAATAGTACAAGGTCCTTCGTTTGGTACAATAGAAAAATACATTGTAAAGCTACACGAGATCGATGATTCAACACTTGCGCTGAGCACAATGTAAGAATTACAATGAACTCAAATTACTCGAAGTCATTAATAATTCTAAAAATTAAATGATTCTAACTAAAAAACAAAAACAAAATAGTCTTACAATAATTGAAGTATTGTATTTTTTTAAAAAAGTTTTTGATTGATATTATTTGAGAAAAGATAAAATAAAAATTATGATATTTATAATATTTTTTAAATAGTTCTTTTACCTTTACTTGAGGGGCAAGAGGAATTATTCAGTGTAGAATAAAATGTTTTTGGTCAGTCTTTTCTTGTCTACTTCTAGAATGTTCTTATGTGATATCCAAATGAATGGATTTTATCTAGAATCTTCTAATGAACTGATGGTTATGCATTACTAACTTCAAAACTAGGCAAAATTGGTGTGTGTGCGTGTGTTTTCTAGAAGATTCTTGATGCTTCTATGAGAAAATGTGGAAGGAAATTGAAGAATACCGTGGGAACGGGTGATTGTACGTATACATACTTCGTTTTACATATATGAATGTGTAATGATATATAAAAATAAGTCTAAATACTCATAGTCAATTCAAGTATCCTTTTGGTGTAATGAAAATAATATCAAGTAGTTGATTTTGGGTATTATCGGACCCATAGTCACGACCGGGTTTGCGGATCCGAGTTGTGTCAATTACCCGAGGGGTGGGAGCCACCTCTAAAATCTCGGACTTCCACTAGTTGATCTTGGGCTCATGCTAATTATGTTCGGTTGGACCCAAAAGTTGATTATGGGTATTGCTAGGCCAATAGTCGCGACATGAGCTTACAACCTGACTTGAACAGAGATCTTATCCCCTTAGAAATATTTTATTATGATGGTATGAAAAAAAAATCTTTAATTTTTGCAACCGATGGGAGTCGAACCTCACATCAACACAAGTAGTAAACTTACATATGATTGTTGAGCTAGACATAATTGGTTGTTAATATTTGAAGTAATTTAAATATATAGTTAACCTCCCCACTTCTCGGTTGATCCATATTGGTACTAGTGACTCGGTTACGGTATCGGTTACAGTATATATAGAGAAATCACTGAGAAAGGATTATTGGATTTATTTTCTCAATCTTTTCGTCTTTCAAATGGAAAGTTGAAAGAATAAAGGATTATTACTCCTTTATTTCAAGAAGAATCGTATAGTACATTAAAAGAAATTAATTAAATTAATATGTTAAAAAATTCACACTAAAATAATATTCTTTTGTATATAAAATAATTAAATACATATATATGTATGTGTATGTTATGTAATTATTTCGTTAATGGGTGTTATCATGTTGTGGAAATAGTACTCTCTCTGCATGGCTTTTCTTTTCATTTTTTCCCTATTTTTTAAAAAACATTTAAATGTGTATTTAGGTTACTTGCAAGACAAGCAACTGATAACCATTGGTTATTACAAAAATACCATGCAATTTATTAGATTTTTTTTTTTTTTTTTTTTTGAGAAAAACTTTACCAATCACATTGTAAACATTGGAACATTCTAGAAGTAGATGAGGATAAAACATTTTTACTAGCTTATAAATCAAAGAAAAGAAAAAACAATATATTTGTTATAAACAAAGAATAATATTGAGCAAGCATTTTGAGTGGGTTTTACGGGTTTAAAACGCGTTATTGAGTAAAAAACTTTTAAGTCCCTACTTAATAACCACTTAAAGATATTTTAAGCGAGTAATGTGAAATTTCAAATAATAATAATATTATAATCTCATTAATTACTTCAATTTCAAGCTCTTTTTCATGGTATTAAAAATTGTCATATATATATATATATATAAGAAATAAAGTCGTATTTATAAGATTTTTATGCAATTGTAAGATCTTTGAAAAAAGATTTGAAGAAGAATAACACAATGAGAAAGTACATCGTAAATGTTATATGAAATTAAGAATTCAACATTTGTTATTAGCACTATGTAAGAATTAGGATAAAGTCTTCTTCTCGTGTACTCGGATCCAACTAGATTGTGTAACACAATATATATATATATATATATATATATATATATATATATATATATATATATATATATATAATGGTAGGGATGGATGGGAAAAGAACAAACAAATGAAAACAAACTTATGCGCATAATATTCATGAGAAAGAAAAATTGAAAAAAGAGGAAAAAAAATCTCATATTCTTTCCATCATATATGTTTTTCCAGCTAAAGTTTCATATTCAAAAAACTTGTACGCCAAGCAGCGGTAATTGATAGGATCCTACAAATATGCTAATTTTTCAAATTAATATAATTTATTTTATTAATATCTTTTTTTAAAAAAAAAAATATATATATATCTTATAAAACAAAATAGTACGAGACTTTCGTTTGACACAATGAAAAAATACATTGAAAAGCTACACGAGATCGATGATTCAACATTCGCTCTGAGTACACTATAAAAATTAGAATGAACTTGATTAGTCGAAATTCTAAAAATTAGATAGTTTTAACAAAATAAAAAAAAAACAAAATAGTACAACAATTATATTACAAAAAAGTGTATTTTAAAAAAAAAAAAAAGTTTTGATTGATATTATGTGAGAAAAGATAAATAAAAATTATGATATTTATAATATTTTTTAAATAGTTCTTTTAGCTTTACTTGCTGGGCAAGTGGAATTTTTAAAAGAGAATTACAACCAAAATTAACAAGAGGAGAAGCCCTCCAATCTATATGTTCTTGGATAAAATGTTCATGGATAGAAAGAATAAAATGTTTTTGGTTAATTATATGACAAAAAGTCTTTTCCTCATCTACTTCTAGAATGTTCTTACGTGATATCCACCAAATGAATGGATTTTATCTAGAATCTTCCAATGAACTGATGGTTATGGATTGCTAACTTCATAACTAGGTAAACTTGGTGTGTGTGTGTTTTCTAGATGATTCTTGTTGAAAGTACTTAGAGATTAATAGTAGATATTTTATTTTAAGATTTTTAGTTGGTTTTCTTTATATATATACAAATGTATTGGTTTCTCAATTAATAAAAAATCTCACTTTCTCATTTCTTTACTTCTTCCTTCTTCCTTTCTTTCTTTCTTTCTTTTTTCTTTCGATTCGGATTGGATCAAATCTTTTCATGGTATCAAAGCTAGGGTTTCTTTAATCCTCTCATTTTTTTTTTTCTACATCTTGTTCACGATATCAATTCATCATGAGTTCTTACGATATAGATGATTCCTTACATCTATATTCATCGGACAATCCCAATCAAATGCTTGTTAACAAGATTTTTGATGGTATGAGTTTTCAATCTTGGAAACGATCCATCAAAATTGCACTCTCTGCAAGGAATAAATTGGGTATGATCGATGGCTCCATCAACAAACCTGAAAGGCAAGATTCAACATACAGAAATTGGGAAAGGGTGAATGACATGGTAATTTCCTGGCTTCTTAACTCAGTAGAAAAGGATATTGCTGATAGTTTGTTGTATTGTGATAGTGCAAGAGATTTGTGGGTAGAACTTGAGAATAGATTTGGGCAAAGTAATGGAACTCAGTTATTTCAACTTCAGAAAGAATTGATGTCTGTATGTCAAGGCAATAGTAGTATTGCATCTTATTACACTAGGTTAAAGAAAGTTTGGGATGAATTGCTAAGCTTGTGTATCTTGCCTACTTGTTCTTGTGGAGCATCTTCACAAATAGCTAAGTTTCAGGAGGACCAAAAGTTAATACAATTTCTAATGGGTTTGAATGAAAGCTATGTGACAATTAGGGGTAATATTCTCATGATGAAGCCTCTTCCTACAATTTCTCAAGCATATGCTCTTTTAATTCAAGAAGAAAGACAAAGAGAAGTAAATTCAACTGGGAATTTCACTACCGATACAACTTCTTTTCTTGTGAATGGTAACAAAGGACGGTATACTTCTCAAGGAATTACAGATGATAACAGAGGAAGAAATAAATTGTTAGAATGCAGATATTGTAAAAAGAAGGGACATAGTATTGACAAATGCTATAAATTGCATGGTTATCCAGCACATTACAATTTTGGAAGAGGAAAGAAAGATGTTGCTTTTGTACGGAATGAAGAGTCCTCTGTTGACAACAATCTTGTGAATGATTTGGGAATCAGTAGAGAGCAATTTACACAGTTGTTGAATGTTTTGAGGCATCAAAAAGAAGAAGAAGAAATTGGCAAGGATCATGTTACGGAAACTGCTGCATTAACTTCATTTGCAGGTATGTCGAGCTATCCTTCTTATAATTCTGATGGTATCAATAAATGTTTGGTGTGTGGTATGGTTAATGATTCTTGGATAATAGATAGTGGAGCTACAAATCATATGACTGGAAATTCCAAATTCTTCATACAACTCAAACCCTTAAATAAAGATCTTATTGTCACTCTTCCTAATGGGAATAAGATTAAAGTTATATCATGTGGTACTGTCCATTTCTCTTCAAATCTAACACTACATGATGTTCTCTATATTCCTCAATTTCATTTCAATCTCATTTCAGTTGATAAGCTCATAAATGATCAAAAAAACATCATATCCTTTACATCCACTCATTGTTATCTGCAGGCCCCTTCAATGAAGAGGCCACAGGTGCTTGGTAAAGCTAAAAACAGTTTGTACTATCTCTGCAATAACAAAAAAACGAAGCATACATTCCGATAAAATCATTGTTGAGGTTGTTTGTTCCTGTAATTTTCTTCATCCTTTTGTTTCAGTGAATGCTTCATTGTCTAAATCTAGATTGTCTAATGTCGAGTTGTGGCATTATAGATTAGGACATCTTCCTATTGATAAGATTTGTAAACTTGATCTTGGGATTGAATTCAATAAAAAAATCATGATTGTTGTATCATTTGTCCTAAAGCCAAGCAAACTAAACTTCCATTCAGTTTAAGTACTTCCTCTACTAGTCAACCTTTTGAATTGGTTCATATTGATACTTGGGGTCCTTACCACACCACCACTTTCAGAGACTTCAGATATTTTCTAACATTGGTTGATGATTATTCTAGAATTACTTGGACTTATTTACTAAGTACTAAGAGCAATGCTTTTCCCATGATAAAAGCTTTTGTTAATATGGTTAAAACTCAATTTTCTACTGTTGTTAAAACTGTTAGAGGTGATAATGCTTTTGAGTTAGGCCTTAGCAAAGGAAGCTATTCAATTCTTTCAAGATGAGGGAATACTTCATCAAACTAATGTTAGAAACACACCTGAACAAAATGGAGTGGTTGAAAGAAAACATAGACATCTCCTTGAAGTTAGTAGAGCTTTACTTTTTCAATCAAACCTTCCCATTTCCTTATGGGGGCATTGTCTTCTTGTTGCTACATACTTGATCAATAGATATCCTTCCACTGTTTTGAGTGGCAAAACACCTTATGAAAAGTTATTTTGTAAAAAGCCTACATACACTCATCTTAGAGCTTTTGGTTGCTTGTGTTATGTTAGCACTCAAAAACCTGGTAGAGATAAGCTTCAACCTAGAGCTCAAGCATGTGTCTTTTTAGGATATCCCATTGGACAAAAGGCTTACAAAGTTCTTGAACTATCCTCTAACAAAATCTTTACCTCTAGAGATGTTATTTTTCATGAAGACATATTTCCTTTTCATTTAACTACTAGGAAACACTTTGTCAACGGTCCTTTTCTACCTATTGATGTTCATGATTATCATGGTCTTCCATCTCATAATCTACCTTCCAATTCTTCATCTATTCATCATAGCAGTTTTCCTTTTGATTCTCCTACTGTTTCTCACAATGAAATAATAAATAATCCTACTTCTCCTATTGTTTCGAGACCTCACAAAAATATAAAAAAACCCAAGTATCTTGAGGATTTTGTTTGCAATTCTCATATTCAACAGTCTTATAATGTTTCTTCTAAGACTGAACATACTCTTCCTTCTATTGATTCCAACGATAGTCATATGATAAAATCTCATAATCATACCACTTATTTTTTTGAAAAACATGATCATACCACAAATCAAATTTTGTTTGAACCTCTTAATTATGAAGAGGCTGCTAGAATACCTAAATGGCAATTTGCTATGCAACAAGAGTTTGATGCTCTTATTGCTAATCATACTTGGGATTTGGTGATTTTACCAAAAGATAAGAAACCTATTGGATGCAAATGGGTATACAAGATTAAGTATAAGGTAGATGGAAGTGTAGAAAGGTGCAAAGGAAGACTTGTGGCAAAAATGTTTACACAAAAAGAAGGGATTGATTATAGAGAAACCTTTTCTCCAGTAGTTAGAATGACAACAATCAGATGTTTAGTCATTGTTGCTGTGAAAAATGGTTGGAATTTATATCAATTAGATGTTAACAATGCTTTTCTTCATGGATGGTTAGAGGAAGAGGTTTACATGGTTCCTCCACAAGGATTAGTTCTTTCACATGCTAATCAAGTTTGTAAATTGAAAAAATCTTTATATGGTTTGAAACAAGCTTCAAGACAATGGAATCAAAGATTAACAAAATTTTTGTGTTCCCATGGTTTTGTTCAGTCAAAGGCAGATTATTCTCTGTTCACACAACATGAGAATGGGTTGACAATATTTTTGGTTGTATATGTTGATGACTTGATATTAACCTGGCGGCAATCTTGGGGGGGATCATTTCCATCAAGAAATCTCTTGATGAAACTTTCAAAATTAATGATTTGGGATTATTAAGTTTTTTTCTTGGAATGGAGTTCAAATATTTGAAGGATGGTATTTTTATTCATCAAAGAAAATATGTAGTGGAATTGTTAGTTGAATATGGTTTTAGTTCAAGCAAATCATGTGTTAGTCCTCTTGATCCAACACAGAAGTTGAAGGCAAAAGAAGGAGAAATATTTTCCCGATGTTGAAAAATATAGAAGGCTTGTAGGTAAGCTAAATTACCTTACTAATACAAGGCCCGATATTTCTTTTGTAGTCCAGCAGGTAAGTCGGTATTTACAAGAGCCAAGGGTTCCTCATTATAAGTTTGTTCTACACTTATTGAGATATATCAAAGGCAATCAAAATCTTGGCATTTACATTAATAAATCATCCGATTTTATTTTGTCTGCTTATTCCGATTCAGATTGGGGTGCTTGCCAAGACTCTAGAAGATCAATAACAGGATATTTGGTATTTCTAGGAGGTTGTTTGATCTCTTGGAAGTCTAAAAAACAACCTATTGTTTCATTATCCTCAGTTGAAGCATAATACAGGGCTTTGAGTAAGACAACAATAGAATTAGTTTGGATAAAAGGGTTACTTGGAGAATTATGTGTTGATGTTTCATCACCTATTAATATCTGTATTGATAGTCAAGCTGTTATTCATTTGGCTAGAAATCTAATACATCATGAAAGGACTAAACACATTGAATTGGATTGTCATTTTATTAGGGACAACATTGTGGATGATCTTATTCAATTGGAGCATGTTTCTTCTAAAGATCAATTGGTAGATTTTCTTACTAAGTCTTTGACTAGTTCTTTGCATACTGATCTACTTTGCAAGTTGGGAGTTTCTTTTGCAACACTCTCAAAATTGAGGGGGGTGTTGAAAGTACTTAGAGATTAATAGTAGATATTTTATTTTAATATTTTTAGTTGATTTTCTTTATATATATACAAATGTATTGGTTTCCGATTCAATTAATAAAAAATATCACTTTCTCATTTCTTTACTTTTTCCCTTTCTTTTCTTTCTTTCTTTTTTTTCTTTCGATTCAGATTGGATCAAATCTTTTCAATTCTCGATGCTTCTATGTGAAAATGTGGAAGGAAATTTAAGAATGCGGGCAGAGGGGATTATTTTTTTTTTTTTTTTGGTTGGTTATATATATTATATATTTTTTTTTTTTTTTTTTATTGGGATATAAAAAATAGTCTAAATATTTAATTGTCAATTTATATCAAGTAGTTGATTGTGAGTTTTGTTTGACTCATAGTAGCGGCTAGGCCTTGCGGAATGAGTTTACAACCCGATTTGGGCGAGATTATGTTCCCTTAGGAAATATTTTATTATGATGGTATATAAAAAAAAATATTTAATTTTTGCAACTAGCGGAGAGTCGAACTCACATATCACCGATGAGCTAGACATAATTGGGTGTTTATATTTGAAGTAATTTAAATATATAGTTAATCTCTCCACTTCTTTGTTGGTCCATATTAATACTAGTGACTCGATTACGATATCAATTGATACCAAATTTTTTTTAAAATATTTTAATAAAATAATTATATATAAATAAAAAATAAAATATATGTCATAAATAATGATAATTAATCAAAATTATAAAATTATAAATATATATTAAAAAAAATTATAAAATCTAATATTTAATAATATTTAGTATTATTAAACTTCAATTGAAACTCAAAGACTTTTTAAAAAATTATCTAAAACAAGAGTTTCACTTCAAAAACTAATAATATATATATATATATATAATCAAACTACAAAATATTTCAACATGTTTCTAAATTATATATTTAAACACGCACACATTACTTCAAGATAACAAAATTAGAAGATAACAAAATACAGCTAAAATGTAAAAACTAGCAAGTATATATATATATATATATATTATAGATATAGGAGCCACTAATATATATTTTTTTTATCCACTTAGGGCGCCCGATGTCTCACCTTTTCAGTAAGACTAATCCGGACTCGGTCTGCAATGTGCTCGTAAAGTCCGACTCTTACTCGAGAGGAAAGGTCTAACCCAAAACCTTTAACATGACACTTTCTATTTCAAGAGATTCGAACCCCGAATCATCCGCTAATATATTACATGTAGGCTAAGTTATTCCAACGCCAAGATCTTCAACTGAAACGCAATTGGTGATTAACTCCATTTCCGGTGAAGAAATATGCAGATTCTTTATGATTCTTGATACATTTGTTTTGATCTGGATAAGCTGATCATAAACACACCATGGAAAACTAATGTAATGATCTCGTTTCAGTCCCTCGTTATAGCAACCCCAGTAGTTAGGATGATATGTAACATGATACCAAGCAGATGCTTTTTGATCTGCATCCTCTGAATCACTGTCTTTCTTGAACCACGATATCGCTTCCTTCCTCAATGATCTCACAGCCATACAAACATCTTCTGCATCTCTTCTACGGTCAAAAGATTTGGACGTTTTCATGATACCACCACTCAATATTTCAGCTTCACTTTTTATGCCATAGTAATCCATCAGATTTCCTAGTTTACGATCATACTCATCCTTTAACTCAATAGCTTCATCGATGTAATCTTCAAATCCAGGAACTTCCATGTCAGGATCGTATGATTTCATGGCTACTTCTTTTGTAAAGGGCATAATAGAGCTTGTATCTGGTGCAATGTCTTTCACTTGTCTGAAAAGTTTTCCAATGACATTGTTTGATACGTAAGTGGTCTTATCAGGCTTTTCCATGAAATCAGGATATTCTTTGGCACGTAGATCAGATGGTATCTCAGCTGGAACACCAGTTTTGGGAAAGTCAACTGCAACAGAGAACAGCTTTGCAAGCTTTATACAAGGTTCACTAAATGCCTTCTTTGGTTCCTTGTCTGCAAAGACTGTGTGTGCATTTGCAATGATCCCTAAACTGTCGTTCACTATATAGTTGGTAAAATACTCCTGAATTTCCTGCAACAAGGGAAATAAAAATCCCTAAGCTGTAGTTCACTATATATATATATATATATGTGTGTGTGTGTATGTCATTAAAAGGGATAGACATGTTTCCAGAATAGAGACTGGTGAATAATACCATTCCATCTAATATATGCAAGAATGCAAGAATAAAAATGCCATCTTTATTTCTTTTTCAGTACGAGTACCTCAATGGTAACTTCATGGTCCATTTGCGCAGGCTTTGATGGTGTGTAATCCATCGGTGAACGTTGACGTCTTGGAATCAGGTCGGGATCCCAACAGACAAAGTAAATGTCTCCATCCAAATCACTCCCGGAACATTCATTTGGGTGAGGCCTGTTAAACAATCAACAAAAAGAATAGTTTAATAATTTGTAAATAAATTTATGAACAAATCTTTTCATTCAGCATAGAGGAAAGAGTGAAGAAACTAAAGCAAAAAAAACAATTTACTGATTTACCTGTTTCCTTTCCGAGGAAAGACAACACAGTCCATCATATGATGCAACGCTGGAACATTAACAGCCTTTAAAACACGAATATCACCTGGATGCAAGCATGGATTCTTAGCAACAACAACTTTTCCTTCAACAACTTTTCCTTCATCAAAAATCTGCTTCCTTCCAGCACCAGAGAACTGAACAAAAACCTCACCATATTTCAAAGTGTTTGTTTCATCAAGGCATCCCATCATTGACCTTCCATTGGGAATATATATCCTTGTCTTGACTCGTAAGTCAAGTAACTTCGATGCTCGGAATGCCTGCAGCATCATCGAGAGAAATGGTTCAGAATTAGGCTTATAACCACACTTAAGCATTTCTCTGAGAATATTTGTATTCTCTCTGGGAGCCATTAATTCTAATGCCTCCTGAGCCTTCAATGGATCAACGAGTATCGCATCCAACTGGGAAACAGCTTTTCTTTGCTTCTCCTCAAATACATCGTCCTTGACCCCGAGGGTAGACAAGAGAGTGACCAATTGGCGGTTCAGAAAACAGGGTTGATATTTGCTCCATGCCAGCACATCTAACTTAATATTTAGAGATTCGTATTTCTTCATGCTATCTCTCAGTGACAACTTCTTTGATGAATTAGGATCAACAGCCACAACACCTTTGAAACCACCATATCGAATTTGAAAAGCTGAAGGAGTAAATTTTTTCAGGCCACATTTTATGGCAACTTGCTGTGCAAATTCAGCAGATATTTTACCAATACCATCAGAAAAAACATATCTTTCCTGTTTGTATGTCCTAACTATATCATCAATCATTTCAATTTCATCCCTTCTAACACTGAGTGTTTCTGTTGAGGAACTGAACGATTGACCAAGCCTGGCAGCATATTTTGCCACATTCGTAATCTCACTAAAATCACCCATCCATGTTCTTATATCAGAAGCAGTAAGCCCAGGTCTTGATGCAAACATCCAAGCAGAACTTTCCCTCAATTGACTAGATGAAAATGCCAGAAATTCAAACTTCTTGTCTCCAATCACTATGCCATTTTTTAGTATTGACAAAACTCTGTCGTAAATTTCTGTTGTTTTTTTCTCATTCCTGGAAGTGATACGAGGCAACAAGTCAGTGGAAAACATTCTCTCCCACTCCTCATCAATAAACGAGACACGAAGAAAATTTTCTAAGTCTTCTGAATAGTGGCGCAACACACGATTAGACAAATTAATCTCTGGACCACAGAAATATACTTTGCATGGTGTTACTTGCACTCTGTACACATATACCAGACCATCATCCAAAGAAATAGTCGGTGACTTTGGAACCTTTTGAAGACTGATGTACTTGGCATACTGCTCTGTCAACCACCTGGCGGGCTCATAGCAACACTCCTTCAAATTGAATAAAGTTTCCAAGGCATTCTCTATGTATCTAATATCAAATCTGCAGGGATCAATTAACTGAAAAAAATTATCATCCAGCTTTGGTCCGGGCAGACATCCATTCTGTACCAGGGAACAGATCTTAAACACAATCCTATAAGGCAGAGAAAATACTCGGGGAGGATGAATTATAGGAACTAAACCCAAACTGTGTGAATAAGATGAACAACCTCCCAAACCAAATTGGCTCTCACTTTCTTTATACCATGGAAAATAATCCGCAAACGTTGGAAGTTGAATACCATGAGGAAGTTCTAAACATATACCAGAAGATTGCCCAATGTAGGAGGCAGTGAAGTCCGTTGTTCTAACCCATTGATCATCTTCCATGACATATTTATAAGCAGAGGTAGAAGTATTGACTTGTTTGAAGATTCGTGGTGCTGCAAATAGCTGATTCACCAAGATTGCACATGTCAAAAACCAGTTATTTCATATATAAAATGTTAATCCTAGTAGCATATATTTGGAGCTATAAAATTATGTATATTTTTCATTTCGGAGAGTGACAGTTCTAATCCTAGTACATGATAAACATTCATAAGAGAAATCTAAGTGAAAAGGACCATCATTGTCCACACAAGCATTCTAATAATAAGTTTAGAATACATATAATATTCAATCACATTGAAACTAAGATTTACACTGTAAGCACAAGAGAGGGACTAATGCCAGTTGAAGAAAAATGCTTCAAGTTATCAAATTTATGCCAGTAAATGTAAACCACTCATGTCCAAGGCTTCAACTATTTCAATGCCAATGCCAAAGGTCTCATGTTATCATTCAAAGACAATAACTCAATAAGGTAAATATATGGAATAAAAAACACTAACAAATTTGGGAAAGCTAACCTGTATTACTAGAAACTTTGCAGACTGAAGTTGTGGACGATGAAGAACCATCTCCCATATACTTTGACATAAGAGCTCAAGCTTATACATGACATCACCAACACTAAGAAAAAAGTAGATCATGTTCATCCCAATGCCAAATTTAACTGTAACATCGGCTGCCTTCCATAACACAGCAAATTTATTATTGGATACCTGGCATCCAAAGTTCAATACCAAGCCTTCCATGGTATGCCTGTATACTAGAGGCCTTGGAACCATATCAATGTCCATGCCTTGAGCTTTCAAATAAGAAGTACCATAATGAAGTAGTCGTCCAATTGCCATGGAAATAATAATATCAGAACAGTTACTATTTGTGAATTGGACTCTGGCATATGCTCTTCGCCCTCGTTTGGACTGTTTAACCTCCAAAGCATATATAGATCCTTGGCCAGTATACTTTTCTAGAAGATCTTTAACTACTTCCGCAGTCACAAGGAACGGAAAACCAGATACTTGAATAGTTTTACCCATAGTAATCACTGCAGTTTAAGTATCAAACACCTAAATCATGAACTTTGGTTAGTTCAGTACCCAATGCAACTTGTGATATGAGTTATATGAGAAATCAAAGTCCAGTAATATCCAGAAAGCAAATAAACACAGCCTTACCACCCCCACCCCCTCAAACCCCTGATGTCTGCAGTGGCCAAACATATACTTTAAGCAGTAAAAGAAAAGAAATATATCATTTTACGTCTGCTCAGCCACAAGAAAAGACACTCCAAAAACTTAATTTTGATAAAGATCACTGCATTTCAATTTTCTCTAGAGGAAAATGTGGTCAATGTTTAGGCATATGGATGAAAGAGGAAAAGATTAACTGCACATCCTGCCTGAGAAACAGTACTAAAATTTTAGGAAGATCAACCAAATAGCACTCTGACATAGCCTTTTCTCATCAAAAAAAAAAAAAAAAAAGAGAGAGAAATCAAAAACTCTAGCACAGAAAGGAAATTGAAATAAAGATACAGGAAGTGCCCCTTCTCTCTGGTCTCTGCTCAAGCAGAAAAGACTCAACATAAATTATAAGCAGACAGAAAAGAGAAGGAAAAAAAAAAAAGAAAAAAGACTCCCATCTTTTTTTCCCCTCTTTCTCTTAAGTAACAACAGAGAAACTAAAACTACAGTTTCTCCAAGAATACGGAAATAGAACGCAAACACAACTTACCCCACCCCGAATAACTTATAAAGGAGAAGAAAGCTCCCAGAAAGAAAAACAGTTGCAAAATTCAACATAATGTATACTCCAAGAAATTCTTGATCATGGTAAATTTTGTGTCAGAGAGAAACATTCAGTACAATCCCATTAAAGAATAACAGAGCTTATCACATGATCATGAACAAATAAGGAAAAAAAGAATTACAGGTAGATAGAGAAAGATTTACCCGAGACAACGAAAAGATTTCAACTTTGAATATGTGCAGATGGAATTCTCTCGTATGCATATATCTATATATATACACAAAGAAAGTGAGAGAAATCATTGAGGACTGTTCGTGGACTAAGAAAGAGTGAGTCTGAAGTTCAGAAGTCAAGTTTTTAGTCAAACTTTTTTCTATATAATTTGGATGTATTTTCTCAATCTTTTCGGTCTTTCACATGGAAAGTTGAAGAATAAAGGAATTATTATTCCTTTATTTCAAGAATAATTATATATATATATATATATGTATGTATATGTTGGGGGATCGATGGATGGGAAAATAACAAACAAATGAAAACAAACTTATGCGCATAAGAATCATGAGAAAGAAAAATTGAAAAAGAAGGAAAAAGCCGAAAGCCAATTATCTATCTCATATTCTTTCCATCGTATGAAGTTTCATAGTAAAAAAACTTGCATGCCAAGCAACGGTAATAGATATGTTAATATGTTTATTTTTTTGAATTAATATAATTTATTTTATTAAAGTTTTTTTTAAAAAAAAAAACAAAATAGTACAAGGTCCTTCGTTTGATACAATAGAAAAATGCATTGTAAAATTACACGAGATCGATGATTCAACACTTGCTCTGAGCATAATGTACAATGAACTCAAATTACCGAAGTCATAATAATTCTAAAAATTAAATGATTCTAACTAAAGAAACAAAAACAAAATAGCCTTACAATAATTGAAGTATTGTATTTTTTAAAAAAAGTTTTGATTGATATTATTTGAGAAAAGATAAAATAAAAATTATGATATTTATAATATTTTTTAAATAGTTCTTTTACCTTTACTTGAGGGGCAAGAGGAATTATTCGGTGTAGAATAAAATGTTTTTGGTCAGTCTTTTCCTTGTCTACTTCTAGAATGTTCTTATGTGATATCCAAATGAATGGATTTTATCTAGAATCTTCTAATGAACAGATGGTTATGGATTACTAACTTCAAAACTAGGCAAACTTGGTGTGTGTGCATTTGTTTTCTAGAAGATTCTTGATGCTTCTATGAGAAAATGTGGAAGGAAATTGAAGAATACCGTGGGAACTGGTGATTGTACATATACATAATATGAATGTGTAATGATATATAAGAATGAGTCAAAATACTCATAATCAACTCGGGTATCTCTTTTAGTGCAGTGAGAATAATGCCAAATAATTAATTGTAGATATTGTCGGACCTATAGTCATGACACGAGCTTGCAAGTCCGAATCGTGACAGTTGGTACGAGAGCGAGTAGCTAGTCCGAACTATGAGAACTAATTGCTACACCCAAGGGGTGAAAGCCACCTCTAAAATCTCGGACGTCTACTAATTGATCTTAGGTTCAAGCTAATTATGTTCAGTTGAGCCTAGTGATGATATTAAGCCTTAAGGGAGGTGAATGTGATACCCCATCCCATATTTATAAATAATATGAATGTGTAATAGTATATAAGAATGAGTCTAGGTGCTCATAGTCAACTTAGAGTATTCTTTTTTAGACAATGAGAACAATACCAAGTAGTTAATTATGATATTACTAGGTTCATAGTCGCCGCACGGACTTGCAGGTCCGATCGTAACACATACACACAAGATATATATATATATATATATATATATATGGAAAGTATTACATGGAACTATGAGGTTGAGGAATCGTACCCCAACTTATGTATGTAAATTTGACTCAAATCTTTTACCACAAAAAAATCAATCCGACTTTAATAGAGATACTGTCAGCTTAAAAATATACATATATAAAAGCAAAAGATGAAAATCTCCCCCCAACCCCATATCCCCTTCCCCTACTGTAAACTTTCTACCATGATTAATCATTACTATGAAACTTCTTGCTAGCAACTATTCAAGGCACTTTATTGATGTTTATTCAGATTGTATTATACACAAGAAACAGAATTCTTCATTGCACGAATTATTGCAAGAACTGCAGAATCTATTTGTGAATAATATATTATCCCCTTGAGGCAAAAGAAATACAAAACTGAGCTACAAGATTCAACATGATGGTCTGCTAAGACTGCAAAAAACCCTAAATCTTACCATGACTGCCATGTTTGACAATTCTCTCTCTATACTCCACCGGATGTTAAGAAACATTTCTTTACCTAAGTAACATTTCTGCAATCTGAACAGCATTAAGAGCAGCTCCCTTGCGTATTTGATCACCACAAACAAAGATGTCCAAACTGTTAACACAGAGAGGTTTTAGGTTATAGGACAAAAAACCAAGAATAAGGCATACCATCCAGATATACAATCCAATTCTAGATAAACTATTACCCATAATCTCCATCTTGTGAGACATCCCGACGTATTCTCCCAACTGCAACATCATCTTTACTTGAAACTTCAAGTGGGGTGGGGAAGCGATTAGCTGCCCGGTCATCAATAACAACAACGCCAGGAGCATCCTTGAGAATATCTTTTGCAGTTTCCTGAACAATAAACCGATTAGCATATTGGAGTGAAAAGTTTTGACAATAAAACATAATTCCAGAAACAGAGAAGTATTACCTCATCAAGGGGATTCTCAAATTGGAGATTTACACTCTCGGCATGTGCACGCATAACGGGAACTCTGATGCATGTTGCAGTGACCTTCACATGCATGTCGTTCTACATAACAAAAGTCAAAATGATGTCATTGATTTACAAATTAATGTATTGGATACCTTCTAAATCAAAGGATACCAGTTGACAAGTAACTGATGCCATGTGAATAGTAAGTACTAACCCATATTTTTCTTGTCTCTTTCACTAACTTCATTTCCTCCTCATTGTAGCCATTTGAAAGAATTGGAGCATTATGCGAAAATAGATTAAAGGCATACTGCAGTTTGGAGGGAAAAAAAAAATGAACACATTCAAAAGTGAGAAATCTAAAATGATGATCTTGACGAGGTTATCATTTAGATTGGAACAGATCTAATGGGCAAACCTGCTGTTTGAAGATATTACAAGTTGGGTCCTTCCCATCTAAAACCTATAGATAAAAGCATTTGTGTAATTAAAAATGGAGAAAAGGAATGAATGATCATCTTGTTCAAGTAGCTAAGGATGTCTAGAAAGATGAAAACCTCACGAGTTTGTAGCTCAAGCTCTTCCATTGCAGCAGCTCCAGCACCACTTGCTGCCTGATATGTACTGACCACCATGCGTTTAACCTGCATTGTTCACATAATTCAAACATAATTCACAAAACAACATGGCAAATTTTGAACTCAATATAAGACTAAGTTAGCAATCAAACCAACATATATAAATGACTGTTCCTCAGTAATATAATAAGATGGATGAAACATTTTTAAACCAAAAAGATACATCTACAAAACAATATGCCATCTTAACACTCCCTCATAGTAGACCTACATAATGAAAAAATCATCTCAGAAATTTATCAAAAAAAGGTAAACTACATGACATGATCATCTGGAATCGCATAAAGTTTAAGATTTATGCAAATTAAAATAGGCATAGAAAAAGAGAATTCTAAATTCAACACATTCCTCCTAAATACAATGAAACAAACTAAAAGGGGTAAAAACATAATGCTTTCCATATCCAACTAGATTTCAAGCACATCCCTATGGTCTGAATTAAGAATAAAACTACAGTAACTGAAGGGAAACAGGACACAAGCCCTTAAGTATAGATCCAAAAAACCAATTTACAGACCTTCTAAGTCATCCGCCAATCAGATTTAAATTTCAAACTAAAGTAGAACCAAGTCGAACTTCTCCATTTCTAATGAACCCTTTTTAAAATTGAACCATTACACATTCTAGCCATAACTACCATTTGGAAATGATCTCCCTAAAAGCTTCTGAACCAAAAAGAAAAGAAAGATCAAAATTTTTTCCTCACATTAAACACCTCCATTTTCCACTAACCATCAATATCCTCCTCATTTTTGTCTCACATAAGCCACCAAGAATCCAAGAAACATCAAATTTTCTTACCTTAGCATGGCGATGCAGGGGAGTTGCGGCCATCAAGCAAATGATAGTGGAACAATTAGGATTTGCAATCAGCGCTCCTTTCCCTTTCCCCAGCTTAATATGGGCCATAGCTTCTGGATTAACCTCCGGGATCACCAATGGAACCCCTTCATCCATCCTAAAAGCAGAGCTATTATCCACAACAATGGTCCCATTGTCCGCTGCCAAAGGACCAAATTTCTTACTAATAGAGCCACCAGCGCTAAATAGAGCAATATCAACATCCTTAAAGCTATTCTCTGTGAGTTCCTCAACAGTATATATATTATCTTCAAATGTCATTTGTTTCCCAGCAGACCTTTTACTGGCCAGCAGTTTAAGTGATCTGTAAGGAAAATTACGATCAGATAAGACCGACAGAAACTCTTGACCTACCGCTCCCGTGACTCCGACAATGGCTACTGACGGCGCATTTTCAGTTAGGGACATCCGAACGGGAGAAACGGAAGCGGGACATCGTATTTTGGGGGTTTTGACACGGAAAGCGGTGGCGTTGTGAAGGAAACTGCTCTGGTAGTGGTGGTGGCGCTGAAGAGACAACATTGAGGAAGGATTCATTTTGGCGGCAGCGGCGGGGCGGCGGCGGAGGAGGAGGAGCGGTGGCGGCTGGAAGGGAGGGTATAGGGTTTTAAGTTCGGAAGAAATGATAGGATGACTGACAGTAAATTGGTGTGGGGAAGATTTAAAATGACAGGTGTCAGCACGTCGAAAATTTAGAAACTGTGGTTTCTTTAATTGGAAGTTCTGTTAGATTTGGTTTTCAGCCCATAGGAAGAAGAGTATGGTTTAGAAAATGGAATTCTTGTCAAAAAAATTTAAGGTTGTATTTTGTACAAAAATTTATTGTAAAATTACTATAATAATAATATAATAAGACAACAACTAAAAGAATCAAAATAACATAATATTTGTGATCGGGGAACGCCTCTCGATCCTTCCACACGTGCTTGGTGAGCCTATTTCCCGTTGAAGTGTCCTGCAAAAAGGTCAAATGTCGGGGGTGTGTTCTCAACGTTGACTCTCTGACGGTTAAGTCAGTCACAAATAGAAGCAAATGGGTGTCGGGTGGTCAGTCGGAATGTGGGATCCGGCAGGCCTAACTAAGCACTATGGTGTATCAAAGTGAGTCCGAACACTTGTATATTTTGTGTATTTGACTTTCACTTAGTTTGTGTGTGAGTGTGTTATCGTTTTATGAAGATGGGTGGTCAATCGGGAAGTGACACCTAGAGTGGTCCCTTAATGACAGTTCTAAAATGGTGGCTCCAAATAGTGTCTATCGGGTCAGGTGCATTTAATGTGGAGCTCAATGAGAATCTCCTTGTCGGAGATCATGCCTTAAGCATGTTTGCTCTAGTCGTCGGTTGGTCCTCGAAGTTCGGGATCACGTGGGTCCTTCGTGGAATCCACCTCGAATGGCCCAACCTACGTGGATTATATAGGACTTCAATTGCTCTCAACTTGTATATTTTATATTGTTGTATCAAAACATACAAACTACCTTCTATTTATAGGATGAAATATATGTAATTTATATACATATATACATACAAATATAAATATATACATAACTCTCCATTATTCTTAAAAAGTTACAAAATTAATTACATGGAGGTTATATGAAGATAGTGGAAGCAGTGAAAGCTTTAAAGTTATGGACATACAAATATAATGGAAGTCATAATAAGATAAATTTTTTAAAGGGTTTTTTTACTAAAATTAAATTTTAAAATAGATATAATTGATAGATTTATAATCCAATTAGACTTGATCGGTCACTAATTATTTAAAATATTTGAATCTTACATTTTTTTTTTTGTTATACCCGATATCCGAAGTTATTACGATTCCAACTAATTCACAGAATCTAACTCTTACTCGGGAGGAAAGTCACATTAAGTCTTATATAACGCTTACAATAAGTGTCATACTATCGAATTCATGTAACATTTACAATGTTAAATGTAAATGCGTTTTTCTATTTTGTAAGTAAGGACTTAAATAATTAAGAAAGTCGACTATGTGCTATCCAAGAGTTTATTCTATAATTTAGAATACAATTGGTCAGACACACACACATATATATATTTTATCAATTATATTAATTTTAGAAATTCATCAACAGTTTTTCGATACATTAATTAGTTAGAATGACCAGTTTTATGAATATTTTAAAATAATAAAAATAAAATTAAAGGCATATATGAAGATAAATATATATATATATATATATATATATATATATATATATTATAATATAAAAGACCAATTGCACGAACAAGTTCAAATATATAACAAGTGAATATTTATTAATTAAAAGAAAAGTTCTATAAATAAATAAATAATTATTATTTAATTTAGAAAAATGGAAAAAAAATTTTAAAAAAATTATGTGAGTCAAAAAAAAAAACAAAACTATTATCGGAAAGGAGGCTTGAGTTCATCTTCTTATTTTAACAATAATCTTTGTGATTCTTGCGTGAATAAAAAATCTCAAAGATAGTCTACGAAAAACATAAAAATTGAGAAAAGAGTCAAGATTAAGATTTTGTATAAATGTTAATTCTTCTAAAAGAAGGAAAAAAAACTTTAATCTCTAGAGATCAAAGAAAACTCTTGTATTTAAGAGTGAAATGTGATAATAAATAAATAAATAAATAAGAAATAGACAAAATAGTAAAAAAAAAAAACGAAAACAAATGTAGAAATAGTAGGAGTTAAACTTCTCTCTTGGTCGGATAAAATGAAGATAAGAAGAGAGGACTTGCAGGGTGATGTGGCCTCCAATCTCCAATCGCCTTAGTCTCAATCCTCAAGATCTTCGTTCCTATAAAAAATAAAGAGCTAAAACGGAGATTGCACTACGTGAAGCTCCTCCGATGCGTGAGTCAGAAACAAAACGAGAGGAAATGCTAAAAAGACTAGGGTTTTTTAGAGAAGAAATTCACTTATCTCCTCGCATTGTTTGATTGTATTTATAATGATATCCGATTTCCTAATCCGAATAAACTTCTCAATACCGATTAAGATATAATCATCATAATTGAAGTGAAAATTCCACACAAGATACCAAATCTTCTTGAACTAAAGTTCTTTTCTGCGTTTTTTGTGCGGTTATCACTTTCTAAATTCTATACAAAATTTAGATGGAAATATATGGTTGTAATTCAATCCTGAATTAATGATTGTTTATATTTGGATCATTAGTTAGCATAGATTAATATTGAAATATTCGATTGTAAACTTAATTATATGAAAAAAAAATCATTACAAAAATTAATTATAATTCATTTATAAACACTTTTTTCGAATAAAAAAAAAAAAAAATTCTTACTGAACTATATTAGCTTGACTAAAATGGCTCCAACACAAATTTTACGTAACATTTTAGAATAATTCCAACCTTATCAAAATATGTGAGGCTAATAATTACTAGCAGCACATATTTTACGTATATATAAACCCTAATCAAGCAATAATATTTTCCCTTCACTACTGCAGCAAATTTTAACATCACAAACCAGTGCAACTACATTGTGTGGGCAGCCGCTGTTCCCGTAGGCAGTAAGCCATTCATTTTTTAAGCATAATTTTAAAGGGAGTTTCAGAAATTTTTAAAAAAGTTTTTTGAATGATTAGTCATTTAAGTCCCACATATTTAATTTTTTTTTGTAAATTTATTCTTAATTAATTTTAATTAAACATCTTCGTCTTTAATTTTTTGGAATTCACTATTTTGATTCTTTACTGTTAGAGAATCTTACATTAATTAGATTTATATTTTAGATATTATATTTATTTTTTAAATATTTAGATATCTTATCGTTTTGGGATGCAGATTATTTGTTTATATATATATATATTATTAATGATAAGAAACATGACACGATCAATATTTCAGTGGTATATGGATACCAGAACTACTTCTCACATAACTTTTGATGGAGGTAATCTTACGTCTTATTTCAATTTGAGCACTACTAATCGTAATATTACGGTTAGGAGTGGTCATACAATTCCTGCTTTTGGTTGTGGAAATACTTCTTTACCTCCTCCTCATCCTCCTCTAACTTTACGTAATGTCTTACATGCTCCCCATTTAATTAAAAATCTTATTTTTGTGCGTCAATTTACTATTGATAATAATGTTTCTGTTGAATTTAACCATTTGAATTTTCCGTAAAAGATTTTCAAATAGGATGCATTTAATGAGGTGTAACAGCTCGGGCGATCTATGACCCAGATGAATAAATCATCTCCATCATCTTTTGTTATCACTACTCAACCTCGGATGAATAATTCCTCTTCATCATGCTATCTCCTCACATTTATGGCATAACTGTTTAGGTCATACCGACGCTTCTGTCTTAAGATCTCTTCAACAACAACAATTAATTTCTTGTCTTCCTTTTCGCGATAATTTTTTTGTTTTGTCATTCGTGTCTCATTGGAAAACAAGTTAAATTACCTTTTCATAATTCTTTATCCTCAACTGCATTGTCATTTGATATTATTCATAGAGATATCTCATGTTCTTAGTTCAAGTGGTTATCGTTATTATGCTTTATTTCTTGATGACTTCACTAATTTTTTATGGACTTTTCCTATTGCTCACAAGTCTCAACTCCCTTTTGTTTTCTTTAATTTTCATAAATATATTTTTAGTCAATTTAAAAGAAGCATTAAAAGAATTTGATAATATTTTTTTACGTAATTTTTGTGTTTCCATAGGTATCCACCTCCATTTTTTTTTGTCCTTATACGTCTCCTCAAAACAGTAACGCTGAACGAAAAATTCGTACTATAAATAATATCATTTGCGCTCTCCTCACTCATACATCGGTCTCCCCCCCCTCGTCTTGGCTACATGCACCACACATGGCTACTATAAATATTCATCCTAATTCGATCATTAAGTTTAACATTCCAACCACCATCCTATATCATCAAGTCTCTCATACTCTCACCTTCGTATTTTTCGATATGTTTGTTATCTTCTTATTCCTTCTACCTCAAGAAATAAATTACAAGCACATTTTACTCTAATTAATGTTAGAGAAAGTTTAGATTTTTAGGGTTAGTGAAGGATCAAATCAGTCTATTGTTCAAAGATTGGGACCAAAATGGTTGATTAAAAAAAAAAAAAAAAATAAAAAATCAATTATGATCCCAAAAAAAAAAAAATGACATGAGAGACCAATTATGCAAAAAGTGAAAGCACGTACGACTTAAAGTGGCTAGTTATATAAGTCTTTCATTTGGTACAATGAGAAAGTGTGTTGTGAATGTTACACGAGATTAAGAGTTTTATATTCGCTATGAGCGATCATGTAAGAGTTAGGGTAAAATCTTTCTCCGAGTAAGAGTTGGACTCTACAAGTGCAACGAGTTCAATCTAGATTAATTCTATGTGCAAATTGTCGGAAAAATAAAATAATTAGTTAGAAGGACCAAGTTTATGAATTTTATTTTTAAAAAAAAATCAGAGGACCAATAATTAGTAGATCTATATATATATATATCTTATATAAAAGACCAATTGCAAGAACAAGGTCTAGATAAATGACTAAAATGATTGATTTGGACTAAATTTATTATGTGTATATATATATGTGTATATATATATATATATATATATATATGTGTGTGATGAGAAATATATAGAAAAATAAGTGATACCAACTAGAATATAATCATCATAATTGTAGTGAAGACTTGAAAAATCAACTTATGAGAGAATTCCACACAAGATTCCAAATCTTCTTGAACTAAAGTTCTTTCTGCGTACGTTTTCTGTGCGGTAAGAACTTTCTAAATGCCATACAAAATTTCTATCGAAATGTATGGATGTAATTCAACACTCTTATTGGTCCAAGTGGAAGGAGTTTGATTCTCATCTGCAATATCTCAAATTCAAACCTTGCCCCTAGAGAGACATGTGTAGGGAGAGTTTCCCCCCAATAAGGGTCTAATGCAGCTCAACTCTAGATTAGATGAGGCCCAAAGTAGCTACCGGATACGGATAAATTACCATAAAAAAAATGTGCATGATAACTCCAAGCCGCAAGTGAGTTGGTAAGGAACTCTCCTAGCTTAAGTGAGATTGAAGGTTAAAACCTAGCTATAATTAACTAGAATAAGGATTTTTTCGAATAAAAATTAAACTGTCCAACAAAATATATATATATATATATATATATATATATATATATATTATTAAACTGTAGTAGCTTGACTAAAATGGCTCCAACACAAATTTTACCTAACATTGAATAATTCCAACTTCATAAAATCAAGACTATCAATATCAGTGAGGCTAACAGCACATATTTTACGTATATATAAACCCTAATCGAGCAATATAACACCACACACCACACCACACCATGGCCAAATTGATCACAATAGTACTAGTACTTTTCTTGAGTTCATCCATGATCATTCCCTTCACTAATGCAGCTACTTTCAACATCATAAACCAGTGCACCTACACTGTGTGGGCAGCTGCCGTTCCCGGAGGCGGTAAGCCGCTCGAGAGTGGCCAATCATGGGAAATTACCGTACCTCCAGGAACAGTCCAAGCTCGCATATGGGGCCGAACCAATTGCAAGTTCGATGCAAATGGTCAAGGCCCATGTGACACAGGAGATTGTGGAGGAATACTCGAATGTAAAGGCTACGGTAAACCTCCAAACACCTTAGCTGAATTTGCACTAAATCAACCTAATAACTTGGATTACATAGACATATCGAACGTGGATGGATTCAATATTCCCATGGAGTTCAGCTCCGTCACTCCTTGCCGGAATATACAGTGCAAAGGACCAATTAATGAACAATGCCCAGCTGATCTGAGAACGGCCGGCGGTTGTAACAACCCTTGCACGGTGTATAAAACCAACGAGTATTGTTGTACTGATGGACCTGGAAGCTGTGGACCGACGCCATTATCTAGGTTTTTTAAAGAAAAGTGTCCAGATGCTTATAGTTATCCTCAGGATGATCAAACGAGTTTGTTTACTTGCAATAGTGGCACCAATTATAAGGTTGTATTCTGCCCTTGAAAGAATATATATATATATATATATATATATATATATATATATATATATATATATAGGGTCATAATTTTATAGAAAAATAAATGACCCTTCTTGTAAGTTATGTTAATGGCTTACTGGAATTATGAATAAATTTGGACACATATATAATGTATGTGCTTTATTTATATCTTCTTTTTTATGCTCCGGATACTAGGTGGTCTAAAAAAAAAATTAGTGATTTTATATTAAGTTTTTCAGTCTAGATGAATACTCTAAATTTAATATTTTTTCTTTATTTAAACTTCCCTTTTTAAATATGTATAACTTCATTCATTCAATTTTCCTAGTAGATATTCCTTCATAAATATTTACCAACATTTAAGGGTCTTAGTCAATATTGAAGCATGTATCAAATTTAATGCTTTAAATGTAACTTTTCCTAATCTTGGAGGGTTGTTCCAAGTATAAATAAAGATATGCACGAAAATGAGGACTTATCACTCAGAATCCTTCCTTTTCTTGAGTGTGGCGTCTCAATATCATTCTTTTTTGTTTTTTTTCATTACAACCTTGATTTATAGATGAGTCGAGGCATCATTCTTGGTTCCAATCTGTTTTGGATTTAGGAATCACATCATTTGGTATCAGAGCATAAGGTTATTAAATCAGGTTTTGTTTTTTATCTACCCTTATTCTTATTTCTTAGTTGTTATTTCATTTTAATTCCATTTAAAAAAATAAAAAAATAAAAAATTCTTTTGTTTTCCTTCTAACCTTTTTGGTTATTTTATTCTCCCAAGCTGTTTTGTTTCTTTTGTTTTTATCCTCTCCTTCATCATACCTTTGTGTTCTTTCGTCTTTTTGACCTCCTTTTTAAAAAAAAAAAAAAAAAAATCAGAATTATCATATTTGATAGTGTGTTTTCTCTTTGTTCTTCAGAGAACTTTTTTTGAAACTTATCAAGATGTGAATCTTGTCTCATGACTTATCAAAGGAGTGATTAATCTTTGTAGCGTCGAACTTATCAAGTTTCTTGTGGCGTTCTAATCATGGACTTATCACTCACAATCCTTCCTTTTCTTGAGTGTGGTGTCCAAATATCCTTCTTTTTTGTTTCTTTTCTTTACAACCTGATTTATAGACGATTCGAGACATCATTATTGGTTCCAATCTGTTTTCGATTTTAGGAATCACATCATTATATATATAGAATTTATAAAATATACAAACTTTTAAGTAAATCTTCTAAATTTAAATTTACTGAGAGTTAGATTATAGGTTTATATATGTAGAGAGTAAAACTTTTATTTAAAGAAAACAATGAAGTACTTCATAAACGGTGAATGTAATATAATATATAAGAAGGGATATAATTAAGTACTTATAATCCACTCGAGATATTTTTTTAATATAATTATTACAATATCAAGAAGTTGACCATCAGCTCTGCTAAACTCATAGTTACAGACATGGGCCTATAGCTCCGGCTTTTGACACAAACTATAAATTACCACACCATTTCCTTTATAAGAACCTTCATTTTATTTTATATATATATGTGTGTGTGTGTGTTGAGCCCTCAAAACTCTGTGGATGGTTGATATCAGTAGTATAACATCTTTCATTTTTGCCTCTTGTTTTCTTATTTTGTTTTTCTTTATATCAAAGGTTTATTTTATTTTGTTTAAGGGGGAAAAAAAAAAGTGATTAATATTGGTGCAATGGAGAAATTGTAACATCTTGGATTGGTATGAATTTTGAGCTTCCACCATATTCTTCTGGCAAGATTTCTTCTCCAATCTCCTTAATTAACTCCTTCTTTTCATTTTCACTTCTCACTACAACAATCTGCCCACCAAAAAAAAAAAAAAAAAAAGCTAAAAATTGAATCTTGATGTGTATATATATATATATATATATCTTTTATTCAATATATATATATCTATATGTATGTGTATATAGATTGACTTTTTTTTAATACAATACATTGTGCGAGATTCTTTATCAATGTCTCTCCTCCACGCAGACGCAAACAATCCCGGCATATGCAGAAAGTAAGCCTTGGCTAAGCGCTCCGGGTAATAAGCCTACAAGTACATAATACTATTAGGGACATCCAATCTTATAAGATATATATATATATATATATATATATATACATATATCTTGAAATTTGACGTATCTTCGTTTCTACTGTGTCTCGAATTTATGATCTCTTGAAGTCATAAGTTGAGAGTATTATACTACATTAAATGCATCCCTATATGAAAATCCTCCATTTGTAGTCATGTGAGAGGTAACTCTGATACCATAATACAAAATATTCACCGCCAATATGGATAATTTTTCTATCACATACATGCATATATAATATATATATATAAAAAAATATATATATATATATAAGTGAGGCTGTTACACTACACTAAATGCATCTCTATCTAAAAATCCTCCATTTGTAGTCAAGTCATGTAAGAAGTAGCAAATACTATAATGCAAAATAATTACGGCGAATATGACTAATATTTTTATCACATACATGCATACACTTATATATATATATACATTAATCACTTGAAATTGTCACAATTAGCATCTCTCATAGCTTTTGATGAATGAAAATAATGAAATAAGTAAATAATTGAGTTAAATGGATACAATTAACTGTTGAACTATGAATTAGAAAATAATATCTTTTTGACATGATTATATATATATATATATATATATATATATATATATAGATATATATATGTATGTCTATATTGATGTGTAACATAGAACGATAATAATGAAAGAGACGATACCTTCTGTAATTGAAGGCTAGAAATAAAGCCACGAGGATCAATATTCTTATATGAAATCCCTTTTAGATCAATTATAGCAATCACCTTCTCATTCCCAATTTCTTTACCCTTAAAGGAGCTGAAAAATAATTAATTAACTTCAAAATTTAAATCAGAGAGAGAAAATAAAAAAAAAATGTTAAATAAATAAAAATGAAACTATACCTCGCAATTGTCTTGTCAAGTAAGTAAACCACAAATTCTGTAAAAAAAAAAATGTTAAATTTCATTGTCAACAATCAAAGACAAATATATGTATATATATTTATTATTATTAATTTCACTTATGAATAGTATATTTGTTAGTTCTGTTTGAAAATCTTCCTTACTTAACTAAGAAATAAATTTCTACAATCAATACACGTATTCTAAAATTTTTTCAAATGGTAATTTTAATGTGCAAAATAATATATATGTATATATTTATAAAGATTGACTTTGTATGGAAAATTTAAGATTGATGGTGATTGTTAAATAATTGAGAACTTGGTTGGTTGATGTAATTAATGACTGTTGACTAGTTATACATATATATATATATATATATATTTTTGGTGATCTAATATTCATTCGACTAATTTGGGAGGATTTATGGGAAGAGACTCTTAATACTACAATATATAGTTGAAATTATGATATAAAGTCTTTGTAGCATGTGTCGAATTCAAATCTCTCACTTAGTAGGTCAAGTGAGAGATTTAAGTAAGACAAATAAAATCAACTAAGATATCATTTATATATATATATATATATATATATTTTTTTTAAATTCACTATACTATTGGTTTGCTAACATTTTATTTGATTATATATATATATATAATTTATTCCTAAACTACCCTTCTCTCTTACATGGTAACACAATTGAGTGGTGGAGGAAATGGTGACACTTAAAAATTCAAGATAAGGCATGGAGTGAGTTCATGCATGCATGCAGTTGTGGACAGTCTTTTTCCAAGTATTGGGAGTTTTTTATTTTATTAATTAAATTCTTCAACTCCTCTCCCCCCCACCATTGACTCATTTAAAACTACCAATTAATTCACTTCCCAACAACCTTCCTGTATATATATATTTCATTAATTAATTAATTATTATTTACTATTTTGTCTAAAACTACTTCTTGTACTTATCAATATAAATATAATATATATATATATATATATATATATATATATATATATAAACTAATTCCAACCTGACTAATAGGGGTGGATATGGCTCGACTCCAAATTAGTTGAGCCTTAAAATAATTTTTGAACATGAATAAATTAACCACAAAAATAGAAATATATAATTACGAATTTGAATCATATTCCAAAGAATTTTTTTTTTTTTGTTTTTTAAATTTATATATACATATATATAATTTTAAGGTAAAAGTTGTATTCAAGGAATGTTAAATTCTACGCTATCTTGAGGCCGACATGTTTTGTGAAAATAAGATTGTATTTGAATAATTATTATTTTTTTAGTTTTTCTTTTACTAAAATTAATTTTTAGTTTTAGTTTTGATCTGTGTTTGGATTGTAATCTAACATATGTCAGAGTTGATCAATTATTTACTATGAAATTAGAAGATATGATGTATCGGCTATGACTTCTCTCACATATATTTCTATCAAATCAATAATTTTATCATTATTAAACCTATAAAAATTTAGTTTACCTAAAATAAAATCTTATCCAAACAATTATTCACGAGACAATTTTAATTAAAATATTAACCTAATAAAGGTGAAATTTCAATTAATTAACATATGGTTTATATATATATATAGAGAGAGAGAGAGGAGAAGAAAGGTGAGGGTAAAAAGGGAAATTTACTCTTGAATTGAACTTGATCCTTAGCAGGATGATGCCTGTTGGATTTTGCAAGCAAAACTGGAAAACCTTTCTTTGACAATCCCTGTAAATACACACACTTGGTTTCAAGTTCATTTGAAACTTCAGAATCAGGGATGAAACCTAAGGGAACAAAAGAATTCCTCCATTTCTGCCATTCTACGAACATTTTTGCTGCTTTTTCTGGGTTCATTGATTTTACAATCAAGAACCTCAACATCGTTTCATCACTATACTTCTGCAACAAACAAACCTCATGAACTCAGTCAAAAAGTCGTCTTTTCAATTATAATTCAAGAAATCATCAGTTCGAAATATGTTAGATATAAAAATACTTCGAGATTTTCATAAAAAGGAAAAAAAGACGTTACCTCAGTGGAAGAATGTCCCAGAATTTCAACTGATTTTCTCATCTGGGATACTACTGCTGCTTCTTGGCTTTTCTCCATTTTTGAGCCTCCTCTCTTTCTCTCTCTTTGATCTTGTAGTTCAAAAGAAACTATCGGTTTGGAATTTTAAATAGGTAAAAAGTTAGGGGTGTTTGCCATTACTTAATAAATGTCGGGTAGTTAGATAGCTAGGTATAAAAAAATATTTGAGTGTTTCCCTAAAATAGCCTTATTTTTTAAGAAATCTTCATAAATGATATTTTTTTTTTTTAGACTATCCGGTATTCGGGAGCTATTACGATTCCAACTCTTATTCGGAGGAACACTGCACCCCTGACTCTTACATGGCGTTCACATTAAGTGTCAAACTCTCTATTTCATGTACCATTTATACTATGTTTTCCTAATATGTTAAGTCAAAGCTTATAAATGATATACTTTTTGTATGCAAATTTCCTAACATGAAACATTAATTTCTTATATACATATACATATATATATATATATATATATATATATATATATTATTATGAATAGGAAAAAGTTAGGGATGTTTGGCAGGGAAGTACCATAACTTAATAAATGTCTGGTAGTTAGCTAGCTAGGTATAATATTTAAGTGTTTCCAATTAGCAAAAATAAATAAATAAATAAAATAAAATAAAATAAAATATTTGAGTGTTTCCCAAAAATAGCCTTATTTTTTCAAGAAATCTTCATAAATGATATATTTTTTTTCCTTTTTTTTTTTGTTAGATCATCCGGTATCCAAAACCATCACGACTCCGACTAATTTAAATTTTGTCGAAGTTACTCCTATAAAATCTAACTCTTACTCGGGAGAATGACACACTCTTACATGATAAAGTTTGAACATAAGAAAAACCAAACTTGTAAAACAAGTTATCATAAAAAGTCTTGTGTTTTGACAAGTGTTTCCTACAAAACGAACCATCATATGTATCTTCAATTTTATTTCTTTTTTTTCATGTTGTTTTCTTTTGAATCTTTAATTAATGGACAATTTTAGGCGTCACCTCATTATATATGTACAAAATCTTTGGCTGCCTTCTTCTATGGAAATATAGATTCGTAGTATTCTTCACGTCTTTTGTTTCAAGTTCTTGTCACTAGTTTGTTTTATATATATATAGTTATATATATATAGTTATGACAATAAATTTAAATCCTCTAAATTAATTTAAATTTTTAAAATATGTATTAATTTATCACTCTCGGAACAAAAGTCGAGAATTCAAATTCTAACACTTGAAATTTGATTTGTATTATTGTTAAAAATTTGGGTCTTTTTTATAAATATAATTTCTATATTTCATTCACGAATAATTGGTGAGTTTGGTTCCAAACAAATTTACCTTTGGTATGTTTAGTCCCAAATTTTTTTTTAAAACTTTTAAAGTCCCAAACTTTTTTATTAGAGATAAATATGGTTCCTTTTGACAGATTTCGTCAAAAAACCTAAAAAATTAACAGTTTGTTAATAAAAGGGAAGGGTAAAAATGTCATAAAAAATTTTGAAAAAAAAAATAATAATAATTAAACAAGAAGAAGAAACGACAAAGAGAAACAAGAAACAAGAAATAGAGATTTGAGGAAATTTTTGTGATTATGAAAATTTAAACAATGAAAATAAATAGATTTAAAGAAACTTTGTTTGAAGAGAAAAAGAAAAAAAACAACAGATGATGTTGAAATTCTTGGTGAATCCTCCATGGTTGAAACTAGTTTGACAAATCGAAGTTGTTCAAGAAGACAAAGAGATACGAGTTCAATATTTGAGTAAGTATTCAAATAGGGTTTCAATTTCCGACATCCGAGTTTCAATTTCAATAGCTTAGATATAGATTTATGTATGTATAATGCTTTTCAATTGTAAAATTCGTACAGTACAGTAGCATTATGTAAGCATTTTAATTTCATAAGCTTGAACGTGTCATTGCTCTGTTTCCGTATGTAAATTCCAGTAGGCAGCCTTAGTTCTCTGTTTTTCTCATAATTTCCAGTAGCTAAAATGGTTTAATCCTCTGTTTTTACTATAAATTTCAGTACTCATATCATTTGTAACTCTGTTTTTGCTCTGTTTTCGTAAAAATTCTAGTAATCAAAATTTTTCGTCCGGATCAATTGTAATTGATTTCTATTTTTCGTCCAGATCTTGTTTAATTAATTTTTTTTTTTTTGTTCTCAAAATTTTTTGTGACATTTTTACCATTCACTTTTATTAACAAACTGTTATTTTTTTTGATTTTTTGACAGAATCCTTCAAAAGAGACCATATTTATCTCTAATAAAAAAGTTTGTGACTTTAAAAGTTAAAAAAAAATGGACTAAACATACCAAAGGTAAATTTGTTTGGGATCAAACTCACTAATTATTATTTCATTCACTGTACACAATATAATAAGGTAATTTTTTGTTTATATTTTAAAATTTATATTATATATATATATATATATATATAAAAGAGTAATTATTGAATTTAATCTCAAATAAATTTATGTTTGACAAATATAATTTTAAAATAATTTTTTGACTTTTGTGAATGAATGTTACAGCTTTAATTATGGTTTCTTTAATCAATAAAAATTATTAAAAATTTTAATAAAATTTGTGAAAAAGAAAATATTTTGACACTAAATTCAGTAATTACTCCATATATATAGATAATTTTTTAAAATTAAAAATTTATCAATAAAAAGGACGGTGCTAAAATTTTAAAAAAAAAAAAAAAAAAAAAAAAAGAAAAGCAATGTTCAAGGTTATGAAAAAACAAAATTTCTTTATTCCAGAGATGTTATTAATTAAAAAAAATGTAAATTCCAAACAAACCCTAGCTTCAATGAAGTTTATGCAGATGATTAACAGAGATGGAAAGACGAAGGCGAAAAGTCGATACCCAAATCCGAACACTCTGCAGCAATAATTCAACATCTTCCATTGTCGACACCTTCAACAATTCCTCCACAGAATTCCTATTGAAAAAACTGCAAATCTCCTTATACGAATCCACCAGCTTCTTCATCTCCATCTCCTCCGATATCGCGGTTCCATCATCGTAAGCTTCGATTATCCTCTCCTCTCCGTAAACTGCGAATTTTGCTTTCTCGTCGCCGTTGCCGCCGGTAACGTTTACTTCCATCATTCAGAGTATTGAATCTGTTTTTTTTTTTTTTTTTCGAGAGGATTAATTTCGTATACTAATCTACATATTTATAAACCTATCATCAGCAAGCGTGGATGGTTTTTTTTTTTTTTTTTGAAATTTCCAAAATCTCAGATCAATTTCATTTATTTTTTCCCTAATTTTTATTGTTTTGATTTTGGAAATGAGGACAAATGACGAAGTTATAGGAAAGAACCGCCTCTTTATTGGCTAAAGCCCAATCTGTTTTAAAGCCTCGGATCAAACCTGAAACCCGACCCATTTTATACACCCGTGCCCAAACTAGTATCAGAAACAAAACAAAAACAGTTGTGAAATTATGAGTAATTAGTTTTTTTTTTTTTTTTCTCGTAATCGAATCTATACGGGCCGACTAATTCAGATTCGATCTGGGGTGCGCTCGCAGAGTCCAACTCTTACTCGAGAGTGAAGGCTTGACTCGGAGCTTTTTAACTTGGCGCTAACCACCTCAAGGGATTCGAACCCTCGACCATCCGTCCCGAGTAATTAGTGAATTTGTTCTTTAATACAATAACAATATGAATTTTTTTTTTTTTTTTTTTTTTTTAAAACGGAGTGTTATATTAAATAACTGTAAAAATCATATACAAAAGTGTTTAGAACACGAGAACTTGCCCAACGGGGCGGTTTTTCTACACAACTTTCCTGGTCAAGAATTTCCTAACCTCCAAAGTTCTATCTAGAATGGACCCGATGACAAGTAAACTACAAGGTAATAGCCTTTTTTTAAATAACGTACGATTTCTACACTGTCATAGTGTTTGGATTGTTTGGTTGAAGATGTCTTGCCAACCTCCATCAGCGGGGTTTGTCTTATGTGAGCTGTTCGGATTATCCTTAATCCACAACTGGGCATTAGATTGTGCCCAAAATTCCACCTTACGTTCATCCGGTACCAAGTACTGCCACACCTTTGCTGGAAGAATACAGTCCCCGATCGCATGTAGTGTAGATTCCACATCATTGTCACATATGTCACAGATGGGTGAATCCAGGACCTGTCTTTGACAAAGGAGTTCCTTAGTTTTTAACCTGTTATGTGCTACTAACCATAGAAGCAGTGGTCCCCTTGGGGTCCCTTCAGTTTCCATAGTTGTTTCCAGTTCAAACTTCCTTGCCCCCCTTCTTTTTCCAACAGACTGTATGTCGATCGAGCTGTGAATTGTCCAATTGCCGACATTTTCCACCTGAATATCCAAAGTATTATTTTCAGTTGTTTCAATTTGCAGCCCTTGCTTTAATATTTATCTTTATAAATATATAAAGATATATTTAAATACTTATTATCATTTTAAAATATTATTTTTGAATAATATAGTCACGTCGAACATAAACCACCCTAGCTTACTGTCACGAACCAATTTTGTTCAGTTGAACCCTAATGAGAACATTAGGTCTTATTCGTCGCACATTGAATATTGAAGTCATTATATATAACATGATATATAAGAATGAACCAAATTATTGATAGTTAACTTAAGATATTTTTTTTTATATACAATAAAAATACAGTTGACCATGAGGACTATCAACTAGTCAACTCCACGTTTTGTTTTTAATACAATGAGAACACAATTAATTATGAATGCTACTAAGCCTATAGTCGTGGCACATCAACTCAAACTCGAGTTCGTGGTCCCATGCATAGTTATTAATTAATTCAGTACTTATAAACCATCACAGTTAAATAACTAAACCATCTCAGAAATCTTGAACACAGTAGTTTTAGCTTTGCATCATGTATAAGAGTACATATATATATATATATGATTGATGGCATGTAATTAGAATTCATTTGTTGATGAATTTATGATAGTTACATAGTTAATTAAGCAGAGTAACATCAACAACAACATCTTGAATTGGTATGAATTCCGAGCGTCCACCATACTCTTCTGGCAAGATTTCTTCTCCAACTTCCCCAATGAAGTCCCTCCATTGATCTTCTTCCTTTACAATAACAATCTATGCATATTGAAAACGATTAATAATCAATGGATTATGAGTTCAAGTCATAACAATAACAATATATATATATATATATATATATATATATATATATATATATATATATATATATATATATCTTCTCGTAATTCATGTATAGTTATGCACAACTTCCAATGCACTAAGAACCAACTATTTTGACAATTGTTCGATTCATCTTATATTTCGTTATATATTTTTACATACTTTAAAGGTGAGATTGGATATAGGTGTAAGTATATAAGACATACCTTTTCACTAGTAGATTTGTCGAGGAATCGAGAAACCATCTTCCATACACTAACAAAGAATAGAGGCATGTGTAATATGTAACACTTGGCTAAGCGTTCTGGATAGTAATTCTAGAAAGAAAGAAAAGAGATTTCAATGTTATTATAACATTGCTAATCGTGTCTTATTTGGTACAATGAGAGATACAAACATATATATATATATATATATATATATATATTAATACATATAAATATACCTGCAGAAATTGGAAGCCAGTGATTAATCCACGAGGATCAACATTCCTATACGAAATATCTTTAAGATCAAGAATGCCGACTAGCTTCTCATTTCCAATTTCACTACCACCTTTAAAAGAACTGAAAATGAGCAAAAACAAAGAGAAAATCAGAAACAGACACAATTTTTACTGCTGAAAGGACAATAAATTAATGACACCTTGTCCATGTGAAAGATAATAACGATAGTATAACATACTAGTAATGCTATACTAGAAGTGTTAAATTGTCACATACTTTAAAAATACAGGTAGACAGTGCTAGATTTAAACACTTAACAACATGCCCCCTAATGTATGGGTTAAACAAACACAAGTTACCAGATCAACATGTGAATAATAATTAACAAATGATGACAAAGATAGGGGTTGGGCTATGAACCTCCCACTTTGATACCATATTAAATTGTCACCTACTTTAAACCAAAGCATTCAAAATCAATCATTTGCTTCATTCAAATATATATATATATGCACCATATTATTAAATGAATATGATACCTTGCAATGGTTTTGTCCAGTATATGAGCCACAAATTCTGCACAAGTGAGCAAACTTTCAAATTCAAGATCTGCTTTTATTAGGTTATTAGTTCTTACACATATGAAAGATAGGAAGACAGCACTGTATATTCAACAGGGTCAAATACTTTACAATCGTCCTCATTTTGCCAAAATATATATGTATCTCGAGTTCATAATGGATACTTGGACTCATTCTAACTTCCATTAAATCATTATAACTTAATATATGTATATATGTATATATATATATATATATATATATATATAAAAGCAATTTAAGGTTAGACATATGAACACTCAATGAAGAATTATAGATCAGATTATTCAGAAACCAACATAGACAAGAAAGAAAATAATGCCATATGAATAAATATCTACACAAGAGACAAGGAATAAATGCCCACGCCATGACTTTCAGTTGCTTAAGAGCTACTGCAACCTTAATATTTGGCGTAACAAACTTCTACTTATCAGTCAAACTCAGGAAAGCTACATTTAATAAGTATTCATCAAAGTTACAAAACATATCAGAATAGTTTACGTAACTACACAATCCCTACGCATAGTAATTATACCCTCCAAAACTGCATCGAGTCCGTTTCAAATTTTCTCATTTGTTAATACTATCACTGGAAGATAGTGCCAAATTGCGGACCCTAAAAACCCCAACAAAACTACATTGAACAAATGCTAAACTACTTTGCTTCTAATAAAGAATTTTTAAACTTCAAGGAAAAGGCAAAGCGTTCTCGAAGATATAAAATATGTGAATATAATCAAGATTGTGCAGAAAAGAGTATCATGGCAGATCTCAAGGATATTCTTTATATGAAGTGACAACTCACTCTGAGAAAAAACAAAAATAAAACTCAACAAAACTAAGCATATAACAAGAAATTTTTGTTTTAGTTGTCCGAATAGTCAACAGTTTCAGCAATTTTATAATGAAGTTATTTAGTGTCCCCAAGACAGACAAAAGAAGACATGAATGAAGGAGGGAATAGTCAAAGTGAAATTGCAAAACCAGAAAAAGGGCAAAAAACAAGAAAAGAAGAAATGGAAGATTACTCTTGAATTGAAGTTGATCCTTGGAAATATAATGCTTGCTGCCTTTTACGATCATAACTGGTAAACCCTTTTTTGATAAGCCCTGTAAGTAAATTTTTTTAGATTCAAGTTCATCAGGAACTTCAGAGTCAGGGATAAATCCAGAAGGTACTAGTGAAGCCCTCCATTTTCTCCACTGTACAAACATTTTTGCAGCTTTTTCTGGGTCCATTGATCTTGCAATCAAGAACCTCATCATGGTTGGGTCTCCATATTTCTGCAAGAAAAATGAAATACAGAAACAAATATAACCGATTTCAAAAGATTCAATCTTTGATACAGAGTCAAACTTTTCAAGAAACAAAACAGAACAGAAAACGAAGAAGGAAAAAAAAAAAAAAAAAGGAGGAAGAAAAAACTACCTCAGTGGATAAACCAAGCTTTTCAACTGATTTTCTAAACTGCTGCAGAAGTACAGATTCTTGGATGTTCTCCATTCCTGGACACACAAAAGCTATGATTTTTGCTTTCCAAAATAAGCTCAAAGTGAAAAAAAGAAAAGGTGGTAGTCTTGCTTTGAAAATGAGCTCAGGAAAATTGACATTTCAGTTTTCCTGACTTTATATGTATATATGTATGTATATATGGGTGGACTTCATTGGTGGAAAAGGGTGGTTGACGATTCCTTTAGAAAGACAACAAGAGACCGTTTCATGTTGCATTTGGCTCACACATTTCCATTTCATTATTTCGGAACTCTTTTCTTTAAATTTTTTTTTAATTTTAATTTATTTACTTCATTTCATATATATATATATATATATATATATATAATATGCATCTGTTTAATTAAGATTTATCTTCAGAATTTCTTGAAACTGTATTTCCTTTTTTTTTCCCCTCAAATAAATTAATCTTCACATTTAAGGCTTCCAATGGGAGTTCGAAAATCAGGCTTTGATGGAAGTAAATAATACAGTGGTAGCGGTTGGCATCTAAAGAGCAAAGAACAAAGAAAATGGTTTGCTGTCATTACTAGTTGCATGGTATAATTCATGACATTAGGGTTTAACAGTGAGAGAAAAGAATAAGTAGAGAGAGAGAAACCCTAAATTCTTTTCTACTATTAAAAAGATTCTAAAATCAACAATCAAATTAAAAATGGAGAAAAAAAAAAGAAAAAAAAAGAAAAAAAAGAAAAAAAAGGCCATCTCTAAAGTGAAAGGCTCTAAGATTTTGTACAACTTAGCATCAAATTAATGATCTGAGATGATAAAGGAAAAACAAGTACAAATACGCCAAAATAGATACACAAATATTATGCAGACAAAGGGTGTGCCCCCTTCAGGATGAATTTTCCGTGAGTACGTACCACCACCACTATGATGTATTTTGACTGATCTTATTAACCCTACAAACTAAGGAAAAGGTTGCTAGGATTTGCCAAGTAGCAGCATAAAAAAATGGCATTTTAGCCAACCCAGAGAGATATAATATACAAAGAGCTTAAAGTCGGATATAATTCAGCAGGATATTGAGTTTATCCATCTGAAACTGAATAGATTGAGTGAGTGTAACCTGACACTGCAAGGTTCTTCTGAATATCTGCTAAAAAAGAATTACTTTGGACATCTAGGCAATTCTCCATGATTCTTCAATCCACAATCATCCTCCGATCAATTCTGCAGCACATATTATAATCAGGAAAACTAATATAGAACAAGAATAATTTTTAGGAAATTGCACCCAAACATCATGTGATCATGTGATATGAACCAGATAACTAAAAGTATTCAAAAAAGATATGAACTCCAGAGGATTGTTAAATCATGTGATCATGCTATTATATATCACAATACCCACAAAACTACATTGAAGGTGGAAACATATGATAATTTAAAACACTTCATTTTGTCACCTCGACTTGGCATAAACACTACGAGATAGAAATGGCGAGTATGAACACACAGATTCAGAATAGGTAGGTGGAACACAGGCCTCAACAACTTTGGGATTTATTAGCAATTATTCTCCAACTGAAACTAACAAGACATAAGTTGGTCATCCATCTTCAGAGAATCAAATGTAAGCATTTATCATTCTATAATGAAGAAGACCTAGTCAATCTGATTAGAGATTCAACAAAAACCAAGTTTACCTACTCAGAAAACACACTCATGAGGCCATTCGGGGGCATCCGTTGCAACATTGGAACACCCACTTTAGCATTGTCCCCAAAGTTCATGTTTGGTTCCTGCTTCACTTTGCTGCCACTATTCTCCCCAGATATTTTTCCTTGATATGTCATAGATAATTCTGGTTCATCCACAGCAAAGCGACTAGGAAGGGTTGCCGCGCTACTATAAAAGGCTGCACTCTTAGGTGGTCCATGATCAAGAACTTCTGCTGAAGTAGAATCATAGGAACTGTGCAGTACTGACATATTGGTAACAATTCCTGGCAATGGTCTGACAGGACCAAAGGTAGAAGCTGTGGTCTGAACTGGCAAACCAAGAGTGTTATCCGTAGCGATAGAAGAAGGGGATATGGAACCTGAACCTGATAATCCACCGAGCATACATGCAGGCTTAAGTTCCACATCCAGGATTTTTCCAGCTCCAAAGGACGAACTATTTGACTGAGGAGAGAGAATGTTGTAGTCTACAGTAGAACATCCACTAAAGCTGCTGTTTTGATTGAGAGAAGTGAAGCTGTTCCCCACTTGGAAATTGGCTGAAGAATGGGATGGAACCACAAGGCAAGATGGTTGTACGCTGATCGCACGGCCAGGATCTGGAAGTATGAATTGTTTATGATGATGTTGTTCTTGTTGATGAATTTGCTGTTGTTGTTGACTTTGCACAATACCCATGATCATATTTCCATTTTGTGCACCTGCACCATTTAAATTGCTGCAATTTACCACATTGACAATGTTTTTGGTTGACCAAGATCCAATTCCAGAATGAACAGTTTCAGCAGAAGCAGCATTTTGGGAAAAATGTTTGGATATGATGGATGGGCATTTCATCAGGGGCTGACCATAAGCAACGTTCTGATCAAGAGATATACACTTTGATGATACTGGCACAGATGCCTGTAACAGAGCTGGTTGGTCCATTGCTGGCAAAACTAGGTTACCTGCTGGCCGATTCAAAAGCTCAGCATGCAGTGCTGCTAAAGTCTGTGGTGAAATTTGGCCAGAGACTGCCAGTGCTTGAATATCAAACCTTCCCAGTGAACCCACTTTTGGATTTTGCTCAAGAGGTCCACAGAAAGAACTAGGAAGGCCACCCTGTTGCTGAGCAACTCCACTTAACCTCTTCAAATAAAGTCTAAATTTCTGCCAAACAGACTTCAAAATATTAGAGACCTTGTTTCGAAAGCCAAGAGATGACAAGAAAGTTCATCATCAAGAGCATAGTTTATCATAAATCTCCAAAATCAAAAAAGTATGACAAATATAACCTAAGGATTGGCAGCTACTTCAAGCAATCTTGCGCAAACTGCAACACAACATAATAAAATCATAATAATCCAACCAAATCCTTGGCGAGAAATATCATAGACATTCAAGACTTCAGCAATATTCGTAGTTGTTAGAAAATAAAGTTGAGTAGTTAAGATGCTGAAGACGTGTTATTGGTGCTACAAGTTTTATTTCAAGTTTCAGCAAATATAAAAAGGAAGAGACTGGCGTGGTTAACTGTACATTAAAAAAAAAAAAAAAAAAAAAGAGATGCTCTTTCTTTATAGAATGAAGGAAGTGAAGCTGGAGTGAAATTTATGCCGGGAATTAGAATTATCAGAACATGGTTGCTTTACTCCTTTTCTCCAAACAACATATATGGAACAGTAGCTCACTTTTGACCAGAAATTTTTGCAAATTGTTACTGATGCATTCCCACTTAGAAATAATAAACCACTTCTTTTCCTTCAGCACATAACCTATTTTGTACATTCCAGAGAATACATCATGATGAGTTACAAATCCATGAGCCCAATATCCTGGCAGAACATTTAAGAACCTTCACACCTTAATTAACACAAGAAACCACTGTAAGAAATTCTTCCTTCTAAATAAATTTTCTTCACCCCCCCTGCAAAGTAAAGGGATTTTCCAATGTTTCTTACACTTTCTTAGCCAACAAGTAAAGGTTCTTGTAATAGCAATAGCCAATAACCATAGCATCTCAAGCATCAGAACTAACACAAAAAGTACATATATTCCAAAAGTCTGCCACAGAAGATCAGTAAGATTTAGCTTCAAACCTGCAAATGGCTTGCAACATTTTCTCTGGTTAAACCAGGAACATTCATCAGTTCCAGAATCCTCTTCGGTACAGCCTCTGAAAAGGATACCAAAACCATTAAACATAATTAATATATAAATAGCAAAGCTGAAAAATAATGGATCAGAAGGAAAAGCTACAAACTGTAGCAGATGTAGCCCTGAGTCAGGCCGGAAAAGGCAACAAAATCATCGAGCACAACGGTAAGTTGCATTATAAAGAGGAAACAGTCAAAAATCATACTGTCTATTCCCAGTTGGTTCACAGCACTAACAAATTGTTGATGGAGCTCAACCGACCAAACTACACGAGGTTTCTTTGATGTTGTAGGGTCCTCATTTTCTATTTCAGTATCTTCTTCATCTTTAGCATCTTTCCTTTTTTTCTGCAATTTGAGAGCTCCATCAGCGCCTTCATTTATAGAAGAAGCATATTCAGCATCATCACTTCCATGCTTATGCCAATCATTGTCTTCCAAGCTACCAGAATGCTCATTATCTTTAGTCACATTACATTTTTTCCTAACAACATGTTGCCAGATATTCTTTAATTCTTCCAACCGTATAGGCTTGATTAGATAATCACAAGCCCCATGTCTAATACCCCTCATGACAAGGCTGGTCCGGTCATCTCCAGACATCACTGCATAACAGATATTCAGCTAGTTGAGAATCAAGATTAAGTCTATGATCTCATAAACTTTGAGCACAATGAAACATTACTCACTTATAACGGGAAGGTCCATTTCCAACCCAACAAGCTCAAGAAGCTTAAATCCATCCATGTCAGGCATATGTACATCACTTAGAACAATATCAAAAAATCCTTTCCTTTCACGTAACAAGTTCAAAGCAACAGTAGCTTGGGAACAAGTAGTAACTGCAAAAAATTTCAAATGCCAAAAAAAAAAAGTAAGAATAATAAAAAATATAAAACAGCAGAGAATAAAATCTGAGATATGAAAGGTTATATGAACAAAAAAAATCATTTCGGTGGTCAAAGAGATTCATTCAGAATTGGCATTGCACATTTGTTCCTTAAGTATATACAGGGTAGACTTGATTCACTTTCAAGTAGACCTAAATGCAAAACAGCCCAACAATGAAGCTGTTCATTATCAAAGATTATTAACAAATAGACAAGGAGGCCTAGTAAGCTATCTATCCTTCAAGTAATTTCACCCAAAACTCTATTTTTAAAACATTTAAAAATTTAGGGGATTGTATTTGAACATAGAGGCAAGAGTATATATTATTGCAAAGATATCAGCACCCTAGAGCTAACTACAACAGAAAGTGATATAAACATATTTCTGTGGACACATATGTACAACGTCTTTCTGGATATTTATACAACCCAGTCAATGAGCTGAGTTCTACCTCAACTTCTGATACATGATGGAGTTGAATAAATTCAAGCTCAGCAACATACAAATCAAGCCCACACTTTATGAGAATGATCTTTGGCCTGGTTTCTAAGATACCCCATAATTAAGAGCATGAAAGCTTAACTCTAGTTTACCTAAATGATTTGTTAATATGAAATTCTTCTAATTCACCTTAATGAATAAACAATCAGAAGACAGAAAGTTCCTGACTCTCTCCACCTGTCCCCACGGGAAAAATCTTTAATGTTAAGTGAGAATTTTTTTAAAAGCTGCACTAAGAAGATGCCCACATTTACAGGATTCCCTATCAGTCACATGGATATACATTAACTAAACAATTGAACTAAAAATGACAATTAAAAGGACAGTGTATGATTAGGTCTAGAATAGATTAGGTGCAGATTAGATATCACAGATGTCAGCTGAATTATTAGATCTGAGTCACTTGAGACTTTTTAGTCTAAACATGGACCAATGGAAGACCTTTTACCATAAAAAACTACTCCACAGTAAACTTACAAGCAAAAACACAAAAACACAAAAACAGACCACCTCAAGTACCAATATCCAGCAATAGTCAATTACCCAGAATTAGCAAGCCTATTAACCTAAAGGTATTATATTTTCCCCAAAACATTATCATTTTCTCCTAATACTTCAAAGTATACTTTACTTCACAGTTCTAGCCCTCAATAGCCATAACCTGAATTAAACCTACAATTACTTGATAAAATCTAAAGTTTACTGCAACAACAAAAGAGGATATGAAATTGAAGAAACTATTGCCTAGGGACAAAAAGCATCAACACTATGGGTATGGATGTCATTTAAACTGCAAAAACTAAATCTTTTCAAGATATGGAACTAAAGCTATCACATGTTAAAATTCTATCTAATATTAAAAATATATATACGAAAATGATGCTTTTCACTTCAAAATTCAAAACCCAGCAAAAATCCGGCTTTCTGTGACCTGAAAGACAAAGCAGAAAATCTATACTGTAGCCACATCACGACAATCTCCCACTAAATTCAATTCCGATCCCTAGAAGTTGCAAAAATATAAATTATTTTTCAGTAATTAATAACAGGAAAGTTAATTTTACTACTTGCAGTAAACAAATTCAATGAGAAGTCAGAAATAAGAAAAAAAGAAAGTGCGATACAGACCGCTATACATGCATTTCCGAAGCATTTGCTCGAGAATCTTTAAGCAAGTAGTATCATCATCCACCACCAACACCTTCAAACCCACCGGAAAATGTTCCGACACTGCCATGTCCATACCCACTCTTCCTCAAAACCACTCAATTATCGACAAATTAAAAAAAAAAAAAATCACCATAAATACACGATATAGTAGTCCGTACTCCTGAGCTAGTATAATTACAAAATTATCCTGACAAGTGACAACCCCGTGCTTAATTTCCACTACGCACTACGCAGGCTCCATCTATCACTAGAGTGAAAGACAGTCGTACAAACTAAACATGGAAACCATAGCTACTGGCTTGAATTGGGGAAATGATCGGGAGAGTGAAATTACAATCCTGGCCTTGAACTGAGCCTGAGCAAAGTGTGTAGAAAACTGATATACAGTTTTTTTTTTTTTTCCTTTTTCGTGTAATTTGAGTGGGAAAAGGAGAAATGAAAACGGAAACGGGAAATCAGATGGTAAAAATTAGGGTTTTAGAGAAAATTTGGGGGATTTGCAGAGTGATGAAGAAGGAAAAGAAAAAATTGAAAAATGTAGAGAGAGAAAATGGGGGAAAAAAAATGAGGGAAAGAAGAAAGGATAATGCGAGGCAGACAAAAGAAAGTACAATTTTAAAACGTCTCAATCTGCCATTTATATATGGCTTTTTCAGTAACTTGAGAACGTCGGTAGCCATTATTGTTCATTCGGGTTCGGATCTTGGTTCAAGAATGATTGAATTCGGATCTTCGGCTACATTTAAATTTTTTTTTCTTTATTGTATGGGTGTTTTAGGTGGGTCATGTCACTAAGGGGCGATATTTTCAAGTTATTTGGGTCCCGTTACTGAGTTGCGGCATCTCATTGGGTGAGACAACTGGATCATTGATTAAAGGAAGAGAAGCCTCTACCGCTCCACCACATGTCTCTGGTTACATTTAATTTTATTATTATTATTTTGTTAGTTTTTGGTTTCCAGATTCGGGCTGCATTGGATCTCCTAATAGGGAAAACTCTCTCTATGTATATATTTTCATAATCAAAGTTTAAACTCGAAATCTTACATAAGGAAAACCTAACTTATTCAGTTCAATCGTATATCTATTATTTTAGCTTCTAAAGCAAGAAGTTTAGTTTCTCTTGTGTAAGGTCTCGAGTTTAAATCTTACCTATAAAGATAAGGTTCAAAAGAATGATTGAATTCGGATCTTCGACTACATTTAATTTTTTTTTTATTATTATTTTGTTAGTTTTTCGTTTCCAGATTTGAGTCGCATTGGACTCCTATTAGGAAAACTCTATATGTATTTTCATAATTAAGGTTTAAATTTGAAATCTTGCATAAGAGAAATCTAACTTATTAAGTTCAATCGTATATCTATTATTTTAGCTTCTAAAGTAAGAAGTTTAATTCCTCTTATGCAAGGTCTCGAGTTTAAATCTTACTTAAAACGAGATAGGTGTAGAAAGAGTTTCTCCCAATAAAAATCTGACGCGATTCGATCCCGAATTAGTTGGAATTAAAGTGGCTAGCAAACATGAAAGATTAACAATTATTATTATTAAGTAAAACTTCTCATGTTTTAGACAAATGCTTATACTTTTCGGATAAATTTGTCAAATCACTCATTTTCTATCAAAAAAAACTTTGTCTGCAAAGTGAGTTGATAATTTTATCCTTAAACATATAAGCATATTTTCGATTTGTATTGAGTTTTATCTCAAAAAAGTAATTTTTTTAGCTAAAAATACTAAATTTGGTCAACATATATAATTAAAATATTTTAGAAATTAAAATAATAGATATAACACTAAACTTAATTAGATAAATTAAAATAATTATAGGATTAAACTTACTAATTTCTTGATTTTTTTAAAATAAGTTTTATATATATATATAAAAGAAAAATGAATTGTGGAAAACAAATGGTCCAATCCCAAGGACAAAAAATGGAACCTTATCTACAATATATATATATATATATATATATATATATATATATATAATATATATATTCCTTACATGTAATTGTAAGTAATACAACCATCCTATCCTTAAACTTATCTATACCTTAAATAATAATAATAATAATATGCAAACATTTACATGGCCTTCATCTTCTTCTACTAGTCTCTTTCCTCATCATAAATGTAGTTCAATTTTCATCCACAGAACAAGAACAACTACTACTGCTCAAAACTACTTCTCCTCCAATATTATTAGTGTTAGTAGTGGTGTTCTAAGACAGGAGAGAGAAAGGGTCAATTTTCCGAGTTTCCGGCCGGCCGGAGCTCGAAGGAGATCTGCTGGATATGATGAGGAAGAAGATGAAGATGAAGCATATGGGTATAATGCAGAAATAGGAATGCTGGAGGCTTACAGTCAATCTTCAAGAAATGAAGTTCTTATTGTTACAGCCATGGTTGATTCGGATGCAGTGGAAGTCATCATCTTCAAGGTATATATATATATATTGTACAACATATATAATTAATGTTGGATAATTAAGTTGGGGTTCAAATAATCTCATGGTGCCAGTAATGAAATCTCGTGATTCAAGTTAAGTTGTGAGATTGAATTCATATTCATTGTAAAAATGTGATAATATTGTTGGTTTAGTTTGTCTTAATTAATTAGATGTCTTACTTGAGTTTGAAACATGCAAGAGATAACTTTATGCCGCAATTTTAACTAAATGTTGTAATTTTGAAAGTTTCTTCCTATAAAACCCTCCTGAATTAGTTAGTCGGTGAGGATAAAAAAGTCCAATGTGACTCATATTTCTTGAGAAGTGAATATTTATCCTCATCGACTAATCTGAGAGAGATCTGTGGTAGGAGACTCCCAAGACTACAATATTTAACTGAAATTATGGCATAAAGCCAGCCAAGTAAAAGACTTGAATTAGAAAACCAAACTAACTAGACTATCATCTTTTTTCACAAAAAATGAACATTTAATTACTTATTCTAAACAATGTAAATTTAATTTATCTAAAATTACAAAAGTTGCTTCTTTAATTTATAGTTTATTGATTTTGATGCATACAAATTATATATATATATATATATATATATATATATATATATATATATATATATATATTATATATATATTTGATGTTTCCTTGTAGGGATTCTCATCATGCTTAAGCTATAGCACTTCACCAGATCCTTCAAGAAGTGTTCTTCCAGCAAGAGCAGTGATTAAGAGCATTGATAGAGTAAAAGGACCATTTAACCCTTCTAATATTGAGTACATTGAGAAAGGTTTGACATGGGAAACTTTCAAGAATCGCATAAACCCTAATTAAATTAAAATTCCCCCCTCCCCACCCACAATTTATGGCAAAACAAAAACTATTATTTATTCTTTAAGAGTAAGAAGAAAGTTTTTTCTCGAATAAAAGTTAAATTTGGATTTGTAATTTGTATTGAATTTAGATTTGTCGAAATATTGATTTTGATTAATTATTATGAAACAAATAATATTATTGAACTGTTTATCAAATATACTATAATTTAGTAAAACATTAAAATATTAAAGAAAATTTTCTAGTTAAGTCCTTTAACTATTTATGTTTTTATGGGTTGGTCCTAATTATTTTAATTTAAACAAATTAAGCTTTTATCTATTTTTTAATTTTTTCAAATTGGTATTTTGATCAAAATGAACTAATATCCGGTCTTTTTTTATTTTTTATTTTTTATACAAGTGTATATCTATTAAATTTAAAGGACTTATTTTTCTTACCTATGTCTTTCTTGACACAATTATTATAGTTAAAAATATTTATTTTATTGAATTTTGAATTCAAGATATCCGAGAGAAAGGACATAAAAATAGTTGTATTTTGAGGTGAAAATGACATGAAATGAAAAAAAAAAAGAAAAAAAGAAAAAAAAAGAGGCTTTAAGTTTAATTGGTATATCAATTAAAAAACTCTGTAGTTTGGGAAAATTGATGCGCAGACTCCTAATACTTCCTTCAGGGTAGATGATCGAGGTTTCGAATCCCCTAAGATGTTTAACACCATTAAAAAAAAAAGCTTTGAGTCGACTCTTACCCTCAAGTAAGAATTAAACTCTGTTAGAACTCTTTTACAAAATCTACAAATTTGGAAGAATATCATAGATGTGGGGGCCAAAAATGGCATATTAAAAATATCTATGTGATAATATTCACCAAAAAAAAAAATATATATCTATGTGATAATGGAAATCCATCGTCGGTTTTGGGTCCAATCAAATGGACGGCAGCGCTCCTTCCATGGATTCTCTCTCTCTCCATATTCTCAACCTTTTAGATATTTTCGGTGCAAAAATTTTAAAAAAAAAAAGAAAAAGAAAAAGAAAAAGAAAAAAAACAGAAATATCTAACTGATTAGTAACAAACTGACGGAGGACGTGGCTGATCGCTGGTGGACGGTTAGGTTCAGATATTTTTCTTCAAAAATATCCTTCTAACACGTATTCCCCACTTCATCTATGTGGACTTTTATTCTCGTCTAAAATTTTGCCCTTAATATTCCAACTTATTTACTATAATGCCACTGCCTATGGCGAATTTAATTAGGTACTTAGTTAATGGTACTAGGTGACAAATATCTATTTTTAAATAAATTTCTTAATAATTATTTTAAATTTTAATTAATTCAAAATTAAGTTATATATATAATAAAATTTGAAATTATATAATTTGTTTTTTTAATTTTTAAGTTAAAAAGAAATTATTATTTTTTTTAATTTTGAAAAAAGTTTTTTTTTTTTTTTTTTTGATAAGTTGAAAATATAATTAATAGAAATAATGAGCAAGTCAACCTACTCCGGTCCTATGTTTTCCTCTAATCATAATTGTTTTTCTTTGGCCATCATTGGTCGGCAAATCATTAAAAAATTAAATAAAATAAAATGAACACTACTAATAATGCTTTGATTACATTATCCTATATTTCGACTAATTCGGATTTGATATGTATTGTATTCATATAATCTAACTCTTGTCCGAAAAAATATCTCACCTTAATGTTTTTCACCACATGGTATCCGAAGTTATTTCTAGATTCGATTAAAGATGCGCGTTCGTAAAGTTGAACTCTTGCTTCTTCAAATAATCTGGATTCGACTTAGGTTGAATTGTACTTGTAGAATTCTATCTCTTATTCCAAAAATGGTCTCACCCTAAACGCTTTTGACCATATGGTATACGAAATCATATCTTAATCTAGATTTGATTAGAGATGTGTTTGTAGAGTTGAACTCTTACTTTTTCGAATAATTTGAATTCAACTTAGGTTCGCTCATACTCGTAGTGTGTAATTTTGGTTCCAAGAATGCTTCACTCTGATTTATATATGACACTTAAAAAAAAATGTCAAATTTATAATCTCATATAATATAATATAATATAATATAATATAATTATATAAAGAAACAAAAACCCTTAAATTCTTCCACCAAATCCATAATATAACCCAAAGAATTAGATTAATTAATTTGCTTTGGCAATCTCGTAATTTCTTAAACAATCATGTCCATTTTCCTACACTATTCTTCAACATATATCTACTGTCTCTCTCCTCTGCACACAAACCCACTGAAAAAATCTAAATCTCTGCACAAAGAAAGAGAGAGAAAGAGGAAATGGGGATGGAGAAGAGAGAAAATGATGTAGAGGAGTTCAGGAAGAGGCTAAAATGTGACGTAGGCGTTGAAAATGAAGGTAGAGAAGAAGATGATGAAGAAGAAGGTACTGGTGGTGGTGGTACTAATGGAGAAATTGAAGTATATTCAGGTGAAAGATTCTTCAATCCAATTATGACCCCTTCTTCAATCGTGGTTTGTGATGCTTTGGAACATGATTTTCCGATCATCTATGTCAATACCGTCTTCGAAATCTCCACTGGCTTTCGAGCTGATGAAGTCCTAGGTCGCAACTGGTGAGAGGATGTGGATTTTTTTTGACTGATTAGTTTTTGCTTTTTTGTTATCTCTGAGTTTGATTGGAAAATTTCGTTGCCCTGCTTTTGTAATTGTATTTCTTTTAGATGTGATAGTTTTCTTGCATTGATGTTTCATGGTTTAGAAAATGAAAAAGAAGTACAGGGTAGATTTTAGTTTAAATGTGAATATTTGTGAAGAGGCATGGTGATGATAAAGTTGTAGGATATGGAAATAGCACTAAACTTGAGTATTTATATACTAAATTATTTGGGGATTTGGAATGTATTTTTGGCTGGTAAATTAGTTCTCTCTAAAATAAGTTTCAGTTTTATTTAACTGGAGAAGGGATTCTAGAATAATGAATCTGGAGGTTGCAATTACTTGAAATGTCTACAGATCTGATTTTGTTAGATGTTTTTTTTTTTTTTTTTTTTTTTTTGTTATAATGGAGAAATTGGCTCTAATCCTGATGAGTTGCTGGTTGGCATTTAGAAGATCAGACAGGGTGTTATGTTTTAATATTGATCTCTGGAAATCACATTGCTCAAGAAAAATGGCATTATAGTGTAAGAAAGTTCAGTTGTGGAACAGTGTATGTATGCTGGTGAGGTGAGTGGAATAATTTTTTACTCATAGAAAGATAATAACCAGCCTTGATACAGAATTTATCAGCTTAAAAGCTCAAACTCTTCTGTAATCAAAATAATTGCTATTCATATTAATGTAAAGTTCAGAAAAAAAAAAAATCTGAGAAATCACTTGACGATGTTAGAGAATGTTACTTAAGAGAAGAGTACTGGATATTGTCATATATTTAGACAAACCAAAAGATAGAATGAGATTTTGGTCATTTCCTTCCCTTACATAACATTTTAAGTACAATGTAAGAATTTAACCAACTCTGCTGGGAAATTGAAAATCACCATTTCTAGAGGTTTAGTTGTAGTGTTCTTAGAAATCTGAAGTTCATTAAGTCCTACAGAAACTACTTTGTTTTATGTGTATTTTTCTAGAGAGTGCATTTCATTTTTTTTCTAAAATTAATTAATAAGTTATGAATGTTTCTGACTTATCACAGGGAAAAAAAAAAAGAAGAAAAATCATACCTTTTGCTGTCGATCTACCATCCATGTGTTTCGGAGAGCATATTTTGACCAAGTATTTCTGTCTATGATTCACTGTTTGAAGTCTGCTTTTGGCCAAATATCTGAAACTTTTATTTCTAGCTAAGATTTAGAGTTTCCATGTCATGCTCTGCCAAATTGCTTCTGGGTGGCAGGGCAGCAAATAGGTGCTCATCTGCCTCTAGATTTTCTGTTTATTGATGGCATGATAACTGTTGGGATCATCTTCAGTTACTTCCTGATTTATTTTTTTTTTTTTAAAATTTATTTATAGTTGTTAAAACTTTTAGCTTGCCTACACTGTGAAGTAGCTCTCTCTGACGCATTCTTCAATCTTTTGCTTTTAGTCGGTTTTTACAATTCAGAGACGCTCGTGCCCAGAGAAGGCATCCCTTGGTTGACCCTGTTGTTGTTTCTGAGATTAGAAGGTGTCTTGAGGATGGCATTGAGTTCCAAGGTGAGCTTCTCAACTTCAGGAAGGATGGCACTCCCTTGGTGAATAGGTTGAGACTTGCACCAATACATAGTGATGATGGGATAGTTACACATGTGATCGGAATACAAGTGTTTTCTGAAGCAAAAATAGATCTAAGTCGTGTATCATATCCAGTTTTCAAGGAAACTTTCCAGGATCAATGTGATGAATCGGGTGAATCTGCTCTCAGAAGCAGATACTTTGAGTATGGGCAAAATCAGGATATGTGTGGGATTCTTCAACTCTCTGATGAAGTGCTAGCACAGAATATATTGTCACGCTTGACTCCAAGGGATGTTGCATCCATCAGTTCTGTCTGTAGAAGGATTCGGCAATTGACAAAAAATGAGCATCTAAGAAGGTTGGTTTGTCAAAATGCATGGGGAAGAGATGTCACTGGTGCACTGGAACTCATGACTAAAAAGTTAGGGTGGGGGCGTCTTGCAAGGGAATTAACTACTCTTGAAGCGGTTTGTTGGAAAAAAATAACAGTTGGAGGTGCAATTGAACCTTCACGTTGCAATTTCAGTGCATGTGCAGCAGGAAATCGACTAGTCTTGTTTGGTGGAGAAGGAGTTAATATGCAGCCAATGGACGACACATTTGTTCTCAATCTTGATGCTGCAAATCCTGAATGGCGTCGAGTGAGTGTAAAGTCTTCTCCCCCAGGTCGCTGGGGTCACACCCTCTCATGCCTTAATGGTTCCTGGTTGGTGGTATTTGGTGGCTGTGGAAGGCAGGGATTACTTAATGATGTATTTGTTCTGGATTTGGATGCAGAAAACCCAACATGGAAAGAAGTCTTTGGTGGTACTCCTCCACTTCCAAGATCTTGGCATAGCTCTTGTACTGTAGAAGGCTCAAAATTAGTCGTCTCAGGTGGATGCACTGATGCGGGAGTGCTACTTAGTGATACATACTTATTGGATCTCACCACGGACAACCCCAAGTGGAAAGAGATTCCGACTTCATGGTCTCCTCCTTCCAGATTGGGGCACTCACTCTCAGTATATGGGAAAACAAAAATTCTCATGTTTGGGGGTCTTGCAAAGAGTGGACACCTACGCCTACGATCAGGTGAGGCGTATACCATAGATTTGGAGGACGAGAAGCCTCAGTGGAGGCTACTAGAGTGTGGTGCATTCACAGGTGTAGGAAGTCAGAATGCTGTGATTCCTCCTCCAAGACTCGATCATGTGGCTGTTAGCATGCCTTGTGGGAGAATTATCATCTTCGGCGGTTCCATTGCTGGTCTACATTCTCCTTCCCAACTTTTCTTGTTAGATCCTTCTGAAGAAAAACCATCATGGAGAACTCTCAACGTTCCTGGCCAATCACCAAAGTTTGCTTGGGGCCATAGTACATGTGTTGTTGGCGGGACTAGAGTTTTGGTACTTGGTGGACACACTGGGGAAGAATGGATACTTAATGAATTGCATGAGCTCCGGTTAGCTAGTAAACAGGATTCTGATCAGTAATGACGGAATTAGCCCTGCAGCTGATGAAGATATTTTGCTTAAAAAAGTTGGTTACCACCTTAGGTGCTTCCCACAATTTCTACACTTCTTTACGAAGTGGTGTGCGGTATTGGAATGTTTATTTATGTTATAGGGAGTTTTGGTATTTTTTATCTATTTGTGTAGGGATGCCAAATGACCTTTTTATATATATATATATATATATGTTCTTTGTGTGCTAGGTTTTATAAAACTAATTATAGTGCTTGTTTTCTATCATCTGTCATTGCTTGATTTCTGCTAATTAAAAGAGGCTATTTTTCAACTCAGTAAATTATATATATATATAATTTATATATGTAGCATTTATTATATATATATATATAGCATTATCATCATCCTCATTTTGAAGCAATGAAGAAACATCAATACTCGTTTCCTTTTTCTGGCATCTTCTTTTATAATATTATAATGCCCTGCATATTGGAAATTTCATTGCCGTTGCCATCCTCAAATATATTATATATATATATATTTTAAATTTCACTTTTATTTATTTATTTTAAATATACGAAAATTAGAAAATTTTGGTCCCTTAATTTATATAATTTTTGTAATTTCATTCCTATTTTGTTTTTTTATACTATTTCATCCTTTAACTTAATAATTTGGTAAATTTCATCCCTTAACTTATATAATTTAGTAAAATTTCATCCTTTAACTTAATAATTTAGTAATTTCATCCCTTAACTTAATAATTTGGTAAATTTCATTATTAACTTATATAATTTTTGGGATATCATCATCAATAATACATTTATGAAATATAAATTTACAAATGTAAGATATAATGTATTTGATAATATATAATTTTTTTTATTAAATGTAAATTTACAATAGTAAATTAAAAAATTTTGTATTAAAATTTATATTTTTACCTCTTTAGATTTTAGTCTTATTATTTTAATTTTAAGTGAAGGGATAAAATTTACCAAATTATTAAGTTAATGGATGTAATTTATCAAATTATATAAGTTAAGAGATGAAATTTACCAAATTATTAAGTTAATGGATGAAATTTACCAAATTATTAAGTTAAGTGATGAAATTTACCATGTTATATAAGTTAAGACATCGAATTTACCAAATTATTAAGTTAAGGGATGAAATTTACTAAATTATATAAGTTAAGAGATAAAATTTACCAAATTATTAAGTTAATGGATGAAATTTACCAAATTATTAAGTTAATGGATAAAATTTACCAAATTATTAAGTTAAAGGATGAAATAATACAAAAAAATAAAATATGGATAAAATCACAAAAATTATATTAATTAAGGATCTGTAAGTAGAATTGATAGATAGCTTTAAATTAAGATTACATGATCATTTCTACTTCAATAGTGTGCTAGGTTTTATATTATTGTAAAAAATAATATAAAAATATACAAACAATATGGTTATAAAGATATTTAATTTTACTTAAAAGAATAATTAGTTTGTTTGGTACCAAATAAATTTATTTTTGATAAGTTCAGTTTCAAAATATATATTTTTTAACTTTTAGAGCCCAAACTTTTGAATCATTGCACAAACTTTCTAACTTCTTTAATCTTTTTGTAAATTAAATTAATTTACCTCTACGCCTCATTTATATATAATCTTTCATTTTTTCTAAAAAATAAAAATACAAAAGTAAGTAAGGTTGCGAGTTTGAATTTATAACTAGAGTTTCTTTCTTTGAATATGGATTAATGTAGATGTAAACATAGTTTAAATGCACCCTCCCATAGTTGAAGAATTAATAAAGTCCCAAGTACAAATTTAGTCATGGTGGTCAAGTGAGTGCTTTGGCCGAGTGGTCAACACCCACACTCCCAACCTTATGGTTGATAGTTCGACACCCACTCCCAGCTTTAGTGTTGTCAAACCAGCTATTATGTTGCCGAATTCGGGTGTGAATTATTCGGGTCAACCTGGACACCACACAATAAAAAAAAAAAAAAAATTAGTCATGGTGATGGTCCAACACAAATGTTAGGGTGGTTTCTATTAAGGGTTCATCTTTGAATGGATTTTGAAGATTAAGACAGGTACCAAAGATCCCTGCCTTTAAATGATAAAAAGGGGCAGAGTAACTGAAAGTATGTTGACAAGAACATTTATTAAATTGCTTTGTTTTATTCACTGGCCTTTGGAATGGGTTTGCATTTATATTTATAACAAAAGAAACAAAGAAAATGGGATTTGGAGTTAGGAGTTACAAAAGAAAACGAGAGAAGACATTTTACTTTTAGTTTGTCTAAATGATGAACTCAAATTTTAGGGAGAGGAATATTGAAGAAAAAAAATGAAGATAATATTAAATTTCACTTTTATTTATTTATTTTAAATATAGGAAAATTAGAAAATTCGATCCTTAATTTATATAATTTTTGTGATTTCATTCATATTTTATTTTTTTTGTACTATTTCATCCCTTAACTTAATAATTTGGTAAATTTCATTCTTAACTTATATAATTTTTGGGATATCATCCTCAATAATACATTTATGAAATATAAATTTACAAATGTATGATATAATATATTTGATAATATATAAATTTTTTTGTCAATTGCTTGTGGTTGAGTTGGTACAAATGTACCTCCCAAGCATCCCCTCTTGTCGGGTGATGATGGTTCAACACCAAAGCATTCAACAAAAAATGCTGCCAGATCCGGGTGGGGATTAGTCGGGTCAACCCGACCCGGATATCCACTATAAAAAAAAAGAAAGATAATATATAAATTTTTTTATTAAATGTAAATTTACAATAGTAAATTAAAAAAATTTGTATTAAAATTTATATTTTTACCCCTTTAGATTTTAGTCTTATTATTTTAAGTTAAGAGATGAAATTTACCAAATTATTAAGTTAAATGATGAAATAATTCGAAAAAATAAAATATGATGAAATCACAAAAATTATATAAATTAAGACATAAAATTTATATACTGTACGTAGAATTGATAGATTGCTTTAAATTAAGATTACATGATAATTTCTACTTCGATAGTGTGCTAGGTTTTATATTATTGTAAAAAATAATATAAAAATAAACAGACAATATGGTTATAAATATATTTAATTTTACTAAAAAATAATTAATGAGTTTCGTCCAAACAAATTTATTTTTAGAGTCAAACTTTTTTATTAGAGAAAACTAAAGTCTTATTAATAGATTCCGTCAAAAAATTTAAAAACTCACGGTTTAAGTTCTTTAGTTAATTAAAGAAAAATGTAAAAATGTAAACATAAGTGAGAAGAATTAAAAAAAAAAAAAATTACCGTCTTTGAAATTTTTATAATTTTTTTAATTAACTAAACAATGTAAACTGTTAAGTTTTTAATTTTTTTGATCGAATCTGTTAACAAAGACTTTATTTTTTTCTAATAAAAAAGTTTGAGACTTTTTTTTTCTTATCGCACGAGTGTCATGAGTGGGTTCCATTACTGAGGGGTAGTACCTTGAAGTCATTCCACGCCTAAACTAATCTCACTCGCTGATTTGTAGGCACCTCAGACAGCTGGCCGGAGGATTTAACATTTTTTCATACCCAAACCATAATTTTAAACTTGGATCATTGGTTAATGGAGGAGGAGCCTTACCGCTCCACCATATGACTCTGGTTAAAAAAGTTTGAGACTTTAAAAGTTAAAAAAAATATATTTTGGGACTGAAATTATCAAAAATAAATTTATTTGAGACCAAACTCACTAATTACTAAAATATACTATTAATATTTTAAAAATATAAGATAATAATAAATTCCTAATATATTTCTAACACTCCCCCTTCCCTTAAGTTAGGCCATATATAAAGATTTCAAATGTGCAACTTGAAAAGTAAAAATGGAGTACGATAATAAGGTCAAAATTTTTGTATGATAATTAGCCGTAATTCATGAGAGTTGAAGATTCCACCATCACCTAAATACTATGTTCTTGATCCAATCCAACCACTTTCTTACTTGATCAATTTTTTATTTTTATTTTTTTAATATCCACTTGGGTGCCCGTGTCCCCACATTATTTGGTGAGACTAATCGGGACTCGACCTATGGAGGCGCTCGAGAGTTCAACTCTTACTCGAGGGTGAGAATATAATCAAGAGCTTTTTTAACATTACGCTAACCACCCCAAGGGATTCGAAACCTCGACCATTCGCCCTGGAGAAAGCATTAAGAGTCCGTGCACTAACTCCCCCAAGCATTAGTTGATCAATTTAGATATTAGTTGATCAATTTAGATATATAAAAGACTTTCCTAAAACAAATGCAAGAATTTGATGTACATTTGTTTGATGCGATGAATGCACATATGTCAATCACGCTCAAAATTACTCTCATCATGAATAAAGTTGTTAGTAAATTGTCTCAAAAAAATTTAAGAGAATTTTTTTTTTTTTTTTTTTTTTGGTAAATAAGATTTAAGAGAATTTGTAATGTATACAATGCTAAGGCGTAAAGGTGATAATTATAACCTATACTAGAAATCAATTGAGAAACCAAAGACACGTTTGTAGTCTTAAAACTAACTCAAATCATGGGGTTGAAATAACATTCTCTAGAAGGCATAATTTAACTTATATTATTGTAAAAAATAACGTCATAATGCATACATAGACGATTACAAAGAAACCTAATTATACTAAAATATATATATCTTCAAGATATTTGAAATATCTAAAAATTATTTATGACACACAATATAAATATATATATAGTAATAATACATATTAGTCAATATTTAAGAATATAAATAGTTTGGCAACCTTGGCTTAGCAAATGCATGAAGTGGATTCCCAAGAAAAAGATCATTCTTGGACTCACTTAAATCAATCTTGGATATTCCAGGTGGAGTTGTCCAAGTGAATCCTTGTACAAGTCTAGCCATCATTATTGTACTCATGGCGGAACCAATCGTTACACCGGGACATCCACGCCTTCCGGTACTGAACGAGAATACCTTGAGCTCTGGATCATTAAAGATAACTTCAGAACTTCTGTTCTTTAAATGGCGTTCTGGTTTAAACTTTAGAGGTTCATCGATCCAAACTCTAGGGTTACGTCCGATTCCTTGACGACTTACGAACACATAGCTTCCCTTTGGAATGAAGTAACCGGAAACTGTTGCGTTTTCTGTGGAAACATGTGGGAGGTTAAAAGGAGCGATTGGATGGAGACGAAAAGATTCCATTATGCAGGCGTTAATGTAATTTAGCTTTGGAATATCAGATTCTTCGACTAATCTTTCTTTTCCGACGATGGTATCTAGTTCTTTTGTTGCCTTCTCTAGCATTTCCGGTTGGTTTATCATCTCTGCTAATGCCCATTCAGCTGCGTTCGATGGATTATCAACTGTTGCCAACATCAAATCCTGCATTCATGCATGTAACGATTATAATTAGTTTTGTTTCTCTTAAATTTTTAAAGTTTGTAGCAATTTATTACTCTTTGTTAGATTAGTTTATGTGCACATATTAATCCCTAGCTAAATGACAGTTTATCATTTTTTTTAACAAAAAAAGCTATATATATATATATGTGAGTGAGAGGATGTCAATTCCTTACAAGAATTAGAGCTTTGATTTCTTCGGTGCTTAGCTGTGGCCTTCCATTGTCATCCTTGAGATTGATTAAAACATCAAGAAAATCAACTTCTTTATCTTTCAAACCCTTTTCCCACGTCAAAATTCTCTCGTTAATTTCCAAATCATGGTACTTTCTCACTACTGTTAGGGCTTCCCTGACAATCTTCCCATGGCCATCAAGATCCAAGTGTTTGATCCATGGTAAAAAGTCAGAGACGCTAAACGAGTGTATATAAGCAAGAATCACAAACAGTGCATCCATGTGTTCTTCGTCCTCGACTCCTGGCCCTCCATTTTCCCTTCCTTTTCCGAAGAATCTCTTGCTAAAGATCATCCTCTTCATCACGTTAGCACCGTAGTGTCTTGCTACATTTCTGACATTGATCACTTCTGCTCCAATTCTTGAGTTGTTGTTGTTGTTCTTGCATTGATTCATAACGTAAGAAACTAAATGATCAGCTTCTTGGAATATTATCTTGCTATACAATGCATATTTGGTTTGACCAGTCATGTTAGAAATGAGAACCCTCTTCATTTTCTTCCATTGATGACCGTAAGGCGAGAGGATTATAGATAAGTATCCATAGCTAGTCATCTCAGCAGTACCTGAAAGCGGTCTGGACGAAAAGATTGAATCTTGTTTCTTCAAGAACTCACGAGCTAGTTCCGGTGACGTGACGGTTATGACATGGACACGACCTAAACGAATGCATGCAATGTCAGTTTTCATTTCGTTCATAATTTTGTGTATCCATTTGTAGGTGGGCTTGTTTTTAACCATTTGAAAGATGCTACCGAAAACCGGCAGCCATGGCTTGGGACCTGGTGGAAGAGATGGTAAAGAAGATGATGATGAATTTCTGGTGGCTAAGCTGTGATGGCGTTTCTTGTTTCTGAATGCTACTGCCTTTGGACTGAGCAAAAAGGAGGACAAGAGAAAAAGTATCGAAAGCATGAAATATAGGGTTAGGGTTTCCATGTCAAAGAACTTATGTTGCATGGGTTGTGATATGGTTTGGTGAAACTTCGAGAGGGTAAGTATTTATAGCCAGTAAAATCTTTTTTTTTTTTTTTTTTAATCCAAATAATTTAGCATATTATATAGATTTATACACATGATATATATGTTTTCCAGTTTAATTAAGTTTTCTTAACAAAGTGATAAAAAACGTGGAATAATATCATGCATGCATGAACTGCCAAAATTGAAATCAACGAGTGTATTAATTTATAGCCACAAAATCTTTTTAACAGTCAAAGTAGAAATCAAAGAGGTTATTAATTTGTTTATAACCACAAAATCTTTTTTTTTTTTTTTTTTTTATCGGATATACACACATATAAATATATATTAAAAATCGATACACAAATACAAATTACGACATAATACCTAACTTTACATAACTCAACAATATATATACTTTTGATAAAAAATTTGACATCGGTGACTTATGTCCTTATAACTCAAGGTGCCTATATCTAATTTGAGATTCAACTTGAGTGATTGCTGAGTCATGATTTTGACTTGTGTAATTGTATCGGAAGATATTATATGACATATGTAAATCTATCATCATATTTTATAATAGAGTGGGAATAGAGTATTGTAAATTAATTGTTTCCAGTTTCAACTGGGGTTTCTTTCTTAAAGTAATTAGCAATCTGTTCATAAATAGTTACACGTGAAACATGAAACTGTACTGTAGTTTTCTAAGAATAAGGGTCTAATACATGCATGTATTAATCAAATACATGCATGTATTTGTATTCGTCATTATTTGAAACTTTATTGTCAACAGGATAAGGGTCTAACTTTACTCGAGTTTTACAGTTCGAGATATATTCGCTAGTACAGGTATACCCGTACGAGAATTGAAGAAGAAATTGAGAAGACAAAAGAATAGCTAGAGTTTCATTATAATTGAATAATATAATTACAATAGATAAATAAGACTATATATAGGAATAATAGAAAAGATAAAAAGACAATACTACCCTTATAATTATAATAAATAATAAAACTAATATATACTCTAACATCCCCCTCAAACTCATGATGCGGCTGCAAGGAGCATCGAGAATTTGTCAACAAAGAAGCGAAAACGCGAAACAGTGTGAGACTTTGTAAAAAAATCAGCTAACTGCATGGTGGAAGAAACAAAAGGCAATGAAATTGTTCCACGTTGTAGCGCATGTCAAGTAATATGACAATCAATTTCAATGTGTTTAGTACGCTCATGAAAGACTGAATTACGAGCAATGTGAATAGCACTCTTGTTGTCACAATAAAGTGGAGTAGGGGTAGTAATGTGAACTCCCATATCAGCCAAAAGCCAACGCAGCCAAACAATCTCATTCGTGGTAGTAGCCATGACACGATACTCAGCCTCTGTGGAGGATTGAGAAACAACTTGTTGTTTCTTACTTCTCCATGTAATAAGAGAACCACCTAAGAATATGCAAAAGCCAGTAGTGGACTTACGATCATGCGAATCACCAGCCCAATCAGCATCAGCATAGGCAGAAAGATTCAAAGACGAATCGGATAGAAACACAAGACCATGAGAAATAGTACCACGAAGATAGCGTAAAATACGAAGAACAACAACCCAATGAATTGTAGTTGGAGATGCAACAAATTGACTGACAATATGGACAACATAAACAATATTTGGTCGAGTAATAGTGAGGTAGATTAGGCTACCAACCAAAGTTTGGTATAAAGTAGGATCGGATAAGAGTGAACCATCTGTAGGACTATATCGAGCATTAAGTTCCAAAGGTGTATCAACAATCCGAGTATCTTTCAACCGAGAGTGATGAAGAATATCCGATATATACTTAGACCGAGACAAAAAATAACCTTTTGAAGAAGTAGCAACCTCAATCCCCAAGAAATAACGCAAATGACCTAAATTCTTCATGTCAAACTAATTAGCCAACTCAACCTTCAGTTTTGCAATACCAAGAACATCATCACCAGTAATAATCATGTCATCAACATAAAGTGAAAGAAGAATACGACCAGCAGATGTAGACTTAACAAATAAAGCGGAATCATGAGCACTAGAGGTGAATCCAAGAGAACAAACCACAGTAGAAAATCTCTCAAACCAAGCACGAGGAGCTTGTTTGAGACCATATAATGCCATTTCAAAAGGCATTTTTGACATCCATCCGAAATATGGACCATTTATGAACAGAAGCAACAACAATAAGAGTACGTATAGTGGCCATCTTGGCAACAGGTGCAAAAGTCTCCTCATAGTCTATACCATACGTTTGAGCAAAACCCTATGCAACCGACCTTGCTTTGTAACGCTTCACTGAGCCATCCGACTTAGTTTTGATCTTATAAACCCAACGAGAACTAATAGCACTCTTACCAGGAGGAAGGGGTACCAAATCCCAAATATTGGTACGTTTCAAAGCATTAAGTTCCTCAACCATAGCCTGCTGCCACTTAGGATCAAGAACAACATCTCTATAGGAAGTAGGCTCACAAAGATTGTGAAGAGACAGTAAAAATGAAGTAAATGATGGCGAAAAACAAGAATAAACAAAATCGGGTAAACACAACAAGCATAGCGTGAAGACAACTTATTAATCTCAACACTAGGACGAAGAACAAAACAAGTACAACCAAACACACGTAAAGAGGAATAAGTAGGAGAATGACCATGCAATTTTTCATAAGGAGACAAACCCGATGTGTGAACAATAGGAATTCTATTAATTAAGTGGACAACAGTGAGAATAGATTCACCCCAAAAAGAACTTGGGACATTAGCAGATAAGAGAAGAGAGCGAACTGTTTCAACAATATGTCTATGTTTTCTTTCAGCTATTCCATTTTGTTGTGGGGTATCAGTACAAGAGGATTGATGAATAGTACCATCGGAAAGAAGGAGCTCATAAAATGCTATAGACGTATATTCTCTACCCAAATCGGAACGAAAACATTTTATCACACGAGAGTATTGAGTTTTAACTAATGAGCGAAATGAGGTATAGATATGAAGAAAATTAGATCTACGTTTCATTAAATAAACCCAACAATATCTTGTATGATCATCAATAAAAGAAACATAATATTTGGAACCCCTTTTGTGTCTACAGGAGAAGGCCCCCACACATCGGAATGAATCAACTCAAAAGGGGCAACCGAGGAAGACACGTTTCGATTAAAAGGTAAAGCAGAAAACTTTTCTAGTTTACAACCACTACAATCGGAAATATCACAAGTTTCTAAATTGCCCAAAGATCCTTGTGAAACTAAATATTTTAGACGAGAAGTAGAAACATGACCAAGTCTAGAGTGCCACAAGTAAAAGGGAGAAGAAGAAGAATTTATACTAAAAGAAGACAAATCAATACTCGATGCAGCTACATCCGGAACACGTAGCTCGTCCAAGACATATAATCCCCCTTGCCTACGACCTTTCCCTATCATCCTATGAGATTGAGGATCATGTACCTCACAAGAAGTAGATGAGAAAGAAACAGAATAACCAGAATCACAAAGCTGACTCACATATACAAGATTCATAGTAAGTTTTCGAACACAATAAACATCAGAGAGAGATAAACGATGAATGCATATAGAACCAACACCTGCTAAAGGCATGTGAGTGCCATCAGCAGTCATAACAGTGGTAGGGGAAGGAGATTGGGACATACAAAGGATGATGAAGAAGGTGACATATGATGAGATGCACTAGAATCTAAGACCCACAAGGAAGAAAGTATATTTGCGGTATTAGCAAAATTCAGATTTAATGCGGATGAAATAGACATCGCATAAGGTGAATCATCCTTTACAAAAGCCATTAGCAATAAATGATTCTCTAAATATCAATGCAAGTCAAGCAAAGTAAATAAAGATCTCAAGATCTTAAATAACTAAAACTTCCAAACAAGTGCAAATTCTCAAAAATCAAATTACTTCAAATTCCCAAATTTCTCAAATCCCCAAATTGCTCAGATTCTCAAATTTTCAAATGTCTCAAACAAGTGAAAATTCTAAAAACTCAAATTACTTCAAATTCCCAAAATTCTCAAATCCCCAAATTTCTCAAATTCTCAAATTACTCAAATTCTCAAATTTCTCAAATCCCAAAATTTCTCAAACTTCTTACACAAATATAGAATAATTTATATAAGTCCGAAAAGCTACCACCCTTTTTAATCAAGATATAGAACTCTAGCAAGACAAACAATAACCAAGAAAATTTAAATTAAATTGAATAAGAAAAAAAAAATCAACTTTCCTCACAAAATTTCAGCTTCCAAACTGCAGTGCACGCACCCACGACTTCTCTCTGCAATCACCAAAATTAATTTCAAAATTAATGGAATCCAAAATTAAAGGCTTCTCTATGCCAACAAATTTCAAAACCCAAATTCCACGGCGTCAACAACAAATTTCAACAAAACCCAAATTCCACGGCAGCCACAAATTCAACAAATTTCTCAATTCTATCAAACATCCCAAAGAAGGTGATTGAATCTCCTA